>JAZGTH010000078.1:1452500-1545000 GCA_036877525.1 Chromobotia macracanthus
TCCTCTAAGTACAATTTACAGGCCTCATAACTGGCAGTATTTTTCTCAAAAACAATGGTTTAAAACACACGCTGTTGTTCTTTTCATACTGTGTGGCTATATGCTAATGATACAGGCAGTGGTGAGGACACTGCGGTGTGTGACTGTGACGGTACGGTATGGCTGGACTTTTCAGAGGCGGCTCTCTACCGTGTTGTCTTTACTATGGTATCAGACCGAACAGATCAGTTAGATTCTCTCTGTCTTCCTCATTCTCTCTCTCTCTTTCACGATCGTCAGGGCAATCTGCTTTATCAGCAGGCCCAGGCCTGAATCTGCAGGCGTCTTTAACACCAGTTACACTCAGCAGCTTGATCCGACACAGATCCCCAGCCAACATCATCTAGAGGAGATGAGACTCCTGAGCTGAGCTAGACATCAATTTCCTCCTGTTTATTTTTAACCAAATTTTAACCTTAAAAAAACATCATGTTTAAAATTCACTGAATTCAATATGTAGAACAGACTGTAAAAAATACCATTGAGAAACATGAAGTAATTCACCCAAGAATTAAAATTCTCAACCTCATGTCATTCTAAAATCAAATGATGTTATTTTCTCCTGTACAACACAAAAAAAATATCTGAAGCATCTTCTCTTTTTAGATTTTACAAACAACTCACAGTGACCACAGGCAGACAAGCTACAGAAGAACAGAAAACTGTACAAGCAACACAACATTATTCCATTTAACATTATTCCATTCCATTTATTCTCTAAATGCTCTACACTCAATGTCTTATGAAGCCGTTCAGTAATCTTGAAGTTATTTACTGTGAATATTCACTGTTACTGCGGCTCAAATTTGGTGGCTGGTCATTGGTTGGACATCAATGAAATCAAACGTCATTTGATTGTAAGCACCTACAGTAGCAACCAAACATTATGATGTCAAAGCAGCTGATTTGAGGGAACAAAACTACATCATACCAGTTTGCATTGACATGAGGGTGATTAAAGACTCTGCGTTGAGGCAGATCTTCTAAACTTTAATGCTTTTTTGTGGCTTATATTAACTGGCTGTAGACAAATGGAGGAGCTAGAAAGAACGATGTGCAATATGCATTATACAGACCATTGAGTCACGAGCCCGGAGGATGCTGGGTACAGGCTGATGGTTCAAACACAGTCAAAGAGTGCATGTATGTGTCTGTGTGCATGTGTGCCTACGTCAGTGTGACGTCAGCCTCATATGAATTATTTCTCTTGTCTGCAGCTGTCCCACAGCAGGATGTGATGGCAGTGGACATGTGAGTGGCAAATACGCCAGACATAGGAGGTAAGAACTGACCTGTCATGTCTTCCTCATTCACTGAGCACAAATGAAAACTCTGCCCAACCATCTGGCAGTTCTTCAATTGCGAAACATCACTACCGCAGAACAGGAAACTAAGCTCTTAACACTTAACCAAAGTGCCCCAGAATTCCTAAATTAAGTAAACTGAATTTGAATTAGGCTTCCTTTCCTACTTTGTACATTCTTACCACCCACAAGTTGTAAAACTGCTTAGAAAAGCTACAATGAACCAATGCTAACACTAAACAGAAGCGAGTATCCTTTAATGTGTCATCGTCTTCTCATCTAAAAATACAGACCTTTACCTGTGTGCTCAGACTGCATTAGTCTTTAAATAAGAGGACGTGTCAGTACAGATGTCCCTGCTGTGAGTTTAAATGCCTTTAATCGCGTTGTGCTGGTTATGTTTAGTACCCTCTCTCTCTCTTTCTCTCCTCCTCCATCTGCATCTCTCTCTCATTCCACTTTTCTATTTCTCTCCTGCCTCCTTCTTTTCCCCATATCCTGTTCCTCTACCTTTCTCTTACCTCCCTCATTCCCGTCTCCTCTTCCTCCCTCCCTGATGGATGACTCACGTAGGCTGAAGCTCAGGGCTGTATAATTCGGGGCTTGACAGGTATTACTCACTGAGCCAGAAGCTGGTGGCAGAGAGTGGTGTGGTCGTATACTCTCTCTCTCTCCCTCCCTCTCTCTCTTCTCAGTATAACACCTCTCACTGCTCTGTAAGAGAACGTCAGGTGTGGAAAAACAAAACATGACCAAAGAGGAATAAAGCTCAACTTACCTGTGGGATATAAAAACTGATCATCCACTGTAATTTATAAATGCAAATGAAGAACGAGCGGATGTTCTCTGTAACGAGCCAATCCTTCAGTTCTGCAGACCTCGGCTTGACAAGAGAAATCATTCTTTGTTAGTAATGAGGTGAAAAAGAGAAGTTATTTGGCTATTAAAGTTGATGGTTTGAATCAGAGGCCAGGACAGATAAATCCACAGTGAGATGCGGGCCAGGGCACACAGCCTAATGGTGTCTTTCTTTAAACTAACACAGACGCACGGTTTTTATTGTGAACCAGCTTGAACGACCATAAAACTTCAATAACATTTTAGTAAGTTTACTTACTGCAAAAATGGTAAATTAATGGGTTATGCCATTCGTCTCTGCTCTCAAACATCTGTTTGGTTGCACCACAAAATGCCATTCATAAAAATGACATTCATGCACACTCATAAAATAAAACATCAGAAGCAACAGAACACTTTGGGACTGACAGCATTTCTATTTAATCATTATTCTCACAAAACTCAGAAAAACAGCCAGCTCATCAGTCAGAAGCCACTGACGTCTGATCAGCTGTTTATATTAATGGAGTATTTTATTGACATTTGTTTGTTTTGGACTGACTACAACCACAGACGTTCTATTGTTGAAACAAAGTTGCTGATGTATTTCTGCTTTCTCAAGCGTTTACTGACGTTTAGCATGATAAATGCTGGTACACAATCTTCTGTATTTACTGTACACCTTAATTCCATGCAGCAGGGAGAAATCATATCTGTGTGTCGGTAACTCTCTGTGCAGACAGATGGGTTCTGTTCTGGACTGTGTGGGCAGCACATGCGGTTCTGTCGTTTTCTCACTCTCTCACTCTCGTTTTTATGGTGGGTCTTCAGTCTGCAGTCTATGTGTTGTGTCATCAATTTAAATGATCTGTGGTATAAAGGCTAAGGGCTTGTTTGTTATTTGTAAGTGGTTTGTAATCCACCCAAACTGTTAATTCAGCTGTGAGACTGAGTGAGAAGCTCTCCTCTTTCCTGTACTGAAGTCTGATGGCATTAAGCATTAAACCCTATACAAGATTCTCAGTGGATTATTTATTATGTGTCTGTGTGATCTTAACCCATGTAAAGCATCTTTTGACACGGAACACCATGGATCATTAGAGGGCTGCTTTTTCCATCAGATGACTCCTGGGGACCACCCAGGAGCATCAACCAAAAGAGAGTTTCTGCTCTGTCCACGCATCACGTTCAGCCAGTCTGATATCTCAGAGATCTGAACCTGTATGAAAGGCAGTCGTATCTCATGCCTTCACACACCCTGTTGAGATTTAAAACCCTGTGGCCAGGTCAAATGCCAGAAGCTTCTGCGGTGAATTGAATTGCATTGGTGGTGAGATTGTATACTGTGTTTTGTGGCAGAGGGGGACGGGGCTCCGCGGTGACAGCAGACAGACAGAGCCCTGCAGAACACACAACAACGTCACCTCTTTTGTTCTGCTTTTTGGGAGGGTGCAGAATGAGGGGAGGGTAGAGTGGAGATGTCTGTCAGACTCAGAATCACTGATATCTCTCTCTCTCTCTCTCTCTCTCTCGCTCTCTTTCTCTCTGTCTGTCTGCAAATCCCACCCCTGAGGGGGAGATCACCATGGTGACAGCACCCTGCCATGCATGCCTGTAGATGCTGCAGTGTAGGAACACAGAGGAGCCGTGTGCTCCTATGGCAAATCAAACCAGCTGTAGCTTCTATATTTGCCTTCTAGTGTTAAACTCTATATGAATGTATATATGAATGTATATATGAATGTATATATATATATATATATATGTAATGTGCCACAGCAGCAAGAATGAACAGATACAGTCTGAACAAGCCCTTGGCATTTAGGCCAATTCAGATTAAAGAGGAAACACTTTGTTTTGCGTAAATCGAGGTCTTTCATGTAACAGAATTTGATGGTTGCTATGGAAATGATCAAACAGAACAGACCCAGGCCAATAGTCTGGCCATTTCTGGTATTAGTAAAGTTGATCAGAGCACTTGTCCACCAGGTGATGCTTGACTGAAGTCATTATGTCTCTCTCTCTCTCTGCCATAATTACTTCAGTCCCTCTCAAAGCCTGCCTCCACCTCTATCATATTCAGACGTGGTTTAATTACCAGTGGAGTTTTAATTGTGTGGCCTGACAGTAGGAGACGTGAGGTCGATCTGAGGCGTCATGCTGGCTGTCTGCCTCACAACATCAGCACAGCCTTCACAATAACACCTGCTTTAAAATAATAACAATAAAGAGAAAAACAGGCTCCTCTCACCATCGGTCTGATGCATTAGATTTCTATTGCAGGAAACAGATGGAAAAATATCATTATTTGTAACGGTTGCCGTCAGTACTGTAAACATGATCATGAATACATGTTTTTCTGTACACAGTGTAATAAGATTTTAGAGTCTTTGTCATTTTATTTCATTGTTTTTATAATGGCAGTATTGGCCATCATAAGCATCACATGCCCGTCCACTTTTGCCAGGGCAATTGTTTCTCCACCACTTTAAAAGCTTTCTTCTTTCAAACGAGAAGCCTGGAGCAGGAGTGTATTTAATACCGAGCAATGCTGAGCATAAATCTGACCTACACATACAGTCACTGAAAGCGAATCGTCGGACTCCAGTTTGGCATTCACACCGCACATGTACCTCAATCCGCTTTCTGTCTCGTGTGTGACGGAGAAAACGTCGCGACGCAACGAAAAGTTAAAGTGACTTCATAAGTCTGAGTCTGTCCATCAGACCTTAATGATTAAACAACACGTTATCTTGCCTAATGTCCGATGATCGGACCTGTTCCGATCACTTGACAGGAACATGAACAATAGAAAAGTAAAACTATATGTAAAAACTCACTCCTCTTCCACAAGGTATTGAGACTCTGTGTAGCACCTCTTGTGTTATTCTCTTATTAGGATTGTTTTCCTCATTTTTATAAGTCTGCGACAGCATGTAAGTAATATAATTAAGTAAAAAAGATATAATTATAAAAACGGTACCTTTAGAAACTCAAACACATTTTATGGGGATGAAGGCATGCAGGATTTTTATTTATATGAGGGATTTGATGGGTAGATCATCAAACCTTTCCACACCAGTTTTGTGAAGTTACAGATGAACCTTTTTGCATTAAATTGAATAATTCATTCAGTTGATGCCACTACTTATAAGCTACAGTGGAGTTTCTCAACAGCTCATGATTATTATGGGATTTGTGTAATTGAGGGCTAGGGCTGGAATGAGGACATTGTCTTGTTTATGTTTTGGAAGATGAGTCTCATAAATGAGTTTGGAAGGTTTAGGAATAGCACCAGCTTATGGGACTAGAGTTCAAGCAGTGAATAAATCTGAAACATGAATAAATCTGCCAGTGGGTATTAGTGCTCGGTTATGTCTTAAACCATTCGAATCGTTCTTATCTCTGAGGGCTGAGCTTTGGCTCAGATGCTCCTCAGAGCTTAAAGGTAATTTTTAAGAACTGTCGATTGTAATTTTTCTGCATTTTTGTTTTCCTGTTTTTTTGCAGTGTTTATGGATGCCCCTTGGCTAAGAAAAGAAAAACCCAGGAGAAACCTCCACAAGTTCCAGCTTCCAAACAGCATCCATTTCTATCTCATGGAGAGCCCTCCATGTACGAAAACTACGAGCCCGAGGCCATGGAGGAAGGAGAAGAGAGGGACCAGGAAGAAATAGAGGAAGTGGAAGAAGAGGAAGAAGAGGGGGATGATGATGAAGAGGAGTGCTCGGATGACAATGAGGAACCAGAAGAGGAAGAGGAGTATGAGGGAGAGGAGGATGGAGAAGTGGAGCAAGAGGAGGTGGAGCAGATGGAGGAAGAGGTAGAAGATGAAGAGGTGGTGGAGGAAGAGGAGGGGGAAGATGAGGAGGAGGAGGATGAAGATGAGAACGAGGAAGAGGAGTACTATGAAAATCAGAGCCATCACCAAGGTAAGTGATGTTTTCCAACTCATTGAGCAGTCTGGACACTTGATCCACTCTTGAAATGTTGAAATAATGTTTGTATAGCATCTACATAGATTTGATTTTTTTTAAGTCACCAGAATGTTATGAACACAAACACATTAACCTGCTCTGACACACAGAGAAATGAACCAAGGGCTAATTATTGTGGGTGAACAGTATAACTGAAATCCTGTTCAAGAAGGGAATGTTAAATCATTAAAGTCACTATTACTACCATCTGTTTTATTTCTTAAATTGCCCCTTTTAGTTTTAAGTCATATATGTGTTTGCTGAATCCATCTAATCTGCACAGAAAATGGCCCTGCCCCTGCATGCTGATGTTCCAGGAGGTGTCGGATACACTCAAAAAGTGTTTGCACATAGATCAGGCTGTAGAAGACAAAACAAAGTGGATCAGACCGATCACCACAACACAATAACACTCTCCTAGCCAATCAGTAATGGGGGTGTGTCTGCCAGCTCTTAGTCGCTGCATAATGTGCTTGTTATTTTGTGGGTGGAGACTTAAAGGAAGGGCAGTGTTTGTTTGGGTGTCGATTTCAAATATTAACAGTATTACTCAGAAATCTCTTACTTCACCTTTAAATGCGTTTTTTTAACTGTGTCATCAAGCTGAATGTGAAACCGTGGCGTGACATTTGTCTTAGATTTGCTGCATCAGGTATGAGACGTTACATTTAGATAATGATAGTGTTCAGACTGCTTCAGATTAGAGGTCTGACATTTCATTTGTGAATTTATCCTGATGCATTAATAGATAAGCAGAGTAACAGGACCAACTGCACCACATATTCAAGTGTTTTAACTGCTGCTTCTGTTCAGAAACTCATGAAATCTTCATTCACATGTCTGACATTTTTTGTGTGTACTTGCAACCCAAAAATACCTTTAATAAATTGTTCTTCTTGCTATACAGAGGACAATTATTCTACTGCTGGACAATCAAAATCCAATCAAATGGTCGAGAAGGACAATAACAGTAACAGTGGCATGAGCAATGAGGAGTATGACAATTATGATGAGCTGGTGGCAAAATCTTTGCTGAACCTTGGTAAGATTGCAGAGGATGCCGCCTACCAGGCCATGACTGAGTCTGAGATGAACAGCAACTCCTCCAACAGTGCAGGTGAGGATGACGAAGAGGACGAAGATGAAGGGAGTGAACCTGGAGGTCATGAAGGAGAGCTGAGCGTGGACCTGGACAGTGATGTGGTGCGTGAGACTGTGGACTCCCTAAAGCTCCTGGCTCAGGGCCATGGGGTGGCGCTGCCTGATGAAGGATACCCAGTTACTGTGTCAGGTGATGCAGGTACAGTCGGTAATGCTAATGGCCGGGGCCAGACAGAGGAAAGCGAGGAGGAGGTGTGTCTCAGCAGCCTGGAGTGTCTGCGCAACCAGTGCTTCGACCTGGCCCGTAAACTGAGCGAGACCCAACCATCCGAGCGAACCATGATGGAGCACCAAATGCAAAACCAGGCTGAACATCAGCCTTTGTTGAACCACATGCCCGGGTATGACAGCTGCCAGCTGGACCAGCAGAGATCCCTTAAGAGGAGCTACTCAGACATGGTCAATCTGATGAAGCTTGAGGAGCAGCTCAGCCCGGCTTCCAGGGACTACACCTCCAGTTGTGCTCAAGAAGGGGATGAGGACACAACATCAGTGGCCTCCGAACATTCAGATGAAGCTTTCGATATGACTAAAGGCAACCTGTCCCTGCTGGAGAAGGCCATCGCTCTGGAATCTGAGCGTGCCAAGATTATGCGACACAGAATGCCATCAGAACAGATGGTGGCTCGCAGAGACGGTCAGCGTCTTCATGCAGAGCACATCCCGAGGCAGAACAGTGCAGCAGATCAGCGCAGGGCCCGACTCCATCACGACGGCTCAAAACGAGTGCATTACCTCAAAGGTACAAATGAAACATCTAGTGAGATTTGATTTCTTCAGCAGAGATTCCAGTACATCTCAGGTTACTTTCATTGTTGGGTTTAACAGTTGACCTGTGTGAACAGAGATCCTTTGAAAATGAATATAATTTTCTTAAATGTACCACACTGAAGCTCTAAATTAATTTGTACTTACTGGGAGTTAATGGCAGTTTTCAGACCTTTCAGTTTGCTTAAAATAAAGTTAAAATGTGTTGATTGTTCGGTGATGTTTCTCCTGTTTGTGAGAACCTGGCTGGTTGAAAAACATTGATGAGTGAAAACTAATTGTGGATGTTAAACATGTCATCTGCTGTCCTCACAGATGTCATGAGGGTATTTTTCTTATCTCATCCAATTTCAAAGCAGACAGTGTTTAAAAACAGCTGTAACAGGAGCATAAATGTTATCGCTAAGAATCCTGCAGCTTAATGAGATGTGCTGATTGTGACTGTAACAAGAGACGGCAGTAACATGTTTGTTTGCAGACTCAAGGGGAGAGAAGAAGGAAAGCAAGTGTCCCACCCCGGGCTGTGATGGCACAGGTCATGTGACTGGACTGTATCCTCACCATCGAAGCTTGTCTGGTTGCCCTCATAAAGACCGTGTGCCACCAGAAAGTGAGCTTCTGTAGTCATGTGCTTCTGATTGTTGTTCTGAGGTGTGTTTGCTATGCACTGCCTGTACTGTGGGTATGCTTCATCACTTAAGCCAGTCTTATTTAAGTATGTGTATGAGTGCATTTCCTCCTCCATCCACAAGAGTGGCGCTGTTTCTCATGCAAACAACCTTTGCTAGTCTGGATGTGCTAATTGTTGTTTATATGTAATACTGGCCTCTTTCATATTTACATGGGAGTGTTTTTGATTAAGGCCTATACACTTAAGCCTTTATTCCAAAAAAAGGTTTATGTGCTCCAAAATTACTGAAATACTCCTTTTAATTTGGTGATATTTTAGCTGTCCTATTCAGTTGTTTAGAAACCAAATTATTGGCTTAAATCAGGTTTCCATACTGAAAACTTAATCAGAATTTGATCGTATTCCAATGTTAATTGGAATATTTTGTGTTTACAAACACAGTCATTGTGGCTACGCCGATCTCACAGTCGTAAAGCAGCTTTTTCCTTCCTATCTTCAGTCACACCTCTAATTGGATGAAGAACATGTCACAGAGGGGTTCTCATGAGTCACTTTACAGCAGGCCCGGAGACACAGCGCTGCAGGATGTGTCATAGACAGTCTAATAACTCGACTCATTTCATCTGCCAAAAATATATCTATTATTATAAGAAAAAGGTTTCTTACGCCAATGCCTCACATGATGTGAATTCCTTTAACACGTTGCATGTCTAGCTTCTTCCTCACCGTATGGTTTGGTGGTGATTAACTTCATAATTTCAGCTGAATCGTTTTCAGACGCATGTGCATGCTCTTGTCACTGAGCCCATTGGCTTTAATGGAACACGAGGCTTTCATACTCGCTCTGGATCCTCCTAACCTTTTCTTGCCCTCTCCTCTCTGTTTGTCCAAGTTCTTGCAATGTATGAGAATGTTCTAAAGTGCCCGACGGCTGGCTGCTCTGGACGCGGCCACGTAAATAGCAACAGGAACTCACACCGCAGGTGAGTGGCCAGAGGGATGTGGAGCGAAGACACTGGAGGCGCTGTGGAGTCTGATGGTCCAGTCTTTATGCACAGTTTACACAAGGAACATGAAGAACATATGATGTAGATGGAGGCTTACTTTGAAGGGGAAGACAGGCTGTTTTGTTTGGGTTGTGCTGAGCTCTGTTGGGTCTTAAACACATAGCTTCAGGCTCAAATATCTTGTTTGTGCGGGTTCGATTCCCACCTGGAGCAAAACTTCATTGCCCTCTTTGATGTTTTTAAGCTCAGATTGGAATTTTGCCTGAGTGAATTGTGTTAGACATCAATGAAAAACTCTAAATAAAACAATTTGAAACTAATTTGATACAAGCTTAGTTTTTTGTAAACTGTGAGACATGAAGATAAAACAGAAAATTTAGCTAGAATCAGAATGCGATTAAAGATCCATTACATACACAAACTTACACTTAAACCCTTAAACTGTGCCTCCATGTGTGTATGTATGCACATTGCACCCAAAATCGCTGCAGGCCATGTTATATGAAACACCTCCTATGAGAGTACACACACTATTGAGGGCTGAACAGAAGAAAACTAAATGTGTAATAGAGAAATATATCACACTTGTTTAGTGAATATATATCTTGCCTACATGTTCTTCATTGCATGGTTGTCATGGCAACAGCATAGTGACGTGTCTGTCTGTCGCTCACTTCTTTTTTCACAAATTCCAGTTTTCTGAATGAACGTGCCTTTTGCCTATTCATGTTGTGTGTTTATAAAAATGACAGGCTTCATGGAGACAGGTTTCATGTGTCAGTGATTTGTTTGTTTTGCGTGTTTTTGGAGATTAATGGAATGATTCTTGCATTAGGAAGACAATACAAAAATATCAGATGGTGGGAAGAGAGTTTTCAGCTAAACCACACACAGGAATACAGAGAGAGAGAGAGAGAGAGAGAGAGAGGAAGATGGAAAAGTGGGACAAATGAGGCAGAAACAAGGGAAATGATAAACAAAGAGAGAAGGAGATATAGGAGTGTAATGAGAGGCAGAGAGAGAGAGAGAGAGAGAGAATGGAGGGAAGTGTAGCTGGATGGTGTGATGCACAGTTTGCTCTAGTGTCTCTCTGAACTGACTGCAGTTTCTCGCTGTGAGGAGCTTTCTA
Organism: Chromobotia macracanthus; assembly: GCA_036877525.1. Lineage (NCBI taxonomy): Eukaryota > Metazoa > Chordata > Actinopteri > Cypriniformes > Botiidae > Chromobotia > Chromobotia macracanthus. Next base: position 1,463,354 of record JAZGTH010000078.1, read on the forward strand.
AAGCCAGCCAGAAATGCCCAGCAGATATCCGCAAAGCACTGTCTTCAAACCATAGAACTAGGCCACACGAAATGCATAATTCATACATGAATATTCCCGCGTACCACACACATGCGTACTAGGATTTTGCAAACATGCTGAGAGTCTGTATTGAGAGGTCATTTTAACAGACTCATCTTCATGTGCTGCTATTATGTATTCCCTCATATCTCATTTTGTTCCTCAAGTTCTCCACACTGCCTGGTGCGTGTGTGTTTGAGAGAGTGCGTGCCCTTTACATGCTGCTCAAAATGAACTGTTAACGAGACACAAATTGCTTTGCTTCTCTTGCAGTCTCTCGGGATGTCCCATAGCTGCTGCTGAGAAGATGGCAAAGTTTCAGGAGAAACATCACACCTGTGACAAGTCCAACCAGTCATCAGATCGAGTTCTGAGGTACAGCTTCACCCCCACGTCATGTGCTTAATGAAGAAACAATGTCATAAATCAGACAGCATCAAGACGTGTTGTTGGAAAACTGCATGCATTAATTCAGTTCTGTTGTTACACAAATTCACATTTGTTTTTTGTTAATTGTTTTCTTTGCTTTCCAGGCCTATGTGCTTCGTAAAACAGCTGGAGATCCCACAGTATGGGTACAAAAATAACATCCCCACCAGCACTCCACGATCCAACCTGGCCAAGGAGCTGGAGAAATACTCTAAAGCGAGCATCAACTATGCCAGCAGTCACGATAACCTGCCTCATGCGTACGGCAAGAGATCCCTTACCCTCAAGAGCCACAGCCGAGATGCTTCACCCAAAGGATATGACGGTATGCTTGCCTACATTAGTCCTCCTTCTGACAAACAGGCTGTTAAGATAAGAAGAGTTGATAGAGTTGATAAACTCTCTCTGAGAGATCAGATGGAAATAAGTGATAAATGAGCGCACTCACGTGTGTGAAGGAATCAAATTAACTGGAACGATCTTGTTCAGATTGTAGCAGCTGATTTCACGCGCATGCCAAAAATTGTACAGATTTCCTGTCAGCAGAATTCAGCGGGATATTTTTGGTGCAGTTTCATTAGCTGTGCTTAAAATAACTCATTTTCATTATAACTTGTGGTTATTACATCACACATTACCTTACAGTCTCGACCGCCCATAACAAGTGTTATAGTGTTGCCCTACAGTGATAATATATTATAACGTTGCAGATCTCTGATATGTCTTGAAGAAAATTTATGCGAATAACATTTAATTCATGTTAGAAATTAACTGCAGTTCGTTCAGACTTGTTGGCAACATTAATTAAAGATAGTTTAGTTGTAATGACAGGTAATAAATAACAGATGATAAAAAGTAACATCAAACAGAAGAATAGTGTAAATCTTCAATAGATGATGATAACTCATCTGATATCTGTTTAGATTGCTGGTTTATCTCACTGCAGTACTGATGAATCCATCAGTAGAAATAAAAAATAAACAGATTTCTTCTGCTCCTGAATGCAGAGTTTGTCTGTGAAAGTGGAGTTGATGTATAAATGCTTTTAGTGCAGATCTAAGATTTCCTGTTAACACTGTGCTGCTTGAAACCCAGATACACTGTCACACCATTTTCCCCTTCCTTTTCCCGCTCTTCTTCATTGTCTCGCTCACACTGCTCACAGCGTTCATCATAAACATCAGATCATCTCATTAGCCAGACTTGAAGCTTTCTGTCTATCTCTGCCTGTCTGTCTGTCAGTATACGTGACTGCAATGTTGAGTGCTCACAGCCTGTATGTATCTGATCTGGCACGTGTGTGTGTTTGTGTTCTGTGTGTATCTGACCTGACGTGTGTTTTCTTAGCCAAGCGTTACTGTAAGACATTGAGTCCGGCCAGCAGCACGAGTAGCAGCAGCAGTCTCAGCTGTGCAGGAGGAGGAGGAGGAAGCAGTGCCAGCAGCACCTGCAGCAAGAGCAGCTTCGACTACACGCACGACATGGAAGCTGCCCACATGGCCGCCACAGCCATCCTGAACCTGTCCACACGCTGCAGAGAGATGCCCCAGAGCCTGAGCGGGAAAAGCCCGGAGCTGCTGACACAGGTGAGCTCACAGCTTTGCTGCTGGTTCATGACTTTTTGGGTTAAAATTGAACAAAAATCAGTTAATGAGCAAGTGCATAACAGATCAGTGTTCAACACGATCTCCTTACCTATAGAATTTAAGACTTGACATCCACGTTAACAAATAACTCCAGAATACCTGCAATTTGATGTTTCAGACAGAGATGGTGGTAGAGAAGCAGAAGTTGCAGATTGCAGTTTTAAGTTAAGCTAATGTTTCTCAGTGTCTCTGCTCTGTGTTTCAGTACGTCTGTGGGTCTGTAAAGCTAATGTGCCAAAATGAGAACATGTCAGTTTAGAGACATTCTAGGCAAACTCCTGATTCTCTCGTCTTTATGCACTTTCATAATATTTCTCTAAAATGTCCATTTTTGGGGGGATTTTTGCTCTAGACAGGACAGTGTAGAGTAGAGACAGGAAGCAGCAGGGGAGATTTAAGGTAAATAGGATCACGTTGGGAATCAGGTTAGCTTGTCTTTTTTGTACTGTTGTTTATTTTCTCTTGTTTTCTCTTTCTCTAACTTTATCGTCTTATCAGTCCATCTGCTCTCTTTCACTGCAGAACCCTGATAGTGGAGACGGTGATGAGGGCGGAACCGTGGATCTGAGTCGGGTGGAGGGGTTGGTGGAGGGTGGTGGGGGAACAGTGCTGACCCCTCTACAGCCCATGTCACCCCAGCGGCAGGCTCTGCTCAACAGCCACTGCTACCAGATGAACACAGCAGACTGCTGGGACCTGCCTGTGGACTACACCAAGATAAAACACCTGGACGAGGACCACAAGGAGGTACCTTGATTTGAGGTCTCTTGTAATGGTTTGAAGAAGTTGGGCTGCTCTGTTTGCAGCACTGAAGAGACCTCTAGTGTACACTGCTGGTGCTGCATACCTTTACTGGAGATACTCTCAAAAAGGAATTCTCCTCCATATGAATTAATTACATACTAGTTAGCCACAGACTAAAACTATTGTTATTGTTTCAGCATGAAATTGGTGTTTGTACTGAATTGATCGTAAAGGTGAATTAGACTGTATGAGACTATTTTGTGCTGATTGTTTTAGTTATCCTGTTGTATATAAACGGCTATGAACTGAACTGTATATTGTGCTGTTACAGACAGACCAATGTGTGTCATACTGTCCTTCTTCTTATCTGTATCATGACATGCACTGAACAGTTTGTTGTTCTGTGTTCTCATTTCAGGGGGATCTGGGCCCATTTCAGGATCTGCTGGAGGATCAGCAGTATTCAGGAGACGTGACTCTCTCCAGCCCCAAACACAAATACACTCCCTACAAAGAGAGCAAGAAAGAGCTCCTCACGTGAGAGCAGCACCTGCATGAGCTTCTACTGCTGTTACATTAACGTGATTACTGCATGTCAGAGAAGAGAACATCATTTCCAAACGCAAATCAATTTTATGTACAGCACTTCTACTGCATACTCCCCTGTATATTTTAAAATGCAACATATATTTAATTGAATCAACACATGTGGGTCAACACAAAACTCTCGTTTTGATGTGCCTGTGTGTATTTTAAAGTGAAATGTTGAAGTAAAAGCTGGAAGTTGTAAATGCTACATGCTCTCTTAAGGTTATCGAGCTGCCAGCTGGCTGACAGAGGCATGCGTGCTATGATGTCATCTAACTCGCAGGATCTGAAGTAAGCCGACACGCTCTTGTGTTTAAACTACAGCTTCAGCAGCAGGTGCATGTGAGGTTAAACTCTTCTTTCCCATGTTTCCCTGCTTCAGGTGTCCCACTCCAGGCTGTGATGGTTCTGGACATATCACAGGCAACTACGCCTCTCACAGAAGGTGAAATCTCACAAATATACTTGCACGTAACATCAAATCTCTGGTTTAGTGCACCGGTGGTTTAGAGCAGTGTAGAACAGTAAGTGCTGTGTGGAGCGCTTGGCCTTGTTTAGGTGAATGTGTCTCTTGCTCTGAAAGTTTGTCAGGTTGTCCGCGGGCAAAGAAGAGTGGGATTAAAATAATGCACAGTAAAGAGGACAAGGAAGACCAGGAGCCAATCAGGTGCCTTTTCCCTTCTGTGGTTCACCTGCTTGTGGTAACTTACTGGAAGACAAACGTTAACTTTGAACAGCTGCTCAGGTTGTTTATACAGCAGACCAGGCACTGACAAAGAATTGTGTGTGTGTGTGTATGTGCGTTTGTGTGTGTGTGCATGTGTGTGTGTGTGCATGTGCGTTTGTGTGTGTGTGTGTGCATGTGCGTTTGTGTGTGTGTGTGTGTGTGTGCATGTGTTTGTTTGTGTGTGTGTGCATGTGTGTTTGTGTGTGTGTGTGTGTGCATGTGCATTTGTGTGTGTGTGCGTATGTGTGCATCTGTGTTTGTGTGTGTGTGTATGTGTGCATGTGCGTTTGTGTGTGTATGTGCGTTTGTGTGTGTGTGTGTGTGTGTGTTTGTGTGTGTGTTGTTTGTTTGTGTGTGTGTGTGTGTGTGTGTATGTGTGCATGTGTGTTTGTGTGTGTGTGTTTGTGTGTGCATGTGTGTTTGTATGTGTGCATGTGTGTTTTTTTGTGTGTGTGTGTGTGTGTGTGTGTTGTGTGTGTGTGTGTGTGTGTGTGTGTGTGTGTGTGTGTGTGTGTGTGTGTGTGTGTGTGTGTTTTGTGTGTGTGTGTGTGTGTGTGTTTGTGGTGTGTTGTGTGTGTGTGTTTGTGTGTGTGTGTGTTTGTGTGTGTGTGTTTGTGTGTGTGTGTGTGTGTGTGTGTGTGTGTGTGTGTGTGTGTGTGTGTGTGTGTGTGTGTGTGTGTGTGTGTGTGTGTGTGTGTGTGTGTGTGTGTGTGTGTGTGTGTGTGTTTGTGTGTGTGTGTGTTTGTGTGTGTGCGCGTGTCCTTGTATTTGTGTGTGACTCACTCCTGCTGTGCTCGATGTCTTCAGGTGTCCAGTGCCAGGCTGTGGTGGTCAGGGTCATGTGTCAGGGAAGTATGCGTCTCACCGCAGTGCATCAGGCTGCCCGCTGGCCGTCAAGCGTCAGAAAGACGGTTATGTGAACGGAGCGCCTTTCTCCTGGAAGTCTGGAAAGACAGATGGCATGACCTGCCCTACACCGGGCTGTGACGGCTCGGGTCACGTCAGTGGTAGCTTCCTCACACACCGGAGGTACATGAGCCATCAGACAGCACCAATGTTTGTGCATATGTAAAACATGCGTATGTATTTATATTTAATTATACATCTTTGAATCCATTGTCTACATACAAACAAACTCAAATAAAAATGTTCTGGTAAATAATTATTAGCCAATAACCTAAAAACAAACAATTTGCAGTATAAGTTTCTCTTAAACTGTATGTTGATTCTCTTTCAAATGATATTAGAGCAGACATGTTTTGTATCTGTGTCTGTAGTCTGTCTGGCTGTCCACGTGCCACATCTGCTATGAAGAAGGCCAGGATGACAGGAGTTGAAATGCTCACAATCAAGCAGCGAGCGAGCAAGGGTACGTCGATGTTCCCTTATTTTTATTAACTAACTGTAATTAGTTCATTATTTATCTGTTCTTGTTGCTCAGCTGGTAGAGCATTATGTTAGCAGCACAAAGTTTTGGGTTTGATTTCCAGGGAATACTGATAAAACTGATAAAATGCATAACCTGAATGTACTGTAGGTCTCTTTGGATATAAACTGCCAAATCCATAAATGTAAAAGTAACTAATTTATTTTATTAATTAGTTTGTATTGGTATTAGTTTTATTATTAAATGAGTTTTTATTTAACTTCAGTGGCAAACAGATTCCACAGGCAGCTGCGATTGTGATGTTTTTTCCTTTCTGTTTCTTTCTAGGCGTAGAAAACGATGAGGAGCTCAAACAACTGGATGAAGAAATCAAAGATCTGAATGAATCAAACAGTCAGGTGGAATCAGACATGATCAGATTAAGAACTCAAGTAAGAACAGTTGCCATCAGTCACATCAGGCTTTGGTCGTGTGTTCAGTCATGGAGATGATTTTCTGTCTCCTGCCAGATCACCACCATGGAGACCAACCTGAAGACCATTGAGGAGGAGAACAAGTCCACAGAGCAGCAGAACGACTCGCTGCTGCATGAGCTGGCCAACCTCAGCCAGTCACTGATCAACAGTCTGGCCAACATCCAGCTCCCTCACATGGTAAGTGCAAGCGATGGGCCCTCAGACAGAGGCATTTATCTAGCACCTGCCCTGCCCAGGGGTAAGAGAATATGAGTGATCAATGCAGTGGTCCTTGTTTAATGGATTCAAATGTTTGACAAGGATTATGAAAGAACTTCATACAGGCACAGAAATGTGAATGCATTGAAAAGAGCATGTAATGTACCTGTAATGTAGATCAGTGTTTACCATTTTCAAAATGTGTAGACTGAATCTGAAGAAAGCTTGAGTTTTTAAAGGGACAGTTCACCCAAAAATGAACATTTTTTCATTGTTTTCTCAACCTCATGTCACTCCAAACCTTGATTTCTGTGGAACATGAGAGAAGATATTTTGAGAAATGTCTCAGTGGTTTTATTTCCATACAGTGGAAGTCAATGGGTGCCACTGTTGTTTAGTTACCAACGTACTTCAGAATATCTTCTTTTGTGTTCCTCTGAAGACAAAAGTCATACAGGTTTGCAATGACATGAAGGTGAGTAAATGATGGAAGAATTTAAATGTTTGGGTAAACTGGCCCAGTGTTAAAAGGGCACAATGTTAGATCAGACTCAGCGGCAGGGATGAGAGTCTGAGTTCTATCGTTTCCACCATCTGCTTCTTTGTGTCTGTTGTTGAGTTCTCTGCAGTTCCATTTGCTTCTGTGCTGAGGTCACACTCCTTTGGTGACCATTCTAGTAAACAAACTCCACTTCAACAGCTGCTGTTTAGTTGAGTAACAACATGGCTGCCGTGGCTCAGATGCTCCAGTGTTATCTAATCGCAGTGCCTTCATACACTTTGAGACGCGGGCCATTGGATAAACCCTGTTCAAATTTGGCAGCCATGTTATTAAACAACTGAAACATGTATTCTTGAATATGGTTCCTGAGTTCTTCACCCCCACCTCTGGAGGATGTTCTTACCAGGGTTCCTTAAACTGCACAAACATCAGACGACTGTTGCCTGTTCATGTGTCATTTCAAAACTGCCACTCAGCCGAGTCAAGTGTTCAATCCAAGCTTTGTTTTCTGTACTTACACTTTGTAAAGTCAACTATACACTGTAAAAATTAAAAGATTTTGGCAGCGTCATTTAGGGTTCCTACATTGGTGAAACCTTCCTGGAGAACCTCTAGACTAATGTCATTTTAGATGTATTCAAGAAAATTCAATATATACATTTGAAGATCCTCAAAATCTTTCCTTTATGATGGAGGAACCATTGTTTGGTTCTTGCAGGAATTGCAAGAGTTCTCTGAGATAAAAGTTCTCCAGAGGGTTCCATCAGTGTGAAATGTAAGGAACCCCAAACAGTGCCCAAGAATCGTTTCATTCTTACAGCGGTTAGATAACATCTGTCAGTTTTGTAATGTGTAGAGATCTTTCAGTGATGGCACTGACCTCTGGTGTTTTCTCTGTAGAAACCGCTGCCTCTGAAAGATGCCCCTGTTAAAAATTACTGCTGTTTACAGATGCCCCACAGAGTAAGAATTTATTTTCCATAGTCTAACTTTACTCTTCTCACTCTCATTTTCCTCCCCTAGTCCTCTTCCCCCTCTGTTATAACACAGTATGGTGTGTATGCATCACCGCTCCATACAGATTACCTCATATCAGTAAATGAAGTGTATCAGTGCTGCTCACATTCGGGCTCATGCAGTAAGAAATCTGCGGTCGCAATATGAGCCATTTTCATGTGGCGGCACTCCTGTGATTATAGTAAAACATGCTGTTCATGATGATCTGTTTTAAATCACTCGTGAATTCCTGTTTTATCAACATACTCATGAGCATGTCAGGTCACTCCAGTGCATGCATACATAATGTATGTGCATTCATTTTATGTTGTTATGAGATATATATTATTACAAACACTTTTTCTTAGCAATTGATTCACATATTAGCATTGTGAGCATGTTAATATAAGTGGTCAAGCTAGACTTGCTTTTTCATAGAATGCTAGCAGTTAGTATAAATTTAAAGGTGCTTTGTGGGTTTGTTCCTCTTTCCCTTCCTTTTCTCTGCTGAGCTGTAATTGTTTATTAAATTGATGTTTATTTTGCATTTTTGTGTTTACTTTCGACATCCAATGATCCTGATTTGTTCTGCAGGAGCCAGTGAACGAGCAAAACTTTGACACGTATGTGAGCACTTTGACAGACATGTATACTCACCAGGACCAGTATCAGAACCCAGAGAACAAGGCCCTGCTGGAGAATATAAAACAGGCAGTCCAAGGGATCCAGGTGTAGCGTACTGCAAACACGAGATCAGCTATTGGCCAAGTACTGGGGTCATGTGACCAGAGCTGAGACGCAAACAAAAGAAGCCCGCCAGTATGATTTTGTTTGCTGCTGTAATTTATTGTATTATTTGGCATTATTTATTATTCTGTTATGCTTTTGAAAAAATACATAACTTATTTGTTGCCTTGCTTTAAAATGATGATTACCAGTGATGTTTTAAGGAACACTCATGTTTTGTACATTTTTCATATGATCTGACATAATGTGATGTACTGTTTATAGCTGCTAATGTATGCACATTTTTGTGTATATGTATTTATTAATTGTAAACAAAAAATCATCCATTATTTTAAATCTAAAAAAGTGTGAGAGGGCTACACTGAGGAAATGTAATCTGAGCTTCTCTTTATGAAAATAATAGAAGCTGTGCAGGCCCTGCAGTGGATGTACAGTGGTACGTTTTTGTGGTTTTTGTAATATATTGAGAAAAGTCTTTTGTTCTTCAGTCATATTTCTAGTGGTCAGTGTCGGCACTCTAATGCAGTGTGTAATGTTTCATTTTTGCTTATTCAGCTTTTTTAAATTCCCAAAACAGATGGAAGCACAACTAAATAAAATGTTGTGGATGTGACCATCAGGACACAGAAACTCGCTAGTGTAAATTCCAAGACTGGGAGAGAAATATTTCATAACTTTGCTAATCGAAATCCATTCTCTAAATGTAATGCCCGACTTGGCTAAGGCCAATACAGAAAATTTCAAGGAGACAATCCAACAGTAATTATTAATTTAATGATCGTATAATGTTAGTGGTAGTATTATAGAAAATCAGCAATATATGACAACAAATCAATCATGTATTTAGATATGAGATGCAAAAGTTTGGGTATATGCAATTTCTTATTCTTACCGTAGTAGATAACGGATGAATCTTTTTACTAAATGTAAAGTATTAAGTTTTATATAAATCTTTTAATACAGTCATGTTTTAGGGTTTAAACATGAGTGATAAAGTCTAAAAGGATAAATACATGCTTTAACATTTCTCACGCTCAGTTTTGCACAGGGACGACTTTGTTTCCATGTTTCGGTGTTTTGTTTCTTTCAGGAGACCAGGGAGGTGCTCAGACGTTTGAATTGTGGGAAGTTTTGAAGAAAGTGAATCTGTGTGTGAGTGTTAGTTTTATCAGTGTGCGGGATATACAGGGTTAATGTCACCATCCACGTGTCTTTGTGTCACAGTCATGCAGCACTCATAGAGATTCATCTGGTCAGAATTAAGACTTATCAGCAATGCAAAATGTTACAATGCAACATTGGATTCCAGTTACTGTACAATATAAAGAGAGGACACTCCCATTGTGTTTGTTTTATCTGAGAAATCCATGGCACTTTAAGAATCATGAAAATTAAAACATTATGGAACCTTTTTGATAAATGATGTGTTGTGGTACAGGTCTAGATGACATCAGCATGTGGTCAGTTTCCATCACTAAGAGGACGGACAGTTTATACTACTCTGTAATATATGAAGGACGTGTGTACAGTTAGTCTGGGAACTCTGCATTCATCTCCATTTATTCAAAATCCTTCTCGTGCTTCAGGCAAAGTCACGAATACGGCTGATGATACTCAGTGATTTTACAGTTTGTGTTCAAGTATGAGTCAGTGATGTTGAGTGTGAAATGACTCTGGATGATGCTGGTTTCTGATTTATGTGTTATTTAGGCTAGCATTGTGTTTTCACAGAGCTCATGCGAATGGTGCTAGTCACTCTTATTTTTTGTTTTAAATTATCCGGACATCTGCTTCCACCATAACACCATGTTTTTCTTTTGTGCATGCAATTATTTCCATTATGGTGATGCTTTTAACACTGATAGCTATAGACAACATTCATCCTCTCTCATGGCTGGTTAGACAGGAAAGGGATTTGAAGCACAATTCTGCTGCTCATTTCTGATTGGCACATATTATACGATCTACTTTAGAGGTTATCTCTGATTATTTAAATCTGTGGTGTCTGATGCTTGAATGCAGAATATTTTTGTTAATAATTGTGAAATCATCAGGTTACAAGTTTCCATTACAAATGTATTTGAATTCATTTTTATATCAGGATTTTTCTGTCAAAAAATAAAGAAAATTTTGTCTTCTATTTGATTTTACCACATGGCATGATTTCTGCTGATATGATACCTTCTTGCTGTAAGTGTTTAAACTCACAGGTTGCAGTGAAATTCATTTTGGTGATCTTTGTACAGTTTTTATCATGCTGGTGTCGACATCTTTTACTCAATAAAACTTGTGTTGCCACATTAAATGTCCCTATTATTCGATGTACACAACCTTAATTACAGCTGCAATATTGTCTTTCTCTTCTCTACCGCCATCTCTGATTGAAATATAAAGTTGCAGGTTACTTCACGTACTGTGTGTCAAATTAAGATAACCTGACATTTCCTGGGAAATCGGACCCGTCAGCACAAATGATAAATCATTAAAATAAATTCATTGTGAATCGGGGTAAAGTAAAGAGACACTTTTAAACACTGATCTCTCTGACGTACTTACCTCCGCTGGCTGGCTGATATTTTATTATTTTATTTGTTGATCTGTCTGTTAACCTGTTTTTTTCGTACCCATTCGTACAGTGAGCAGAGGTCGGTTCAGACTAGTAATAGTGTTAACCCACTTGTGTCACTTGTGGTTGGAGTGCGTGTCATGGACTGAGTCATATCACTGGTTTACCCACCCATCACAAACCCCAGGAGAATTATTCAGGCCACGCGGGGGAAAGATGATGTAAATAAGTATCATAAAAAAGGTTTTCCTGTTAAGACACTTGTGCAAAACAAGCTTGTCCTACTTCTAGAGATTGTGTCTTCTTTTGTGGGTACTGTATTGTGTTCGCATGCGTTCTGTTGTGTTAGTCACATTGCGGTTGTGTTTTGTGATATCCTGACTTTTAAAAACACCCTAAAAGAGTTATTTATATGACAATTTTTATGTTTTAATTAAATGTATACAATAAAAACCAATCTGCAAAAATCATGTTTGTTTAGGAATTGTTGCCCTGTCAGATCACTGATACCCATAGAAAATGTGGCTGTTATAATGAATATTTTTTAAATAGGACTATTAATAACCAAAAATTATGTAAATATAAAGTGTTTTTTTCTTTTGAATTGCGTGAACAGAAGCGGTGAAATAAACAGAGATGCAGTTATTGGTATTTTCTCCGATCTGGTTGCTGTAGACACACAATGCCATCAACTCTAAAAAATGTGTGAACTGAAAACGTGAACTGAAACCCTCTTTAATAACTGAGGGTTCTGCTGTAATCATGTATGACTGTGCTCCTCTCTGTTGTGGTCGTGGCCTTTCTCATGACTCAGGGAAAAAGTGTCTTTCTGTATACAAACCTAAACAATAAAACATTAACAGAAACAGTTGTAAAGTAGTAGCGCTTTTGTAAAGTAGTAGTGTTTTGTAAAGTCGCTGTAAAATAGTTGTGAAAGAATCATTGAAGAACTTAATATACTGAGTTCTGTCAGCCTTCTGCATTTCTGATTCTGTAAAGTCATATATCTCACCAAATGAACGACTTCTGTTTTCTGCCTACAAAACAACATGCTGGAAAGTTACATCAGTGAGAAACTCTGTAACAAATGCAAAAGCAAGAAGATGAGCAGTTGTAAGCATCCACAACCTTGTTTTGTTCTTCAATGGTTTGGATATGGAAAATTTGTGATATATGTGTCTGATAATGTGGCACTGGCTGTTGATTAATAAACTGAAATAATAAATGAATAAAAAGCATAATATGAATATATTATTTTCGTAAAGCGAATCAATCAACTTCATGGACAAAATGCTGTCATCATCACAGAATGACTCATGACTATTGATTATGGTTGTACCAAATGGGTGAAGTGGTTCTGTGTGTAAATACAGCCCATGTTTCTCTGAAATGAACGTGCTCTAGTTTCACTTGTAACAGCCCACTGTTCTCGTAACTTTATCTTTTAATCCTTCATTCACAGGCAGTCCAAAATCAGAGACAGTTTTAGTTGACAATGTAGTGTTTAAAACCACTCAGACCTATAGAAACTCACACTTCTTTCATGACTATTTTCACATTCATTTGAACTCTCGTACCTTCAGCCTCACTCCTAATCTTAATGTGGGCTACAGGTCAGTTCATGCTGACCACATCAGGTGGCATCTGTAGCTCTTGTAATGTGTTTTGAGTTTTCCTCTGATGATGCAGCTGTAACTGTTGTAGGCTGAGGACAGAAGACACAATGAAACTCTGGAGATGCCTCTACAGAATAAAGGATTTGTTCAAGCATGTAAAACAATAAATGAACAGGTAAATTTGCATTAACCTTCATTAACAAAGATTAATACACGCTGTAAAATGATTTTGTTGATTATCAGTTCATGTTAGTTAATGCATTAACTAGTGTTAATGAATGAAACCTTGTTGTAAAGTGTTATTAATGTCTATACGGAAACTTACTGAATGCTTTATAACTTGAAATCATTGAATTCATACTCCAGTGTTAGTGCAGTGTTGTTGTGGTGATTGTTACTGCAGTGAATATGTTGATTCATTTGGATCCCAGTAATTTATTCACATTTAATTCCGTGTGACGAGAGCTGATTCCTAAAAGTGGCCTCATGGAGAAAAGTGTATTGTGTCAGAAGGCAGAAGTAAAAATGGGACGTTACATTAATGTCAATGGGTGGCAAGAGGAAGCCAGTGTTTGTTGTTCAACAGGGGCATTCAGCTCTGATCCTGGAGGGACAGTGTCCTCCACAGTTTATTTCCAACCTAAATCAAACACACCTGCCTGTTTTTCTTAAAAGACCTTGATTAGCTCCTTCTGGAGTGTTTGATTAGGGTTGGAACTAAGTGCTGACGACATGGAAGATGTTTGACTTGTAACCCCTGACAGTCTTATATTTTGCACTTTACCTGTTTATGGATTGTGTTGACAAAATAAATAATGAAGTATCATTTGATTGTTTACTGGCCTTCCTGTTTTCATTGCAGTTATTGGAATACGGAAAGAAAGAGAAGGGTAAATAGATTAAACCTGCAGTGTTTGCAAATATCTGTCAAACCTGGTGAAATCTTTGCTGTGTAATACAGAGCAATTTTAACATCAGATTAAAGTCATGTAACGTGAAAGGAGGACTCAGACATACCGTATAAATGACAGAACTGAAAGTGTGTTTGAAGGTCTTCAGAATACTTTATTACAGAAGTACTTCCTTGCATGACACAGATCAATTATCATTCTTATTGTGCAGCAGCACAGCTCTGCCCATCTCAGCTGACCCTCTGTGTCTCTCTACTGCACGTTCTCTAGACTAGTCTGTGTAGAGACCGGTAAGTTCATTCTGTTTTTACAACTTTATTTCATTGAAAACAGAAAGAGAGAATTGAAATGCAGAATTTGTTTTAATACATAACTGTGTTTAATTGGTCAGATGGAGAAATATACTATGTCAGTCTTTGTGCTGCATGAAGCAAACCTTTATCCCATCAGTTTAAAATATCAATTTTTATTGTAATATATAGGTTTAGTAGGATTTGTATTCACTATGAAACACCCGCGTTTTAAAATATGTTATTGGATTACGGTGAACAAATTAGATGTATATTGCTGTCCATATTGAAGCAATTTGTGTAAAAAAACATATTTGCTAGCAACTAGTAAAGACAAATTCAGAAGAATTCCTTATACATTTCAGAGGTGATTCTCTGTGTTTTGTATTCCTTGGTTCCTCTGTCACAGTTTCAATTCTCTGTGCTGACTCAGATTCTCTCTGCTCTCATTAACAGAGATCCAAAGAAACTAAAGTGACATGCAAACATAAAGACAATTAATGGTGTCATAAATTGCTGCAGAAACAAGGAAGGCATTAATGCGGCTCTGCTCATTTTCTTTTTCTGATCTAGATGTGTGAACCTCTGACATGTTAAACGTCTAATCTTTCATTCTAACTACTGAACTAAGTGAATGTAACGAGAGTTTGTGATCTGAACGTATGGTTTTCTTTTACACAAACATCCTCTTCAGCACCACAGCTCCATTAAATGGGTCGTTTGCTGTGAGTCTTCTGGTGACATTTCCAGAATCTGGTTTCCTGCAGATTTCCTCTTTTGCGAGGTTAAAATCTCTTTAAACTACAAAGCAACAGGTGCACAGAGACGCACGGTGATTTCTTTCTCCTGAACAACGTTATTTACGCACGAAAACAGACTGAAACAATCCGACCGAAATCTGTCGCGTCGGGATGACAAAGTGCTTTCGAACCCGCAGCAGTCGCACCGCATCTCGCGTTCACACGACACGTCGCGTTTACTTTGGCCGCTGACCTGACCAGCACTTTCCATCTTTCTTGACAGGGTTAAGCGCACAACATGAATCCGGATGATGAGGACTACGGTGATGAAGAACTGCTGTTTTCACTGAACTTCAGCGAGGGGCCGTGCTCGCCGGAGCGCGCACACGACGCGGAGATGTTTCTTCAGCTGTTCATCTACCCCATCATCTGTTCGCTTGGTTTGGTGGGTAACGCGCTGGTGATCTTGACGTTCGCCCTCTACAAGCGAACCAAGTCCGGGACGGACGTGTACCTGCTGAACGTGGCCGTGGCGGACGTGCTTTTCGTGCTGGCCCTGCCTCTGATCATCTACAGTGAGCGACACGAGTGGGTTCTGGGGGACGGGTCGTGTAAGCTGCTGCGCGGCGTGTACAGTGTGAACCTGTACAGCGGCATGCTGCTGCTGGCGTGCATTAGTGGGGACCGCTACCGGGCCGTCGTGCAGGCGCGCCGGTCGTTCCGGCTGCGGTCCAGCACACTGCTGTACAGCCGACTGGTGTGCGCGGCGGTCTGGTTACTGGCCCTGGTTCTGTCCCTTCCCACCTTCCTGTTTTACGAGCGGTATCAGCCCGGCCCTTCCGAGTCGGTGACGCTAGACAACAGCACGCGCGCCGGGCACGTCCGGTACCGGTGCTTTTTCCGGTTTCGGTCGAGCGGCGCGGCGCGCGCGCTGAAGACCGCGGTGCCCGGCGCTCAGGTGGCGTTCGGCTTCTTTGTCCCGCTGCTCATCATGGGCTTCTGTTACACGGGGGTCATCCTCACCCTCCTGCGAGCCCACAACTTCCAGAGGCACCGAGCGCTGCGCGTCGTGCTCGCCGTGGTCGTCGCGTTTGTGGCGTGCCACGCACCCTACAACGCAGCGCTGATGTATTCAACCGCGAACATGTTCACCGAGCAGGACTGCGACCACGACGAGGCCGTGCAGCTCACCGTCGTCATCACCGAGAGTCTGGCCTACGTGCACGCCTGTCTCAACCCGCTGCTGTACGCTTTCGTGGGGGTCAATTTCAGGAGCCACTTCCGTAAGATCCTACAAGACGTCTGCGGCAGGAGCCACACGTCAACCCGGCGCTGCGCCGCTGAGAAACGCGTTCCCACGCGAAAATCCGTGGACGTGTCAAACAATGAGTGTGACACTTCGTTTACCCTGTGATCGGCCTGGATGTGCATGCAAAACAGTTTGGTGTGTGATATGCGTGATATATTTTATTGGTTTGCAACCTGTAAAAAGTTTCAAGTGTCTTCTGTGTATCAGTTCACTTCGCAGTGGACATCCTCGTTTGTTTTTCTGCATGTTCTTCTTAACTTCTGCAAGTCTGATGAAAAATATCTGCTTTTGGTTTCAAGACTCACGAGTTCATACACGTTTAATAATTCTAGATAAATGTGTGATTTTTACATGCACTTGCGTTTGATCTGGATAAATGTAAACCTTAACAAACACACTTTTTTATGTTAAAACGATTCCTATGATCCATAAATGTTTCCTATTTTCTGTAAAGACGTTTTATCTGGGTTTATATCTTTGTCTACTCTGGAAAGTATGCATTAGACGTTGAAGTACGCAGTGCGCACTAAGCGTGCTCTGATGCCCCCTAATGTTGAAGAAAACATGATGATGAGCTGCAAGGATGCTTTCACAATACTCACTACAACACTTTCTTAATCTTCTGTATGTTTATAATGGTTAAAAGTTGTGTGTGCCAGCGTGAAGGGTGAGAAGAAACAACACAACATACAAAAGCCAAATGATTTATAATTCAATCGACCTCATTAAATTATGTTCAATTAAAAAAAGGTAAGGGTCAGATCAGACAAGAAAGGACGCAAAGAAACAACTGTACTGGGGGTTAATTTAAGCAAGTTATGAATATGATTTATTTATTTATGGGATTGTAAATCATTATCGTAGCTGAACATTTATTTGAACGTCTACGTCATGCCGCCGGAAGTTCCGGAGCAGTAGGGCGGAAGTAGGTACGTGGCTGCTTCAGCTGACATACTGCATGATGGCGACGGAGGTTCAGAGCGGCGACCTCAGCACTGCAAATTCAAGCCGGCTCGAAGTTTCTATCGACGGATTGACTTTGAGTCCCGACTCGGAAGGCGAGCAGGATCGGGCGGAGACGCCCGCCGCTGTGTCAGCGGATCCGGGCGCAGTGAACGCGAGTGGCAGCAGCAGTACTGTGGAGAGGAAATGGGGCTTTACTTTAGTGGAGCTCTACGGGCTTGCGCTCAAATTCTTTAAAGGTGCCTCGATTCACTATAAGTCACTAATATGACAGCTGATCTAACACAAGGGTGCACTTGGCACGGTTGTGTCTGTATCAGAGGATGTCTGACTGTTGCTTGGGTACATTTGTAGGGAACTTCATCAGTTCCTCTGCTTGTTAAATCACTGCAGACTATCACAGCACCTCCTGAGGTCTTGATTCAGTCGACCACAGCATCACTGTCATGTATCTGGTCTCATGCACTTTGCAGACATTATCTTGGTCATTTACAAGTTATCATCTTCTCTTTATAATCAGAATTACACTTAATTGTAATTACCAGCAGTCTAGTGTGATGAGAGATGACTGTGTGTTTAAATCGGTAAGTTTTGTATCCTCCCCTCAGAAAAGGATGGGAAAGCCTTTCATCCAACCTATGAGGAGAAACTTCGGCTGGTGGCGCTCCACAAGCAGGTGTTACAGGGGCCTTATAACCCTGACGCGTCCCCTGAGGTGGGCTTCTTTGATGTGCTGGGAAATGACCGCAGGTAAGACTGATGAAGCTTTTCTCATTGATGTTACTGTACATCTCTGTTGTTATTTCCACTGTAATGTTATTAAAGGCAGGAGAGATCAGAGAACAGCTACATACATGTGCCCAGCAGACTTATTCCAGCTTTGTTTTTAGTTTAGTAAATATTTTGAATTAGCTTTTATTTATATATTTTTAGTTTTCATATTCATTTTAGTTACATTTTTAGCTATCTTGTCATGTGCTTTTGCATTTTATTTCTGTATTTATAATACTGTTATATAAGTTTTAGTGTAGTGAAAGCCTCAGGTTTTACTTCCTGTCTGTACTGCGATAACACAGTTGTCACTTTTACAGAAAAGAATGGGCGTCTTTGGGGAACATGGAGAAGGAGGAGGCCATGCTGGAGTTTGTAGAGATGTTGAATAAATGCTGCAGTTTATTTCCACCTTTCATCACATCACATAAGATTGAAAAGGAGGAGCAGGAGAGAAAGAGGTCAGGCCAGCAGATAAAGACGATCCATTTTTTTCTATTGTGATTTTGTTTCCTCTGTTTTAAATGAGACTCATTTACTGTTTTACCCCTTAACCTCGCTGAGAAGGAGGGAGGAGGAGGAGCGCCGACGCAGAGAGGAAGAGGAGCGCGAGCGACAGCGTCAGGAGGAGGAGAGGCGGAGACGGGAGGAGGAGGAGAGGCTAAGGAGAGAGGAGGATCAGAGGAGACAGCTGGAGGAAGAGAGACTCCGTGTGGAGCAGCAGAAGTGAGTGATGGAGCTTTCGTAATTCCATAACAAGCACTGTGACCTATACTCGGAATTTGTCCGCTGCATATAACCCATCCAGTGCATCCACAATGCAGCACTGCATTTTTCCTTTTTTATTCAATTGTGTACATCATTTATTCATTTAAATTTTCTCTGTCTCTTTCTCTCGGGCGTGTTAGGCAGCAGATCATGGCTGCTCTGAATGCGCAAACAGCGGTGCAGTTCCAGCAGTATGCAGCACAGCAGTACCCTGAGAGTGTGGAGCAGCAGCTCATCCTGATACGGCAGCTGCAGGAGCAGCATTATCAGCAGTACATGCAGCAGCTGTATCAAGTGCAGCTGGCGCAGCAGCAGGTGAAAGATCCTGACTGCTTTTGCACCCACGTCTTCGCACCCGTGCATGGTGTACCAGCTAAGTTACAGGCTTAACACTTGGAACTGTGTTTTAGAAACTGTTCCACTGTCTTTGGCAGGCTGCATTGCAGAAACAGCAGGAAGATGCTATAGTTCTTTCTACATTAGAGGCCAGTGAGGTGTCATTGCACCCTGCTGGAGAGGAGGCTCCCATACTGAATGGCAAGGCGGAGTCCACAACAGACAGTGTGGAGCGAGAGGCTGACCTGAACCCTGCAGATGAGGTTACTGAGAATGGACCTGTGGGTGAGTGTAGATCATCACATCCAATTTGACCCTGTTTCCTTTCTTAACGTGCACGATTAAACAGCGAGAAAGTTACAGATGTAACTGTACCCATGTTCATGTGCATTTAAAAAAAAAAGACACTTATGATCTTTACTTTCTGCTTCACAGACTCTCCCCCTGTGATATCAGCCCCTTCCATGTGGACGCGACCTCAGATTAAAGACTTTAAAGAGAAGATTCGTCAGGATGTGGACTCTGTGATCACTGTGGGCCGGGGGGAGGTGGTGACCATCCGGGTCCCCACTCACGAGGAGGGCTCTTATCTCTTCTGGGAGTTTGCCACTGACTATTTTGACGTTGGGTTTGGAGTCTTCTTTGAATGGACTGACACAACAAACGCATCAGTCAGCGTGCATGTCAGTGAGTCTAGTGATGAAGATGAGGATGAAGATGGTAAGGAAGATTAAATATCGTGTGTATAGAAACAGGTTACATTTAATTATTGCTATCATTCAATAATTAAATGACTCGAACCCATGACCTTTGTGCTGCTAATACTCTACTAAATAAACTAAAGAGAAAGGAAAATCTTTCGATCTGATGAAGTTTCTTATCTTATGAAATGATTAATTAGTTGCTTGTGTGGCTCTGTTAACTTTTGTTTTTAATTTGGAATTTAAATTCCCCTCAGGTGAGGCGCAGTCGGAGGATGAGAAGGCTAAGAAGGAGGCTGGAAAACCACAGGTGGATGAGATTGTGCCGGTGTTCCGGCGAGACTGTCATGAGGAGGTGTATGCTGGTAGTCACCAGTATCCTGGCCGTGGCATATACCTGCTCAAGTTCGACAACTCCTACTCCCTCTGGAGGTCTAAAACCGTCTACTACAGAGTGTACTACACCAGATAAGCCTGGAGACAAGACTGCAGGACAAGAGTGTGTGTGCAGAGTTTAGTAGGAAGCAAAGAAAGATAGAAATGAGGAAATGTACAGGATATGCTCTACTGGAGAAGGGCCAGTGAAATTTTACATGAGTGGGATCGTGTTTCAATGTGTGCAGACCTTATGGGTATGTCTTTCATACTGTTTATGTCCAGAAGAAAATGGGTCTCATGCTTGGCACCTGTTTTGCACTCTAAAAGAAGAAGTGTGTTGATTTCACTGTCCTGTGTACCTATAGTGTGACTTACATCAGCGTCCATCTTCTGATTTCATCCGAATAGGTTCTTCAGTACAGTTATAGGATAAATACATACATATCCTTAATAAAACTAAGGAAACAAAGTTCGTGAGGTGACACTAACCTGGCTTTCTTCTGGAGTTCTTTCTTGTTTAGCCCACCACTGAGTAAATCAATGGCGTGCATCTATTTTCAATCTCTCCTCCTATCAGCACACAGAACAGAAGTGCATCAGTTTGTGTCCCGCTCAAGGGCTGCAAGTATAAATCAGACGGACGAGACTTTTCGAGTGATGGATGAGATTTATCTGGACTACATGATGGAGGCCTTCATGAAAGATTTTGCAGCGTTTTCTAAAATGGATGGATTGAGTCTGAACATTTAAGAACTATTTATTCAGCTCTGTGGTAGGGTCATTTATGTGTCTGTATGTCAAAGCTCTCTGTATATTTTCGGTATTTTCTTTTGATTTTGCATTTGTTCTTCAAGGTTAAGCAGTATTGACTTTAAATATTGTGGCGCTGCTAACAGCAAAATATTCTTGCCTTTTCAATTTCTTTTTTTTTTTGTGGATTTCGAATGAATGTAGTTACAGACTGCCATGTCAGAACTTCAAATGTGTTTTGAATTAAATTAATATTTGTTACAGTCGTTTCTCTATTACATAAAGATAAACATCTCTCCTACTCATTTAGAATAATAATAATGAAGTGTTTGTGTAGCTGATTAAGACTAACTCAGAAGCAGCATTTGAATTCGCCCACTCTTGCTATTATTTATTGGACCGTTCAGTGTTCTGAAGAATTCACAGGCTGTGCTTTTCTGTATTTGCTTCAGAACATTCATCTCACGTCATGTTGAGAAACAGGCTGGATTCTGGATTCGGCGCTGGCTGTTCATGACTGGCTGTTCAACAAATGCAGATGCTGTTACACTGTGCTTACACGATGGCTGTTGATTTGAGTGTTAAATCAGAGCTGTGATGATTCACTGTTTCATATAGACTGTCATGCTAATACTGTCCAGAAACAACATTAATGTCCCATGTACAGTTTATTGGTTGTAGTTACTGTTTATTTTTAAATGCGGACCTCAGGCTATCGTATAGTGAAAAGTAACACAGAGCATGATATTACAGTTAATGCTTTTGGAGAAAAGAACAACAGAGGAATTGATACAATTCTTTTGTGACCATAAAGGCATGATGACATGTTTTGTGTTGGTCTGGCTTGTGTGGTTTCATCTGTATGTGTATGAGGACGAGCGTGTGTGTATCTGATTGATTAAACATGATTTCCTCTGTATGTTCCTCTGGATTCTTTGATACTGCTTCATCACTTTAACAAAATGATTTATGTAGCTGAAGAGGTGGCATCATAGAAATCATGTAAACCACGGATCATGATTTTCCCTGTGAAAAACGTTTGTATTTTACAAATTACATTTTCAGTTTAGGTTTCGGCTCTCACAAATAAGACACAAGGATCCTCATTCAATTCTTAAGCAGGAATACAGCAGGCTGTGTATGGAAACGGCACGCTGAACATTTTCTAAGGCAGTTTTCTATTTCACAGTACAGACAGGTTGTGCTATAAAATCTTGGTTTAATTTCCTTTCAGATGGAACAAAAATCTCTATTTAACAGTGATGGATTAATACACACAAAACGATTAACATTATCCTAATAGCTGGTACTTTTTTATGAACTATATGTTAACATTCAGACCAAACACCTACTGCAGTATATATGATACTAGCTTTTTACTAAAATATACAATTCTCTCCACCTGTGGGACAAAATAAGACATAACCAGACTTATTTGGGCTGTTTGAATTTTACTCGTGTTTTTATTTACAGTGTTTTACAGCTTTAGTCCATCCTGCCCCCAATACACAGTGGGGTGACCCCCTTTCCTCTGCAGTCCTACCTCATACTGCCTCATTCATTCAGAAACATCATGACAGATCTTTGATCCCTTTCATTATATTGCAGTGCCATCTAGGCGTGTGAATGGCTATCAAACAGCCTAAACATTCATTAATGGATACCAATACTTAACATTATTTAATTACATGTCATTATTTTAATTATATTAAAATTTCTCTCCATCAAATAGTAAGTTTATATATGAAGTACGCTCATTTCTATACCAGGCATGTGCATTAGTACTGTATTGTAATGCCAGAAAAGCTAATTCTGGGAAAGTTGTCATTAAAAATCTTTATTGAAATTTGGTCAGTACATGAAAGCAGACTGAATTTAACAGAATTCTTAAGATACATCTCAAAAACTACACAAACAAAAGCGTTTTCTCATGTACAGGTACATGTCATCATCAGGAAACTGAAGACCCTCCGAATTTGCAGCTTCAAAACTGAATTGAGCGAAACATTGTATAAAACATCACAAACAGCAAGCGAGCAAATGAAGAGCAGAGAACCAGAGATGATTTTATTTCAACAGAGTAAAGATGGTTAAAAACCTAAACTTATTTTAAGGTGGCTCATTTTTTAAACGTAATCAGATGTACTAAAATGGATTGATGGGAGGTAGGATAAAAAAAAATGCAAGAATGAACTGGGCTGAAGTGTGAGATGCTCTTGTTTTGTCATGAGTTACAAAAATGAAACGCTGACATTTTTAGAAATGTTACAAAACAGTGGAGGTGTTGGTGGCTGCTGCACTCGAGCCCAGGCCGTTCTGCGCGCTGTGCCGCATTCCCGCAGTCCTGCCTTTGGAGACAACAGCAGCCTCATGCGAGTCAGCATTGGAGTCTGTATCATTCGAGTGCTGTGTGACTGACGTCTCGCTGCCTGTGGGTGAGTCCACACTCTCATAACCTGCGCTTAGCTGAGTCACGTACCCTCCACCGCTCCTCTGCCTCACTGCCTCTTCTGAGTGGTTGGTGAGTTTTGACATGCCACCATGGGCAGGGCTGGAAACGGATGGTGACGGTGGGTAATCTTCATCTGTGCTGCTTGCTGCCCTATACAGATTGGACATGCCCCTCTGAGATGAGTTCTGACTGGAGGGTCCGTTGGACACTTTTCCGCAGTCTTTGCCAACAGCTGCGCAAGAGGCATTTGCTGCTTCGCTCTGACTGGAAGGTTCAGAGGCAGCTGAAGGTGAAAGTCTGCTCGGACCCACTCCGCTAGAAGTTCCTTGGGCCTGGGACATCTGAGATAACTGCTGTTTAGTCTCCCTCAACTGCTGCTGAAGAACCAAGATGGTGCTCTGCATGCCCTCCACCTCCTCATCCAGCTGAATGATGAAGTCATTGAGTTCTGGACCAGGCCAACACACACAGGTGAAAAGAGAAGAGCGAGAGATGTTTGATTTCTGAACACTGCAAGTTCTAACAAAAGACGATGAGTGACAGCTGCTTTAACAGTGTGACATTACAAAGCAGATGGAACACCAGAAAGATTTCTGCTCACCATCTTGGCTGCTCTTGAGCTCCTCACTGTACTTCTTTTGCAAGGCAAGCTCAGCCTCCAGCTGGGCGATGCGCCCCTGAGACAGCTGCCTGCCCAGCTCCTGATTCTCCTGGATCAGCATGCGACATTTCGCCATCAGCTTCTTTCCAGTCTGGCTGCAAGGAAAACAAGGCTAACATCACATCGTGAACATGGCCATAGCGTCACCACAAGTGGCCAATCCATTTACAAACTAGTAATAACATTAGCCAGCCATAAATAATGTCATGAATTCCCCAATGGCCACACTGTAAATTTTGCTGAGCAACAACAATCAGGAAACCCAAGTAAGAGTTCCAGCAATTCCAGGAAGAGACGGGTGAACAATTTATACTAGTTAGTTAAACTAACAAGAGCAATACATCTAAAAACATTGAGCACGGTTATATTTAAACAGACAATTGCATTGCAAAACCAAATAAGGTGATGAATTAAAGAACTAAAAGCAGAGATGTTAACAGATCCAATAAAAACCAGTTCAACTCCAATACTTACCTTTTTAAAAATGCTCAGCCTAACCAAAACCAAGCAAGCAATCACAAATAAAGACAGCAGCAGTTTTGCCTTTGTGTTACGTCTGAATCTTTTACAATACACAGTGGGCAATAAAATGTTTTGGAGTTTTCTGCAGTATCAATAAGAGATACAATAACTGACTCATAACCTACAGTTACAGCTATATTATAGTGTCTATTAAAATGCACGTCAGTAAATGCAAATTTTACCAGTATAATCTTGAACTGAATGGTCACAATGCTTTACTGCCAAACATAACCGTTTCAAACAGTAGGATCTTAAAAATATCCTGGAATCAGTCTGAGCAAGTAATAAAGAAGCATTTAACTTGCAAGACCTCCATTTAAAATGTAAGTGCTTAAGAGTCTGACATAAAACGTGAGGTCAAATTTCCTAAAATAAACTGGCTCGCCATCTTACATTTGTCTGGATTGCATGACAGTCTACGGCCAATGAAATGACTGATGGCCAGCTTTAAACAGACAAGATGTCCAGAACCTTGTTAAATGAAATGGCCTAAACCAAGTTTTGCCAAGCAAACTCTATATGAAATGTATCAATTTGTTATTTAACATCTTTACAACTTCTGTTGAGAAATACATCTGCAAAGGAGCTAAATGTGTCTTGAGAAATAAACAGAAAATATTCAGATTCTTACTGGTTATGGGAAACTAGAAAGTTACCCGAGTTAAAGTACAAAATCATCAAACACAGACATTTGAACAGCTTGAATAATTTCCTCTGACACACACATTGTGTATGTTGGCATTCACATTGAAAAGAACAATCAGATTAGTGTAACGGCCAATCAAAACTCATTCACTGACAGAAGCATTTCCAGAGCAAAATCAAACTGTAACATGAACACAAAAAGTAGAGAAAGTCAGACACTGTACCGCATGTTGCACCTGTGAGACGAACATACACCAAAGTCTTTGCAGATCAGAAAGTCTGACTCCTCCCCCAAAGTCTGACATCATAAAAGGCTTCCACCCCCAAAGTCACATGGTTGCGATTAACTCCTCCCCATTTCATTGCATCACACTACATTCCCGCCTCCCTGCATTACATTCTAGATTCTTAAAGTCTCAAAGTTTTTATGATGGAGTTTAAATAGGGGTTTATTGCTGTGCAACACATTTAGTGGGCCGTGTGATGTTTTAACGTTTGGTCAATCAGTGAGCATTAATCTACAGTTCAATCAGCTCCAAGTCTTTCACAGGTCGGCTTTCTGTTACAGGAAACGTTCTACTATGGGCTGTTGGGACTGGAAGGGGGTGTTTCCATGGTGACCCGCTCTTCAGGAACTTCCCGCTTCCTTCAGGCTTCTGCACCGTGAGGGTGTGTGGAGGGAGAGAGAGCTGAAACAAAAGTGTCACCTGACCAAAACTGCTGCGTTTCGCTCTGATTTTACATTACGGTATGTGTAATAACAGGACAATACAGAAGAAAAATGTCTTTTGAGTTTTGGCTTTAAAGTCTGAGTCTCGCTGTGAGCGAAACATTTCAGTCTTCCCCCACCAATATCTGCACTCCTGCAGAGGAGAAGGTGGGGGTGAGTCAGGAAAGTCTTGACTTTTTTGTTTGGAGGGGGGAGTTATTTAGTTTACCTATCAGGTGTAAATTTCCAGGCACTCAGTTCATTTTGGGCTTGCTCCAGTTTGTCTTTAGTCTGTTCCAGTTCAGCCTTCATTTTGAGGAAAAATAAGTTGATGGCTGGGTCTACCATGGAGGATCTCAGCTGAGCTGCACTCGGTTGCTGGACTTGCTTCAGATACTGGATTTGAGTCTGTGGAGTGAGAGAGAGACTGAATCTCTGCATGTCTATATACTGCCAGCTGAAGAACATGTGATGTCAGTCTGTAAAAAATCCTAAACTTTATGTACCGTTAGGCAAAGCTTTGAGAATTAAACTTTGGACCTTTAAAATTCACACAGATCGGTTAACAATAATAACTGATGTAAATAAGTATTACTCTAACAGAGCTGCTTGAAATCATTCATCATGCAGGTCAAATGCAGCGGGCTGTCACACAATCAATCATACCTGCTGCAACTGCAAAACAACCTGCTTTTAGTTCTAAAGATTAATATTCATCAATAGCTTACATGCAAGTCAGTAAAAAAGACAAATGCAATTCCTGTTTTAGTACCTGAAGTTTCACTTCTGTATAAATACTACATTCATCTGCTGCGGAAATCGCAATACCTAGCACACTATAACTGAGACATACCAATTATGTTTAAAGCAACTGCTCAAAGCCTCCAACAACAACAGGACATAAAGGAGTACTTCATAAAGCTGTAGCTTCACACTTACCGTGCATTCTTGCATTTCCTGCTCCTTAGTTGCAAGCCTCATCACCAGAATGTTCTCCCTGCGAGCAGACTCCTGCTGCTGCTGCTTCAGCTTCTCCTCCGACTCTTTCAAGCCTGTCACATCATTGGCTGCAGGCATTTCAGCATGAAACAGAAGCATTATTTAACAACATCTGATTTACTTAGTCCAACATTCCTTATATCATCCATGCCATTGATGCAGAGCATTGGGGATTTGCAAACTTACCATTTAAATCTGCATATTTTGCCTCAAGCATCTGGACGTAAGCTTCATGCTGTTTCCACCTACACCCAAAACAAAACACAAACATGCAGTAAGTAGAGCTTCAACACGTCCTCAGAACTGACTGCACACTGAGATCCATACACACCTGGCACACAGCTCCTCTCGAGTCAGGGTCTTCATGTCAGATTCATTAAGGCGAACCTGTAACACGACACAGAAATAAAGACTTAGGAGACTAACTTAACGGGGAGAGAAGACTCCAGATGTGAGCAGATGCAGGGAGCTCACCTTCTTCAGCAGAGGTTCTTCATTGGTCATTCTGATCTCTGTGAGAAACAGAAAGAGAGAAATTGTGATTCTCAACAACACATTCAGTTCAGTGCAGTTCATGCAGCTGATGGGGACACGGCGGGGGCCCGTCGCGCCTGCTCGGGTGTCGGTGCATCTTCAGGCCATCGGTCGAACAACTCGCTCGTTTTGCATAAACTCCAGAGAAATATAATGTCTGTTTACATATTTAAACCATAATGATCGTCATGCATCAAAGAAAGAAAACCAGCTCTTCTCCCGGCCAAACGAAACTGTCCCACTGACCGTGCAATACCCACTTAATGCATCGAGATGAGCTCGTTAACATCCGAATGCATCCTTGTAATAAATCAACAGGACCTCACATGCATTAGAAATGCAATTAATAACACATTAACCCTTTAATCCCAGAAACGGGCTCGTGTTGGCGACTCGAGCAGAAGCACAAGTCGGGCTGAAAACAATATTACGCTCACATGCGAGACAATGCACAGTCCCCTTAATGCACAGTCCCCTTAATGCACAGTCCCCTTAAAGCACAGTCCCCTTAATGCACAGTCCCCTTAATGCACAGTCCGCACGTCTCATCAGAAAGAACTGGCGGAATGAAACGCTGTCACAAAATGGCGGAGAAGAGACTCTCCCTCCCTGAAGCTGCACTTCATTGAAATAAACTCCCGGACACTCACCGACCCGTTTCAGCTCGACCACAATGAGGAGGATCTCCAAACACCGAGTGAATTCTCCCACGGCCGCCCTGAAGCGCGTATTGACCGGAGGAGGTGAAACGCCGCGTTTAATTACACGAGCGCGTCCGCCATGACCAGCGCGTGCGATGTTCCGCCGCCCCGCGTCAGCGTCAGCGTCGCGAGGAGGAGCGCATGTCGTCACCGCCCCGCAGGAAAGAGTGAGAAAGAGTGAGAAAGAGTGAGATGTTCTTCACTTTAATCCAGTTTTCGTGATGTTGATCACTTCATCACTTGTGTGTGAATTGTGTGAGGCGGTCGATCGCATTTTAAGTCAGTTTTGAATTTGTTTGGGAAGCGAGGCTTTGTTTGTGGTTATCGGGGCGTTTTCGTTACAGGAAGGTTGGTTTGCGCTTGCGGATATTTCCATTATGTTTAGTTATGTGGGATACAACTAAATTTAAACAATCAAATGGCCAAAACGTCACCGTAATGTGTGAACGAAACTATTTAAATGACCAGCGACCGCTTGCTATCAGCCTAGAATGACGGACCGGCTGGACTATACCATCTGGCGTAGGGGTGTACAGATCTAAAACAACGTTTAACCTCCATATATCGTTATTTCATGTGTCTGAACTAAAGAATAATAACATATTCCTATTCATAAAATGACATAGTGAACAACCTTGATGTGTCCATCCATAAATACTAATAAAGAACATGCATATGTGTTTTCTCACGCCTGTTCGGGTATAGTGGTACGGTCTGGCTGAAGTGGACGGGCAGTTCAGTTCACTTGACGTGTGGCGGTATATGAGGAGCAACATCAAGTGTTCAAGGTAAAGTTAATAAAAGTGTGAAAAGAAAGTCTCGTATTATGTACAGTTAAGTGAACATTAAGTTCAATAGAGTTCTGTTATATTTATTATCAAATGCATGACCTCAGCGCATGAATGCGCATCAGTTTCACTTGTTCTCAAATACAGAAGTATTATTATTTGAGTCTTACAGACCCGCTCCACAAAGATATCTCTGAATTTATTCACACTGTCAAAGTGCTCACATCATCTTACCACAATACAGCCCCCAAACGTAACGGAGGTTTTTCTTAGTCAAGTTATTTTAGTGTGGATGATTTGTGAAGGTGTGAGAAAGTGTCAGAAGCATGTCGTGTTTTCTTATAGCAACAGCAGAGGGCGCCAAATAGCAGCTTATTTACAATGGAATAGATTCATGAAACAGTCTCCCATAATTATTTTCCATCATGAAAAATAACATGTGAGTGTAATGTTTCTTGTCTGTTATTTTATCTTTCTTTGGTACATGAAAATCCTTGACACTTTTTGGGTCATGTCCTGATGTCCTGATGTTTAGTGCTGTTTGAATCTTTTATTTATAGTCAGCCGAAAACATGACCCAAGAGGACAGTGAAATCAAATCTCTCACTCGTATTCCTTACATATCAGTCACGTTTACTTGAAATGTAAAATTTGCTATTAGAAACGTAAGATGATTTATGTTATGAGCCATGAAACGGAGTGAAATCAGTCCAGATGTCTATAGGTTTTGATTTTGTTCTGTTAAAGACTGACGCTCATCATCAGCCAAATCTGCAGCTTCTATGAGCTTGAAAACAGACATGATGGTTCAGATACAGCAGAAATGTCCAATGGTTTGTTCTCGGTTCTGTCTGCTCATTGGAAAAAGATTTTATTAGTCGTCTTCTTTCCAGCTTAGACTGATGGCATGTTTTGGTGTGGTCTACTTTTCCTTCTTAAATTCAGAGGGCAGGAGTTTGCTTGCTTCCAGCATGGCTCGTAAAGTGGACAGACTCGCAGTCGGCAAACTGTTTCTCCAGCCCCTGGAAGAACAGAAGGAAAATACTAACATTTATTCCTCAAGCTCAGCCCTCCCTCCTCTTACCAGCCTATCTGTCTGCCACTCGTTTTCTGACACCACCCTCTGTTTTTCAGGACCATTCTTCAGGAAATGTGACCTGTTTTCCTGTTTTCTTTTATACATGCATCTATTTTTGTTCAGCATCTGATCCCATCCTTCACATGGTCTTGTTATTTACAGCTCAAATAAGTGAGGTTTTATCCTGTCTCTTCTCACAAAAATAAACAGCCATTGATGGCAGGACCACCTGCCTGCTCTTAATTTCCTTTCCGTGCTGTTTTTTTCAAACTTTCTCTCTCTCTTCTCATAATAATCATTTGTCTGTGTCAAATTTAAGTCAGTCTGAGTGTGTTCTGATGGTTCTTGAATACGACCAGGAGAGTTGCCATCACACTAACCGTGTGATTTCATCCTTCCCTAAGCGTTTACCTCTTGATGATGTTGCCATGGTAACTCGGCCCTGTTGGGATTTGTGTACAAAGGAAAGTTCAGAATAAAGGACATGATCACTCTCGAACAGATTGTCAAACAGACATAAATATTAGAACTGTGTTACAGCATGAAGCCAATATTAATATCCGCCTGTTTATTCACTTTCCTCTGACTACACTCAGGCGCAGAGGTAAAAACAACTGATTGTTTTGGTATGATGTCATTAGTGAGTGAATAATTCTGTTCAGAAAACAGAAAAATATTAAAACTCTTTTAATCGGATGTGAGATGCTATTATTTCATCTATCAATCCAGTAACCAAATGAATGGAAAACACAAAAATTGTATAGTGAGATATTTATAATAGGACATAAGATAATAGGACAGACAGACTAAGGAAAGGAAATTGTTAATAATGCAGAATACTTTAACTTGCTACATAATATAAATCAATTGATTAAGGAGCTTCGGATCAAGGGAAAGAGCAAATGGAATGAGGTCAAAGATTCAGCAGAAATATAAGAATTGGCCCAGAGAACGATTGTTATTCAGTCCTCTTTCATTCTGAATGGGTGTGTATTTATTTCAGACAAACAGTAACTGTATGGATGTAATGCATAAATTCAAATTCTTTTCTCTGAAATGTCCTCAGATTTTCCTCAAACCCCTCCACTGCCATCTGGGGGTCCAGGACCCCAGTCTAACAGCTCATTACACGTGAGCTCTGATGTAATGCTTCTGCTGTCAGGGTGGTGTTCTCAGTCCAGGTGTTAATTTTCATTTATTCCTCAGAGTTCTGCACACTGGAAAAGCTCTGCTCATCTTGAAACACACAATAGCCATTTGTATGAATTTCACTTCCTCTAACATGAGAAGGTCTGCCATGCAACCCGATACTGAAATATTTGAAATAATAATAATAGAAAAACACACTTTTGCACACACAGCAGTTCCCGTCACATGGAGTTGTCTCTGGTTCCATCCAAACGCAATAACAAATGAAGTTCTTTCAGATGGGTGGGACTCAGCGGTTTTTTGCCTCATATGTCCGGCAGCCAAAATGTGCACATGGACAGCAGATTATGTAACAGTGTCACAAAGCTGGTGGAGTAATTACTGAAACCTTTAGACACTGTCTGGTAATTGTACAAGAATCATGCCAAAGCACACACACATATACATGAATGTATGTTGAATCATGATAGTATGAGATTTCCAGAGCCCCAGGAACAGTGCTGTCTCTGAGCAACAGACTGAACTCGAGAGAAGTTACTCTCTCCTGCATGTTTACATCTGATCTGCTCCAGAGTTATGACAGCTTTCCGTGTGGCAGTGAGGAGAGTTTGGCAGGCTCGTAAAGAAATATACCTAAAATGCAAGAGGGAGCAACTCCAGAGACATACTGCATCATGTCTCAGGTATTCCAGGAGCTGATAAACCCGGGAGTCATTTTCCATTGAAAAAGTTTGTAATGCAGGTAGCAAACAAACACATTGAGCAGGTAAACATCTAGTGAACATGAATAACATAAATATCTGTCAACAGATCATGCAGATGAACTGATTACACATGGTTTCTGTTCATGTGGTGTGTTTGTTCATCATAATGGGGATCATAAACTGTTCCAAAATTTAGGAAATGTTGCATTAAAAGTTTTGTATGTAACATGCATTAAAATGTGTTGTTTTCTCTGATACTCTTATTAAGTCATGTTGCCATTTCTTGAGAATAAGCCATGAATTAGAATATTTTAAACATTTACACAAAGCCTTTTGTACATCTGCTTTCTGTTCATACTGTATGCTGCAGTCTTACAGCTTTATTATATTTGATGGTGTGTCTTGTACATGTTGCAGCACATCTGATTTGTGATGTAATGCAGTTCTCTGAGTTCATCACAAGTGTTTTAGTTTGAGTCAAACTGTCTCATCAACAATGCTTCAGTGTACTGCTCTACAAACGCTCTCATGTGTCCTAACTAAAACACACATGTACACAAAACAACATCTGACTGTTTTCACATGGTTTTCCAGTGCTGGCAGTAAACTCCCTGTTGAAAGTAAACCACACAGATTTGACTTTTAAAGTCCAAAAACTCCAGGGGCCAAACATAGCTGCTAAGTTAAGACCATGTCTTAAGAACTAGTCTGACCAGCACCAGCCAGTCAACCAGCAATTAGTTAAGAGTATTTTCAGATTGAAATTAGACCTTCCTAGATCCTCTTTTTATGTAACTGACTTGAATGCACTTTTTTTGAAGAATAAGTCTTGAAGAAAAAAGATATGATATATGACTAACTAGTAAGACAGTGTAAAACAGAAAACCAGCCATCTGAGCTGTTCTCACAGCTGTGAGGTCATCATCTCATGGCAGCAGCCTTAATGGTTATCCATAAAGAACTGCTAAAGTAATTCTGTCATGTTTTAAGTTTGTATGGTGAGGACATAAATCCACAGAGTGAAAAGAGACTGTTGACCTGCAGTCAGCGGAAGTTTGGCACAAACTCAGGCTGGTCTTATATAGATATTATCAGAAAGATAAAGGCAGGTTGAGATTATTCCCTTATCAGGACACATGTAGATTATATCAATGTCAAATGTATCAAACTGAACTTTTCATGAGACTACAGTGAGTGATTTTTAGTTATTTGGATAATGCCTGTATTCTGTGTTCCAGTTGCTTTGCAGTTCTCTTTATAGTACATCATCCTTTATCAGATTTCTCAGAATAAGAATAGCACAAAAACATGAAAGTAACAAGCATTTTGTGCAGTAACAGTGAAAGTGTTAACACATGTTGTCTTAGTGGGTGGTACAGTACACTGTTTCAGAGCGCTCCGAAATAATGAACTCCCAAAATGTAATTGTGCGTCTCAGCAACATGATTCAAAATATCTTAACCAATCAACATTTGATAAGACTGTTGAGAAAAACAGCAGGGAGTGATGAGCAGGAAGTGGTTGTAAATGCTTAATGGCATTTGTTGAGCAGGTTAATCTTCTCTCACCATCTTTCTTTGCACTCTCAATCTTCAATGATTTAATTCTTTCAGAATGAGTGCTAATATTTTCCAGCCCAAGTAGCACACAACCTACGATTCTGCCTCACTTCAGTGGCTCGACTGGCTTTTAATACACACAAACTCTGCAGTAATTACGTCTCCTGTGATCTGTGCCATCTTCTCTTCTGCTTAGTTGAGAGTTCTATTGGTTTATTTTAAAGGAGCTGTAAGTAAATATATTTGCTGTGTGACTGTTGTCATGACATCACTCCTGATCTGCTCAAATTTTCCTCATGTTCCAAGACAATGACATTCATGTTTGTAAACATATTTTCCACAATATATTGTTCTGTAGCACGCTACTCTCTTTCTACCAAGAGCGTTTCTTGTCTTTTATGCTCTCTCTCTCTCTCTGAAGTTCTTTAGCAGATGTGTTTGTCCTGGTTTATTTTCCGTCAGGGTTCTGTTCTCTCAGTTCTCTTGTATGGATCTAGCATAAAAACCACATCAAACTCATTATCTTTAAAGAATTTTAAGACTCATAAAATAAAGTAATATAGTATTTCTAGTTTATAAAAGGACAAACATTTTTGATTCTCACTGTGTTTCACACCGATTTGTGATTTGAGTTTCAGTTACAGTCTGTTCTTGAAAAATAACCATCACACAACCAAACTCTGGAAAATGGAGCAGAGAACGGGAAAAGATTCCTCAGACAAGAGGACTGTGAACAAATGCCAAATAAAACATAAATGTGTTTTAATTTCATGATAAGAAACTGTTGTACTCAGAGATGACATGTTGTCCTTTCTCACTCTAATTTAAACTGAGACGCACCTTTATAACAGTATCAGAACATGTGACTGCATGCCAGTCCCTGATTGGCAAGTTAAATCATGTGTCAGAATAAAGGGTTATTGTAATGACACCTCATCTGTAAAGGATCAGTTATGTCCATCTAATATAATGTGATAAACCAACCACAGCTGCATAACCACAAATGTGCAGAAGTCTGTGGCACCTTATGAATCAATGACAGGTGAAGTTACATTTTCTCATAGCACCTTTATTCATATTTTAACTGTTCCTGAGCACATAAAAAAACTTCCACCTGCCCTGATATGTACGATACTTTCATGCGAAACTTTGGTCAAAAAAGAGGGTGATACAAAAATGTAAGTGTACAACATTTCAGCAAGTTAACAGCAACAGCAAACATCACTCAGAGTTTGCCAGAAATTTCTTAGTGATTTAAATGTTTTGCTTTGATATTTAAGTAATCTAAAATGTAGGATTCTCTGATGGTACTGTAAGATAAATATCTCAGGTTGAGTCGAATGCGAAACAATTATAAACACGTACATTTAAAAAAACAGTTAAACTCAATACACATGCTGCAGTGTCCTCATATACAGTCTGATTTAGAAAGTGCTTGATGTCAAATATTCAGAAATGTTAATGTACTACATTCCGTCCATCAGAAACAGTTGCTATATGATTTAGGTTTGGTTGTCATGGTGAGCAGTAACTCTGCTTTGTGATTGGCTGTAAATACAGGAGGAGAACACATTCGCCTGGAATGTGACTGCCTGTGGAAATGTCCTCTTGGAGTTTCCGTCTGTTACCATTTCCCTGGGATTGGAACTCCACACTCATACCAGCCTACAAATGGATGTGGTGTGCGCCTGCCAATGGCTCCAAAATTCACTGGCTCTTGTCTATATGAACGATAATAACCTACAATCCACAAAAATATGTATTGTTACAAGCTGAATTAAGCATTAGTACATATTTCAGATCGTTTCTGACAGAGGACCTGCCCTCCACCTCTGAAAAGTGGAATTTACCAACAGTATTTACAAACATAATATTTGTTTCAAAACCTACGTATATGCAGTTTGTATTATTATACCAACTGTAGAAAGTTTTGTGGTGCAAACTGGATCACATGTTTTTTACAGAAGGGTTTCTGTAGCAAATAGCAGTAAGAAGCAGCGTTTCTCAGCCATTATATACATAACATACATACAGCTTCAGTGCATGAAATGCTGCACTGGAGCATGCGCAGATGCGCAGTACCTTGAGCTTTGGGTAGGTAGAGAGAGAGGTTGTGTGGTCCTGTCCTTCCCTCTAAATAAGAGTCCACAAACTGACAGTGATCTTCTCCATGGCCAAATGTATCAGCAATGCTGTAGAATGTTTCTGGAAATGGTGGAAAACAGACCTCACTTGAGAATCCCCCAAAGACACAAACTATAGACAGTGCATTGCTTTCAGCTGAGGTGGTCTGGACTGAAACTTTTTTAGGCTCAAGACCAGCACTCCAGAAATAGGCTGCTTCACTTTACAGGCAGTGGCATAAGTAAGCATTAGATTAACGTTTTAAATGTATTACGATGCAATTTGATAGAGGTAAGTACTGTCAATCAATAGAGAAAAGAGGGTTGGTACCTCTCAGTCCATCTCCCATGAAGATCTTATAGCGCAAGGAGTTGCAGAGGACAACACCTACAAACTTCTTGTACCACGTACGCTTGACAAACTGACTTCCTTTACAGGAACTGTGGGCTGGGTTATACCTAAATGTAAACGGAATCCAGATCGGCTCCCCACCTAAACAGGGATGAAAGGCAAAGAGGTTTACAAATGAATTGGTTAAAATAATTTTAGGGCATAACAGATAGGAAGTATTATGCTAAGGGAACAATGATACTTCTGAATCTAGTTAACCAGTCTGGTGGAGTATAAGCAGACAAACATTTCTAACTGAAGGAACATTTTCATTTGGGATTTAAATGTTGTGATTATTCTATGTAATGATGTCTCGTACCTGGGGGTCTTTCTATGAGAAGGGGGTCATCTAGATAAACGAAAACAGACATTTTATTTGAGGTATGAGCATTTATGAATCCAACAATGTTTATAAGCATAATGCAAAAGAGGCAGACCTGACTCTGTGACGTATGTTAAAGTTTCACTGAGCGGCCCCAGCCCAAAGATGTTTTTTGCTTGAACTTTGAAGTAATACCTAGAAACAGAACAGAAATTAAACTGTAATAAAATCTATTATATTGACAGTATAAAATCTATCATATTTACAGTATGCAAACAAGCATTTTGTCTGGGAGAGATTCATTTAATGAGAAAACCTTTATGTATATAAAAAACTAAAACGAACACAGACGCGTTTAACTTAACGTTACAGTGAGGAGCACAAACCTGGAATGTCACTGAGGGAGAAAGGGAAGGAAAGGGTAAAAATATCCATCTCATGATGGCGATATCATAACCATCATAACTGAGTCTCTGGTGACAAAGACTAATGACAAGAGGAGGTTGTGTGATCAAAAATAATGTACCAAAAAGGGATTTTCAATCTGACAAAACCTAAATAATAAATTAGACAAATAAGGGAATTAAAGAAAAGGACACTGATGAAGTTTAAAGGGTGTTTGGGGCAGGGCTGCTCATCCTTCTGTTCTGTCAGTGAGAGTTCAGTGAGTGAGTTCATTAAGCTTACACTTCACTGCGCTTAACTCGGGACCGATTAATGACATAAACTCAGCACTGCTGGATCCTGTTAGAACAGCCACATGGAAACTCTGACCAAAATACAGAGAAACGGACAATTAGAGTCAGACTGCCAGAGGGAGAGTGAGGAGAGGGTCTGTCATTATTCACAGAGGGTGTGTTATTTTTCCTTGTCGTTTTGATCATATATTACTGTGTGTGTGTGTGTGTGTGTGATCTTATGTGTACCTACAGCAAATTATAGAACTCATTATGAAGTGTCAGTCACGGTGCTCAGCAGAGAGGCTATAATAACAGGGACTTTTAAATGAGTCCCTGAGGAAAATAAAAAACAACTCAATCTTCAGCTTCCCCACTTAAGAACCAAATAAACTCTGACATCTGTAACGACTGCATATTATGCATTCAAAAGTTTTCTCCAGGTGATGCAGGAAACCGTGTATTTGCCTGTCGGTGAAAGTGTACAAAACAAATGTCAATCAAACCTGGAGGGCTGCACACAGCTGTATGCGTTTATGCATGCAGCTCATCTGCAGGCCCAGACAGAATGTGTGGACGTTTCATGCATTTCTTGCACCAACTTTAAGTGCATGTTCTGTGGAATTATACAGAATTGATTTAAAATGTGTAAAATGGAATTGCGAGTACTGCACTGTTATTGGTAGTTGAAAACACAAATTATAGAAAATATTTAACAAACAAACATGCAAAGGGATGTGGGACTGTAACATGCCTACATAACTAAAAACTGCTTTTATTAACCAATGACCAATGTTTAAGTGGCTCCAGACAGCCCTGTGAGTGTATGGCAACTGCACGGTCAGGGCAGCACAGTCAGTGTGGTTGAAACTGGGTCTGGGCAAAGACTGGCAGCTTGTGATGAGTCCACCGGGGCCCATCTCTCAGAACAAGTTCCACATGAGCCAGTTTCCACAGCGTATAACAGCGTGTACGGTGTAATGTCTGAGCGAGTGAATAAC
Source organism: Chromobotia macracanthus (assembly GCA_036877525.1). NCBI lineage: Eukaryota > Metazoa > Chordata > Actinopteri > Cypriniformes > Botiidae > Chromobotia > Chromobotia macracanthus. Next base: position 1,500,968 of record JAZGTH010000078.1, read on the forward strand.
AAACTCACTCTGCAACTGTAATTATGCAGGACATAATACATGAGATTAATTAGAAATCCTAAGTATTAGACCTATTAGAAATGTATTTTAATACAATAAACATACAACAAATGCATAAATATGAATGCAAAGTGATGTTCGCTGCTTTAATAAAGATGAGCATAACTCATATGTGTGTGTGTGTATATATATATATAATATATACGTGTTTATATGTGTGTTCGACTTTAAGCAGCGCTGCGCAGACCGATCGGTGTATGACGTCAAAGTATCGCGAGAGTGATCAATGTCAACAACACCGGTGAGTCGGTGATTTTTTCAGCACAATTTATCAGTTTCTTTGATTGTGGCGATCTATACCGTTTTAGTCTGTAAGGAGGCGCTACCCGATCGCTGTATTTGCGGGGTCTGACAGAACCCGGGTCGTGTTCGTATCTGTGACCGTGTCGTGTCGCACCTGGAGTTGGGCTTCAGGTTTTCCACAGCGAGGTGAGTTCCGCTCGAGGGTCTGGCGGACCAGCGGTCCTTCAGGACGTCGTCATAAGACGCGCTGTGCACCATGTAGCCTGTAAACCAGAGGAAGACCGCCCTGAAACACGCTAACAGTGCGATATGTGCTGTCTGAGGACGTGGACTCGATATAGCTCCATATATATAGAGCCCGAGATCACGTGACGCACGTGACGTCAGCAAACCCGATCCACGCGTTTGTTGAAGAGTATGACTTTACTGACGCCGCAGCCTTCATCAGCATCTTCATCAGCATCTTCATCAGCATCTAAATCTTCATCTGCATCTTCATCAGCATCAGCATCTTCATCAGCATCTTCATCTGCATCAGCATCTTCATCTGCATCTTCATCTGCATCTTCATCAGCATCTTCATCTGCATCTTCATCTGCATCTTTATCTGCATCTGCATCTTCATCAGCATCTTCATCTGCATCAGCATCTTCATCAGCATCTTCATCAGCATCTGCATCAGCATCTTTATCTGCATCTTTATCTGCATCTTTATCTGCATCTTCATCTGCATCAGCATCTTCATCAGCATCTTCATCAGCATCTTCATCTGCATCTTCATCATTCGTCTGTTCATCACACACATCATGACCCTCACTGTGGGAATTGCCTCCCTGCATGTGTGTTCTTATATAAACGATATGTTGTATAAGGAATAGATGCAGCACAGCATTTTAAATGCTGTTGAATAGATTATAACTGCAGGCTCTTTATAACTATCACCTGAGGAGTATCACATACTCCACCAGTATCTGCTATTGTCTATTCGTAGATGCTGCTGTGTTAGTTCATTTGTTAAATCATGTTGTAGCCAATAAATCTAGCTAGTTAACTGTCTACAGCTCTAAACGTCAGTGGATGTTTGATAGTTTCCAGATCACATCATGTATGTGTTTAGCTAATTGCTGATTTTGGCTCAGTTGATGATTTGGGCTGTAAATCTTCTTTCCATTGTTGCTGTTGAACAGATCTAGACATGATTCATATGCTTTGTGAAATGCTGTATGCATTTTTTTTGCACACTGTAGATGGAAAATGGGCACGCATCATAGACTACTGCACAAAGATTACTGCTTTGTTTTCATGCTTGATAAAGCAGTTCTGAGGTTTCAGATAAGAAGAAATGTTATGTCATTTTGCAGAGGTGTTACTAATTTAATGAACTTTACTGTTGTGAAATCACAGGTGTGAAGAATAAAATTAAAATGTTACTACATTCTCCCTGTTAACTGAACACACATGAAATTTGTCCTGTTCTACTGACTGTACTAGAGAACTAGTAAACCTCTCACTCACCTGATACCATGTCGTCTTTCAGTGGGCGTGCCCAGTCCAAGATGACAAAGGAGTGACAGCCCTCCATAGCAACCACAGTAACATTATGGGGTTTGTTCTTGGGTGGCTGCTTTTGATTGGTCAGCTGGTGGTCTTTCTCCATCAGGTCTGCCAGGACATCCACCTGCAGGTAGTCCAGAGCCTCAGTAAGAGAACAGGGAGCTCCAGGGTCCTTACGGATGTAGTTCACATATGGAGCTGAGAGCAGGAGGTTGTGAGGTAAAGAGGGGGGGGAAAATGAATGAGGATGTGAGTGTAAAGAATATAAGCTGCTGAATGCCACGAGTTTACACAAAACCTGAGGATCTGTGTTGTCCCTGTTAAAAAATGTTCTAATTTTGAATGTTTCAATTAGTCGTGGTTCTGTCGTGGCCAGTAACACAGGAAGGACTGTAAAACATGGCTGGACCTTTTCTTTATTCAGGAACACATGCCGTCTACCCCAGCTCAAAGATAGCAGATCATGAAAACTGTTTTTTGATGTTTTGATGTAGACTGTGGCTTTTCCTGTTGGCTTGATAAAAATTCTGTTATTTCTGTCGTCACACATGATGCCAGCTGGATCCACAGCTGTGAACACTTTCAGAACCACGTCTGATCGGGCCACAAGATTCACACCTGGAGCTAATCAAACGCTCCATGTGATGTTGACCCTAATACAGAAAAAATACACACTTCTGTGCATGTGCTTCTGCAGAGCCTCACACTGCGCTCGAGTATGGGTGACGGATCCAGCTGCCAACACCATTATACTTCATTACTCAGAGCTGAGGTTTGAGGTTCTCGTGTATATACACAGCTTATCACATGACTAAAGCAACTGCATTCACACACGTGGAGTCGGACACCAAGGCACGAGCAAATACAGCAGAGACAGTGTGAGAGACTGAATCTGATAGAGATCTGGAGAGCAGAGATCACACCGCTGTATTAAACTCATAAATACTGAAGAATGCATCTGAGGTTTAGGCCAGAAGGAAGCCACTCTCAGCTCATATCAGCATGTGTAGCTCATGTTATTTAGGGTTCCTCTCTGGACATGTTTCTATGAAGAAAGGCAAGCACATGTGTAAGAGTGTGTCTGTTGTGTAGTCTGATATATCAGAGGGATAATTCATAGACTTGTATTTTCTGCATTCCTGGAGGAGATTTTTATAAATATTCACCTTGTTTTGGTACTGCTGGTTAAAAACAGAAGGTGGCCTCCTCTTAGTGTTAACAAAACATGAATGTCTTTGGTTTATGTAAAGTGCTCCTCACACTTAGTAGAGCTTCACTGAATCCATCGTTTTCCACTGACAGGGTGCTAAAGCTGTAGCAGTACCCAGTCTGGAACATCTGCATGTCTCCATTTCATTTAAAAGGTCTGGAAAATTAGATTCTGCATCAGCCCCTATAAGCTATTTGTCTCAAACCAGGAACCAGTCGTATTAAAGGCTGTGGGGCAGTATCATGACCAAGTAAAGTTTTCATAACATAGCCGTTTAAACAAAGCTGCTATTTCCACATCCTCATACTGTCCTGCAGGGCATAGCTGTTTTCTAATATTGCAATATAAATACATTACAATCACCAGTCTAGAGAATGTTGAGGGTCTCCTTCATTACTAATGATAGAATTTTCATTATTTTGTTATACAGTAGTGTGACGTAAAACTGTCTGTAGATTCAGTCAATGTTTATGTAACCAAACCTGCATGCGTGAAGGAAAAGAGAATGGAAAGGTTGGTTTCCAAGCACATCATGCTTTTTTATGATACAACATCTAACACCAGACAAGTACCTTATGGTGAGTTGTGCTAGAGGAGCTGAGAAGGTACTGAGTTCTCAAAACAATAGCAAACGTTGTTCTTTGTTGCTAGTGTAGCACTACAAAGTATCAAAGAGCAGAACACATTTCTAATGCACTATAGACCCGCTCACTAGCTAACCCTCCAGCACAGCATAACCAAACCTGAAACTCAGCTGCTGGCACAGGTTCTGCACACAAACTGCACACCAAACTGTTCCACAGCAAGGTGTATCTTGTGGAGGTTGTTTGGAGATTGTGGGGAAGTTTGGATAGATGGAATGTGCTGACTATGATGTTAAAGGACCATTATGCTGAGTGTCAGTAAATTAATTAAAGCTGAATTTGAAAATGCTGGTGATTGCTGTAATACTAAATCTCTGACTGTTTACACAGTTGTGTTGAACACAGTTGCACTATTTGTGCATTTGTCTGGACAACAGTCTAATAATTGAGTCATTTTAAATAAACTGGGTATCTTTCTCGTTTAGCGTATTCATGCACACACCTTTATCTTAACACACACACAGTTCTGCAGTATTTGGGGAGAAAGCCCAAACACACAGACACTGAGGCATAATTTATAGAGCCAACTTCAAATACTTTCACTCAGGCATTTTGAGACATTTCTTACAGAAGCTGCTCGCATGAAAGAACCCGAGTCTTTACAGCTTGTAAAATCAACAGCCTCTAAAACAATCTAAACCAACAAATGTTTAGTTGCAAACCTGAGAGTAGGTTTGTTGCACTCTGGCCATGTGAGAAAAAAACAGGGTAAAGAAGTACATCTAAAACTTACAGTAACACCATACAAATAGATGCTGAAAGAAAATACTATTGTTTTTTTTCCCTTTTCCTCCCTTTACAATAACTAATTTACTTTTAAGTATCTTGATAAGAAAATGTCACTAATTTCCTAATTTACTAACGTTCCTGAAGGTTAAATCTCAAAAAGTTTATGAGATAAGTAGTTCCAAGCAAACTGCAAATATTAAATTAAATATTTTAGTTCAATTATTAAATACAAACATTTGACCAGAAGAGTGTACGCTAAAACAGTGCAAAACAGCAGACCATAAAAGCAGAATATACAGGACTACAGTAGAATGATAATGAGTGAGTTTTCGTAAACAGGGCTATGAATTAGGTATTTAAAAGCTCACGGAACAGATGCGTCTCTAAATATTTAGATGGACTCTGCATGAATGTTAGGTCAGCTGCACGCTCTGTTTGTTTCATCATCAAGGGAACAGCAGCCACATCTGCAGGCCAGTTTCCCCCACATTCACTATTCTTCTCTCAAGTGTTTCACATCTGCAGGAAATGCTGAGGCCATTGAAAAGCCAGTTGTGTTTCCTGTGAGGTTCCAGCTCAACATGACATAGCTGAGTTTGGAACCAATGAGAGCAGAGATTGATTTTCCCACAATCCTAACAGCTGTCCTACTGCAAATGTAAACAAACGCACAGAAGACCATTACCTGTGAAACGTTTCTTGCCAGCCGCATCAAACTCCGAGGTAGGGGTGTTGTTGAATGGTCTTGTCTCAGGAGTGGGAGGCTGTGTTGTGGGGATCGAGATTGTGGTGGTCTCCACAAAAAACTCTTCTGTAAGTCAAAAACAGGTTGAAGAACATTTAAATCCAATCTTCAGTATGTAGTATCCTATTATACACGTAATCCTTGAGGAACATAGTGTTAACGTCATCACATAGTTAATGCGATGACGTGGTTACTGTGCTATGGTACAGATGTAACTTCGTCTATCCTTGACACCAGTTATTTATTTATTATAAATAATTTAACAAAAATAAGTTAGCTCTGTAAAAAAAAGGTCTAGCATTATTTGTTTGCATATGTTTGCATACATTTGTTTGATTTTTTGTATCTAATGAAATATTCATCAATGAGATATTCATCAATTATTCATAAAGTATCTGAACGTTTTGGAGCAACTGTATACAGTACAACATTTTTCTGTGAAGTTAACAGTGTTGTTTCATTAAACATCTTGTTATTGAGCTCTAGTTGTGTAATAATTTGAGGAAGTGGCCACATCATCCCTTATGGTTAATATACTTGCCCAGGAATTCTGGTCACACCACAGAAATGGCTTAGACATGCCAAGTAACCATTGAAACTGTATCCAAGCAAGCGTGTCCCAGAAGGCACCTTGGCCACATTAGTTGACTTGTGTTCCAACCAGCAGTATTACATAATAGAATATTATACAACAATGTCTGTTCATTAGACAGAATCAGTTGTCATTACAAAAAGGTCATCCAAGTTTGTCAGTGTAAATCTGTGCATACTGAATCATACAGATGTGTATTAAACTTCGTATGAAGCCACTTAGCTTGGATAAAAAGTAAATCAATCAAAAACCAGAGCAGGGTCTTTGCCTCACCTTTAGAGTAGCAGTTAAGTATTCCATCACTGTTCATTATTGGGAAACCGTTCTTATCCAGCTGGGAATACAACCCAGGTGGACATGTTGGTTCAGCAGCCAGTGTCGTTGGCTCCGCAGTTTCTGTTACCATTTCTGTCACCATTTCTGTTGTTGTGGGTTCGGTTGTGGGCTCTGGTGTGGTTGTGGTGGTTGTTGTGGATGTTGTTGTGGTTGTAGTCCTGGGTTTAGGGCGGTCCAGGCCCACAATGGTCTTTCCTCCCACAGTTAGGTACTTGTCACTGGGATTAATCACAGGTCGACTGTCTCTTCCATGACCAAATAATGCTAGTCCTTCTTGGTTAACCAGTGGGCTGCCCTGGTCATCTTACATATGATTGCATATATATCATTTGATGACATTGCTACAACTTTGCTCCATTTATATATATTTACATGAAATTAAAAGTGTGAGTAACTCACCAAAAATAGTCTTGCCATCCTCCCCAAGGATAACTTTTCTGGGTCTTCCCTTTGAATCTTGAAGAACCCGCCCATTTTCATTCATTAGGACACCCTTGTCCAGATCTATTATCTAGGAGAGTAAAGACCCACCATCAAAGCCCTCCAGAAGAGGAGCAAGTAGAAACAGAGAAAAACAGAAGAAATGGATATTGGCCATATGATCAGAGCTGCCTGTATTACTGGTTCAGAAGTACATTTGATTTTTCTAAATTTATTAAAATGCATTAAGAAAACCAAAGTTAATATCTTGCTGATAATGATGTGTATTCATGTATGTCTAATTGTCTGTTTCTTTTGTAATGATATTGATCTCAAGAGATATATAAAATACATCCAAATATATCAGAATTAACGCTGCATGTAAACACACCCATTTTGTTCCATCAGGACCTGTGATATGTTTGACTCCAGTTGGTTTTGGATTTTCATCAGCTGTTGATACTTTCCCATTTGTGGCTGTCAGGTTTGGTCGTCCATTTTTGCCTAAACATATAAACAGAGGAGAAAGCATAAGTCATACTTGAACATGTGCACATGATGATGCTAAGTAAGGTATTTTGTATTTAAAGCATGCATAGCACCTTCTATACAACATAGAATTCACCTTTTCCATAACTGGGTTTGTAGCCATTGCTTGGAGTGTTTTCTTTTGGAACCAATCGCAGCCTTGATCCCAACACTGATGATGAGTTTTCACCACCAGATAGCTGCCCAAGAGAGGAGCGTGAAGCTGAACCTGGAGTAAACCTACCATTACTAGTACTGCCTGTGTCTGAGGTAAGTGGTGATTCTGGTGGACTTTTATGAGAAGAGGATGTAATATTAGGTGTGGAAACAAAGCTCAGTCTTTTGTGTGTCACTGGGTTCAACCTACTAGTCAGTCGTGACCCCTTTAGCCGATTTGCTAGCCCAGGTGAGCGAACCCTTCCACTAGAACCCAAAACAGGGACTCTTGGAGGAACCAAGGGAGGTGTCTTTAAACCGGTGCTAGTGGTACTGTGTTCCCTATCCACACTTTCATTCTTAAAGTTCTGGACAGGTTTGTGAGTTTCACTCACAGGTGTTGTAGTGGTTTTAGGTGCTAAAGTTGGGACAGCATTTTTGTTTTGCCTCTCAAAAGTTTCTTTGCTCCCCTCATCCAGATAATCATCTTCATGATCATTGCTAATTTTTGAGTATCCATTATTAGAACTTTTTGCAATATTTGTTGAAACGGTTTCTTTGTTGAGGACACTAGGTTTATTTGAGACAGGGTCAACCCCTTGTTTTGAGGGGTATGTTGTGGGGGAAACTTTGGTTTTATTACTAGTGTCTTGAGTAGAAGAATGTGAAGGTTTTCCTTTAATAATTGGTCTTCCTGCACCTACAGATGAGGCGGCCCTACTCCATGGTATTCTGCCATCTTGTCTACGATTGCCTAGAACTATTCTAGAATTTCGATGTGGGAAATGAAAGGATGTACTTCGTCCTGTTGAAGAGGGGCTTGTCCTTGAAGAAGAATGGGAAGTAGATCCATAATTGTCCTGTTTCTCTTCTCTGTTATCATAATTTTCCTGAGGTTCCTGCTGGGCCTTTTTAGTTATATCAGAATGGGGGTGTTTGGTTTGGTCCAAGACAACTGGTTGTTCATTTTTTGCTGTGTCTAGCTCTGTATTCTTTTGGTGGGTGTGATAGCTCTTATGCTCCTCTGTTGTATCGTAGGGGTTTGAGAAGTGGTTGTCACTACTGTCAGAAGTCTGAGTTTCTGCTGGTAGTGTGGATTGTGAAGAAGTAGATGATGAGTCAGGCTTGTGCTGTCCTGTTTGAACTCTCTGAGCTCTAGTTCCAACTCTTCTTTTATTAGGGTATGTAGAACCAGATCCTGCATTTGTGAATTGACTTGTTGCAGTGGGAAATCTTCTTGTACCTGAAGATGCTGATGATGGTAAGGATAATGAAGAAGTTGGAGTGGAAGAAAAGGATGAAGATGTTGAGGAAGAAGATTTAGAAGATGATGCTGATTCTTTCACTGGTTCAGGCCTGGTTTCTTCAGATGAGATCACTGAAGACTTTTCGTCGGTCACGTTTATCTGGTTGTCATTTCCCTCAGGGTAGGATACTGTGGTTATGTCCTTTCTTGTAGCTGCAGACTCTGGGTTGTGCAGTGAGCTTGAAGAATCTTCATTTCGCTTCCTTGAACGAGAGCCATGGGCGCGAGAATTAGGCCTTCTTAATTGATTGATGTCTACAATTGAGGATGTGCGAGGCGTCCATGAAGAACGCTGGTCCTCTGTTTTTTTATGGACAGAGTCATTTAGGGATGTTTTTGTTGGCATGTCTGGTGACTGGTTGGATTTTTTAATTGATTCTGAAGTGTCAGGTAAATATTTTGAATCTTCTTCTGTTTGAGGTGTAACATTATTATTACTCTCAGGTGTTGTGTCCTCAGTAGCCTCATTTGCGCTTTTCTCCTCATCTGTTGGAGTGTCTGTTGGTCCCTCTTCCTCATCTGTATTTCCTTCTTTGTCTTTGGTATGAGTGGAGGGCAAATATGAGTTTGACCTTGAGTTAGTACCTCCATTTCTGACAGAACCCCTGACAGATGAGAAGATGCTGTGATAGGACCTTGTTTGGGAAAGTGGTCGTCTTCGCCTGTTCGTGGTTGGAGCTTGAGTTGGAGTGGCTGGAGTGGTGTGAACATCTGACTCTTCCATCTCCTCTGATTCCTGATTGTCTGATTCATTGTATGATGAAGTCATAGAGGTGCTTTGGTCGGTCTTATGGCTGTCCGTACTTCTTGACTGAGTGGAGATTGTTGTTCCAGCAGTGCTAGCTGAAGACAAAAGTAAGATAATACCCAAGTTTCTGCAAAGCTTTTACCATAATGACGTTTATTAGGGGAAACAATTGTTGTGGGAAATACCTACATCCAGGCATAGCAACGATAATAGCTTTAGTTTGTGGTCCTTGCCCCTTCCTGTTTACTCCACGAATCTTAAAGATATAGCGATCACCTGGCGTGAGTCCATCTATAGTAGCAGAGGTGGTGGTGCTACGGTATGTGATTGACCTCACCCCAAAAGGTTTCATAGCAGGAGCATATGAAAGGATGTACTCTGAAAACAGATGTCAAATCAAGGTCATGGGTTCGATTTCCATGGAATGCATACATGATAAATTTGAATGTGTACCTTGAATGCAGGTGAATGTTGGTTATAGTCTTACCTCTTATTCGTCCATTAGTTTGCTCTGGTGGATCCCAGGAAGCAGTAACGGCTGTACCTTTTCCTCGAAGTGGTTTCACCTCAAAGTTTTCTGGAGGACCAGAGGGAGCTGCATAAACAAAAATGTTTTTCAGAAAAATGAATAATGAGGTCCTTCTGGTTTTTCAATGAATTTTAAACAGGCAGTAAACAGTGACATTGCAATGACCTGTTACACAGAGGCAGTTCAAACATGTACAGTATTTTTGCCCAGTAGTTACATACTTATATAGTACATAACTCCTTGTAAATTGTCTGTATTTATTACTCTCACTGAGGTTCTGTAGTTATTGCTTGTAGCTGTTTGTTAAGCATTGGTCTTGTAAAGAACAGTTATATGTTAAATGTTTCTGTACTCTGGCTAACACACTGTATTTTGTTTCTTCTACATCCACACAATGACAATAAACCAAGTGGATCTGACTTGATTCTTCATAAATAGATGCAGACAGGATGTAGTTGCTCAGCAGGGCAAACTAAGCAAAACATCTGGATTAAAGTTTGCAGCAGACCTGACTCAGGGGTTCTCTGGAACACAGACACACTCCACTTGCCCTCCTGGTTTCCTTGTGAGATTCGAACAGAGAACTCGTACATGCTGTCGGCAGAGAGTGTTTCAATGATGAGACGCCGCTGTGGAGTGTCATTGTATTCCCATCGAGCAGATTCTCCTTTCTCTCTGTATTTCACTGTGTAGTGCCTGCATTAAAGCATTATGTTACAGGCAAACGGTTACAGGTCATTCTGTTTTTCCCATGATGCATTGCCTAGCAGAATCGTTTTTTTACCTAGTTCCCCCAGGTATTTCCTTCCTCTTCTCAACAAGTGGATCAACCCATGTGATCAGGACAGACTGAGGAGATAAAACACGAACTGTGACGTCCTCTACTTCATCCACAGCCTCTGGTTCTGACAGACATAGAAACAGGTTGGATTAGTGATATGATCATATTATCAGCTGCTGTTCCAGGATGGTAAAACAATGAATACAGAGTGCTGGTTAGCAGCTCACTGATATACCTGTGGGTGGTTTTTTATTGGTGACAGCCGTGTTAATGGGTAAACTCCTCTCTTGGGCTCTGGATTCCTGCAGTGACACCACATAGATGGACTCAGAGGCTATGAACAGAGGGGGGATACCAGATACAGCCACGTTTCATTACACATGACCTGCTATGGGACATACTGAAAACATGCAGTCTGAACTTTACTTACATACATTTAAAAGGAACATACATGAACAGTTAAACCATTTACATTCTCTAACAAATTAACAGGTAACCATCGGCTAGAGGAAGAGATTTATGTCCTCACCCACTCTGGGCTTGTTTGCGTTGCGCTGGTCTGCTTGGAGCTGGCCGAGGTCCGCTCTGTGTTTGTTTAGGGGCCGGAGAGGCAGGTGTCTTCTTTGGTGAGGGTTGTCCGGTCCTGATGATGACTGAGGGGCCCTCTGTGCTGATGACTGAGGGGCCCTCTGTGCTGATGACTGAGGGGCCCTCTGTGCTGATGACTGAGGGGCCCTCTGTGCTGAGCTTTGAGCTGGGGTCCATGGCTTTATCTGTGATGATGTTATAGACACAGTTCTACCTAATTAAAGACAGAAAGAGAGAGAGAATACTGTGTGCATTGGAGCTTAATCTGTGAGATTGTGCGTGTCTTTAAAGAAAAGATTTTAATAAACAACTGTGCTACAATTTGTAATAGAAATGCCTCTTTGTGATTTGACTGTTTATTAAATTTAGAGAGTTCTCATTATTTGTTTGGAATCTCTCTTAAAAAACTAACAATAGACACTTGGCTCACTGTCACACTAAAGTTTTGGTGCAGAGTCAAGCCTGAGTTTGGTTTGTTCGCTTGCTGTGAAAGTTCTTTTGACAAATGAGCCAGAATGATAATGAATCCAAAAGTATGATGAGGAAATACACCTGCAGAGGGAGAACTCAAGCTACAGTTCTAAGTGATCACGTGTCAAAACAACTTTAAACTATAACAGTGTGGTAGTATTTACTGAGCACGTGCAGACTGTAATACAGTAATATTCCCGCTCACATCCTGTCTCATTCTTTACTGTAATCCCCTTCTGACAGAACCTGGCTGGAGAGTCAGACAGTTTTCCTCTTTCTTCACACACTGCTTCACATGCATCTCTCTCCACCTCTCTCTCTCTCTTCTCTCTGGTGTGAAGGACTGTATCCCCGAGAGGATAATGAAACACAGCCTCCCTCTCTCTCTCTCTCTCTCCTTTAATTATTCTCAGATGTCCAATTGTAGTTAAACATTCTCATTAGAGTCTGTGTGTTTTTTACAGTGTGATTGTGACACTTTAACAAGAATGCCATTTAAAACCTTTCTGACAGAACAGGCAGTTTTAACAGTAATATTGTGACCGTCATTGCTTTTGTTTTTGGACAACTGACAAACAGCATTATGATTGTACTGTAAAATTAATTACACATTTATCTTTTATCTGAAAGTGTCACAATCACTGATTAAAAAGTTTATCTCTGAATAGACTGGATTAAAACATCTGCCAAAGGCATTCATGTAATGAAATGAATTTGTGTTTTGTATCTTAAAATGATTTACAGATAGTGATAAGACAGATATTCTGTTCTTGAGTTAACTGTTTATGCAAATCTGGAGGATAAATCACTAAGGTTACAGATGGTGAATACTGTGAGAAATGATAAATTCATTGTAACTAGTTAAGTTTATTTTTCTGTAACGCAGCTGTTGCATAAAGAGATTAGTGTTGAAAGGTACAGTTAATCTTCAGAAAATGTCTTACAGGGTGTTGAAATGGTGATCGTACAGATGTTTTTAATATACTTTGTGTAAATCTGTCACTATTATTAAATTATTGAATGAGAGAAACTGAAAATAGAAGCAATAAGACTTTTTTAAAGTTCTCAGACCATTCAGTTTTTTTTGTGCTTGTTTTAGCCAAGCACAAATCTTGCATATCTAAGTATTCTCTTTGCTCTGGCGTCCCTCAATTCACTCCAGTGTTGCCAACAGAATGAAAACAAAACAGACACTTATTCCTACTTCCCATTAAAAGAGTCCAGCCACCGCAGCTGAGCCTGTCTCACACACCACCAGCCTGAATCAAAGCACTTCATTTTCAGCTCTTCTCGCTATAGTCACATCCTGGGTCCAGCATGCTGTTTTGTTTTCATTCTCTCTTCCCTTCTGATCTTTCTGCTAATTGTATGAATATTCTCCATCTCTTTGGGAGGTTTTGGATGTGATAAGTTTCAGGTTCTAGATCAGCAGATCAGATGAGTGGAGTTACCAGAGTCCACGTGTGCACACTCAGCTGAGCTGCATGTGGTCTCACACTCGATGTTCAGCCCCGTTTGGGATAATATTACAATAGTGGTCGATGTGAAACAGAATTCATCTCTTCTGCCACATTCCTGCCACATCATGATCACATGACAGTATGAAATGATTCATGTGACGCTATGGTAACATCATAACAACAGCTAGAAACTGACAAGCAGGGCCTGGACAGCATTATAGGAAAACCAGGAGGTTGAAATAGTAATGAAATAACTTTATCAAAGGCAAGGAAGTGTCTACAATCAGATCAGTTGTCCTGTATCCGAAATAACCCAGTCTCACATATACTGTGTATTATTAAACTGAACGTGTCTATTCCCAGAATTTTTGTGTATATTTTAATATGCTGTCAAATGTAAAGAGGGGTCCAAAAGTGTGGGACCACTTTGAAAAGCTGTAATAAGATGTGATTTAAAATAAAAAAACGCTTCAAAACAGGCTCTGTGAATTCACAAAGAAGTGAAATTAAAGCTTTGATTCAACAAATTTACAACTACCAAACTGTCACTGTCTTTCCTGAAATTCAGGGTGTCAAAGGACTTTGGCCTTCAAACCCAAACCTTCACCAGGGAGTTAAATGTGGGTTTTTCATAAGCCTGCATATCCCAAATCTGTCATTTGTCATTATTGTACAGAAAAGTCTGGAAGCTTTACAAAGTTAATCTGCAACATGCTTTTGTTTCTTTGTTTGTTTTTGTTTTTATTTCAACTAAAATTGTTGCTTGTCAGTCACAGGTGAACGGAGGGCAGCTTACTTGGAGAAGATCTGCTGAAAGACCTGACTACAAAGCCATCCGGTTTCATCTGCTCTCCCCCTGCAGAGAAAACATGGTTACACAAAACTAAAATATATTATCATCGATTGTCTTAAGCAGTTTAAATAGCACATTAATCAAACAAGCGATCTCTAAAACAGTGAGCTAGATACAGTAGATATGTTTCCCACTGCTAAAATCATACTCAGCCAAGCACAGTTATGATCTGTTTGCAGGATTATTAATATACTTTTCAGTTACGACAGATGTTTTGGGAAAGTGCTTTGGGACATGCAGCCATGTGCCCAGATTCTGTTTGTTGGAGACAAACATGGATGTAGTCAAAAAATTTATGTGATGTGTGTTGGACAAGTGACTGGCTTCAGGCTCTTGTCTTGTGTTGTGTGTTGGATACAAAAACAAGGACTGGCCACATGAATTTCAATCTTTAGAGAGTTTGATCGTCAGCAGTGAAAACAGAAACAACTCTATAACTTTCTCAGTCTGTGTGTTAGCCATCCGGTCTGGTTTAATATTGTAAAAAGAACAATAAGTTGAGAAACTCTTAAAAGTTATAAATACTTGTAAAAGGCCTAAAATTATTAATGTCAGTGCCATTAGTATCTATACAACTCGAATAAGTATTAATGACATATATTGCTGTAGATAAAGTTGAACTATATGGTGCGGATTACTGATATGGTGCGTGACGGTTTGGATTACTGATATGGCGTGTGACGGTTTGGATTGTTGATATGGTGCGGATATGGTGCGTGACGGTTTGGATTATGGATATCGTGCACACCTCCTGGAGTCTCTGCCCTGTAGACAGGTTTACTCATCCCATCTTTATTTTCAGCACTCATCTTGAGAAAATGCAGGACTCCAGGCTCTACAACAACAAAACATGCACATGAGAGAACTACACTGAGACACATGACACAGTGACCCAATACTCATCATGAGTCTTAACAGAATTAATAATATACATTCTTACCTACATCCTCTAGTATCTCAGACCGCCTGTCCTTGTCTACGGTGATGAAGCGGAGTGACTTCATGGACTTCCCATAGCCAATGCTGTAGCTATCTACCGGCTGCCCATCCAGATCACTGGGTGGATCCCATGTGACCTTTAACCCCTTATTTACCGATGTCAGCTTCACGTTTCGTGGTGGCAGAGGCTTAGAACCTGTGAGTCAATCATCGGTCAGTCATTAAAATAACAGCCTGGGGAATCAGTTTCTGGAAAAGCACAGTTACCAAGCTGCTACCCAGCTAACAGGAAATGTTCTCAGAATGTTGGCTAATATTTTCTTAAAGTTCTTTCAAAGTTATCAAAAAAGAGTTTGAAGTAACATTAGTAGAATGCTTTGTAATATCAAAAATGTTAAAGAATTAAAAAATGTTTGAATAATGTTTTTATAACCAAGCAATAGTTAATACAACATCTAAAAACGGACGTTCATTTAATGTTGATGATGTTATTTTATTGTGAGAGAAGAAAGAGTCGTAGAGTTGAGATATGAGAGGCATAGCAAACTGGCACAGCTGTGTAGAAAATTCCCCAGACAATTAGTGAGTTATACAGTTTAGCGGTTATTATATGAAAACATTTGACCATGGCACGCTGAGGAAACATTGTCAAGGGGGTTTATAAACCCAGTTGGCGTCGCAGTGAGTAATGCAGAACTGTAAATTCACTTTTGATGTCTGTGAGCTGTCTGGAACATTCTACATACAAAAGTGAAGGTTTTGAATTGGCAAGAATCTAGAACTTGATCTAACGGTATGAGAACTTCAGCTCCATCACTTTATCAGGCAGGAAACTCGGTATGACATTCTGCAAGTGTTCTCAGGCTGTTTCTGTAATCCTGCTTTGAGCTGGAATGAACAAATCTCTCATCACTGTGTCTGTGTGTTGTACAGCAGCATGATTCTGGAAACGGGCCTGGTGAGAGAGATCAATCAAACACACACCAGCACAATTCCCACAACTTACACACCCATCACAGAAACATCCAACCACAGACTGTGACGGTGCTCATATTAACATTTATGATGTCGAGTGTGTTCACATTCTGATTAAATCAAGGCTTGTAAAACATACGATTTAAATCTCAACCCTAAAATAAAGATTTTATACTGCAGGAAACAAACTGAGGTTCCAACATCTTGATCCAAAAGTGGACGTCACCTACACAGAGCTGCAGTGGTGAAACTTCTGTTATGTTTGTTTTGTACATTCTGTTATATGTCATTATGTAGATTATAGAATTGACGGAGCAAAAACAATTGATGTTATCTGTGTGTTTGTTTACAGGTTCATAAGATTTGCACTGAATCCAGCTGTAGAAGTGGATGACTGCCTCTCTGCAGATCTGCTGCAGGTCAGGTGAGTGTCTTTCACTGTGGTGTTTATAAAGGAGCTGCTCTGAGGTATTATCATCAGTCTGTGAACGGGTTTGTAAGCATTTCCTGACATTTTCATTGACCGATGATGTCAGAGCAGCAGGTACTTGCTCTGATGTTATAAAAACATTCACATGACTTTCATTTCTTTTAGCAACATGTAGACAAATGCAAGAAGAATCTGAAGCAGAAGAGACCATAGAGATTAACCATCAGTTTAACTAATCAGAATGTAACTACAGGGGTGACGTCACTATATAACATAACCATCACCCTCCTCAGATGAAGGAAATGTGATTACCGCAGTAAATGTATGTTTTATGCTCTGTTAGTTTTACACCCCGTCAGCAGTGGTGTGAGCTGTAACAACAGTTCTCTGTTTACCTGGCACTGCTTACACAGTTTAGGGAGAAGTAGCAGATTTCCAAACTACTTTAATTTGTAGCAAATAAATATGGAAATTTGATATCAAAGTTTGAGACACACTGAATTACACACAAAATGTGTCTTATCTGCCAACAGTGAACAGCCCAGTGCGTTCCATAGATTCAGTATAAATCATTCTGCAGTTTCAGTCTGTCATCAGGTGCTGATAATAGACTGTGTGCAGCCATTTAAAAGACAGCTTGAGCATTTATTGTGCCAACTACATGCCAACAGTGATGGACTGAATCTCCAAACCCTTCAACCAGTCTTAAAACCACAGACATGCCAATCAAAGACTTTCTACAAATTCTTTGGTGAAGATCTGAGCCAGATTGAATTCCAGCAGCTGGTTGGGCATGACTCTCTGTCATCCTCACTCTCACTGCCAGAGATCAGTTCTGAAAGCACAGGGTGGTGGAACAAAACCAGAAGTAATCCAAATTCTTTCCAATATATCTGTTATCTGTCAAACACACGTCTGGAATGATTTGGAAGCTGCAGTTGGGCACCATTAAGAGTTTTAGCTTGCAGCATAAGTGGTTATTTGACTTCAACATCAAAAAATCATTACTGCCTCTAGAATGTCCCGTCTACACAATTACCCAAGGGATAAGCGACTGTTAGTTGTAATTGTGTTTTATGCATTGTTTTATTACAGGAGGAGAGGAGAAGAGAAAAGAGAAGTGGACAGAAATGAGGAGATGTAAGGTGGAGAGGAGAAGAGAGGAGTGAGATGGTCAGGAGAGGAGACGAGTGAGATGGACAGGAGAGGAGGAGAATATGCAGCTGTTGATGGAAGTCTCAGGCTGCAGTGAGTGACCTCATATAAAGAGCATTTGCAAAACACACAGAAAAGGCAAATGTGAGCAACAGAGAACTGAGAGCGGCTCATTGTAACGTGGCAGTTAATGCAGCTCAGTATAAGATTTAGCAGCTACTTTCTTCATCCAGGATTCCTTCCTGTGCTCCACTGCTTTCCCCTCAATGTTTGGAGGGACATGGGAAGTGAGAGAGAAATAGAGAGGAAAAAAGAGAGAAACATGGCTGAAAATGATTTCATGAAGTGAAAGTAAAGAGATGTTTTGAACATCTGGGCTATTTTAATGACCTTTAAAAGAGGTGAACTCCACTTTCTGTCCTGGCACTGATTTATTAAAACACCTGCCTTAACCTGCAGTCACAGCTCAAATATGTACAGTTAACCTTCACTGAAATATCTTAAACAGATAACTGGGAGAAATTATGCTGAATTTTGAAAAGCTAAATTATGCTATTTGATTTGGTCTGTTGGTGCATTCTTTGGAAATATTTCGGTCATAACTAATAGCATAAGACTGGTTTATTCTGTTACTCTCATTAATGTCAAGACCTAGTCATTAACTATTATTACACCGTAAGCAATGCACTGAAAATGTGATTCTGAAATGTGTTTCTCAACCGAACAAAATCTTTCGGACTGAAACAAATACATTTCCTCACTGGAACCATTTCTGAAGCAGAGCATCTGTTGCAGAGGCATTCCTTACACCCTGATGCCCTCCAGGGTCACGAGTCGGGCCACTGAGTTTGTCTCCTGATTACATCAAACTCTTGGCACAGTGTTCAGTTTTCGGTATGAGCGTCAATGGAAGTCATTTAACTTGTAACTAGTCATTTCAAAGTTTGACATTTGAGGCTGTCATATTTGTATGATTTGTTCAAGAAAAGAAAAAGATTCATATGTAAGAAAAGCAAACACACATACATGTTATGCACCTGCCAATAAATCAGCTGTCCAGTCACAGCCCCAGAGCTCATCTGATCTGAGAATTACTCAAAATAACTTTTGGACACATTGTCTCCAAGCACAATTTTCAACAAATGAAACATAAAAGGCAATAAAACAGGATTCAGATTCACAAACACACAGGTGCTTTAGCTCAAACTTATCCCGCGTAATGTGTATTCATTTGTACCGTAGCAATGCAAGATGTAACCACGTTAAAGAAAGCCCTGACCTTTAATTCTGCACGAAACAGAAATGCATGTGGATTAAGTAATGCTGAAAGAAAACGTTAATAAATCATGCTTTCATCCACTGATGTTGAGCTGAGAAGGCATCGACCTACCCGCCAGCAGCGCGCTCTGGGTGCGCGGCGTCATCAGAAGTGTTATCAGAAGTGTTATCAGAAGTGTTATCAGACGTGTTGTTATCAGACGTGTTGTTATCAGACGTGTTATGAGCAGCCCGAGAGGAGCCCGAGCAGGAGGCATCGCGCTCGACTGACCCGCGACACTGAGCTCCGTGTGGGATGCTCGTCCTCACCGTCAGCCGGAGCGTCTCCCCCGCACAGTGTCTCCCTCTCCCGGGGAGAGCGGGACTCGATCTGTCTGGAGGATCTGGCGGTGTGATCACTTATTTATACGGTGGATGTGAGCCGCCGTTCACGTTTAATATGTCGCGTTAGCGGAACATAACATACAGATGAGTATCAGATGAAGCTTATTGTCCCTCAATAAATAATGACGTACAGACGTGACGCAGGCGTTGAACTTTTTAATGCTTTCATGTTTTTGTGAAGGTTGTAGTTAGCGCCCCCTGTGGGCCGGTCTGATCCTGGTACAGTCTCTCGTGTCGGCTTTTGAAGACGCGTTTGGCAACAGTTAAAGCGTTTTATTTTTGTACTTAAAAGTACTTATAACTTAAAATTACTTATACTTAAGTATTACTTATACTTTATTACTTAAATAAATGAAAGAAGCGTAAGTACATTAAGCAATGTCCTCGCCAAACTGTTGAATTTAATTAGGATAAATATCTTGATTTGTATTTATTCTGTATTTTGGTCGTATTATTGCAACTTAATGCATGTAATGAATCATGTCTAATATTCTGCACAGCATGTCTTTAAATGAAATGCTTTTGACCGTATAATCACAAAATCAGCTTTTATTATGTTTTATTTTCTTCTTCCTATTTGTTGTTATATATGTTTTCAACACATTTTTATGCCATATTTTGAGAAGTGATTATTGTCTTTCTTATCGATAAACGACATATATAATAAACGACATATATAATAAACGACATATATAATAAACGACATATATAAAAACGACATAAATAAAAAACTTCAATAATAAAAGTTTCGATACCTCTCAGCCGCCGTACTGCACCGAGGCGCAGAACGACACGTCGAACTCCTATTGGTTGATTTCGTCTCCGGGTGGAGGTGAGCCAATCGGAGCGGGCCACGGTACGAACGTGTTGCGTTTCTGCGTTGCTGATTGGATGCGGTCGTGTGACGTGTGTGTAGAGGAAGCGGGTGTGTGCGTGCTGCAGCTTCTCGACCGCACACAGAGGAAGCATGCGCGCGCTCTTGGGTGAGTTATTGATAGATGAAGATGATGATGATGATGATGATGATGATGATGATGATGATGATGATGATGTTATATAGAGATGATCATGGACATGATGGTCAGTCTGGAGATGCACTTTAATAAACGAGAGGGAAACATGACGAGGTCGATGTCATCACACAGTTTTGCTGGAGATGTTGTAGTCGTGTGAGATTTACAGTGTGAAGTGACATGCAGTGAGAAAACAGTGATCCGCTGATTTAAACACGCCCTGGTGAAACCTGCTGCTGTATTCCAGCAGTGATGCACAGTGCACTGTATTGACATGAATGAGTCTGTGTGAGTCTGTATGAATCTGTTTAAATCTGTATGAATCTGTTTAAATCTGTATGAATCTGTTTAAATCTGTATGAATCTGTTTAAATCTGTATGAATCTGTATGAATCTGTTTAAATCTGTATGAATCTGTATGATGTATGAATCTGTATGATGTATGAATCTGAATGAATCTGTTTAAATCTGTATGAATCTGTTTAAATCTGTATGATGTGTGAATCTGTATGAATCTGTATGATGTATGAATCTGTATGATGTATGAATCTGAATGAATCTGTTTAAATCTGAATGAATCTGTTTAAATCTGTATGAATCTGTATGAATCTGTATGATGTATGAATCTGTATGATGTATGAATCTGATGAGTCTGTTTAAGTCTGTGAGTCTGTTTAAATCTGTATGAGTCTGTATGATGTATGAGTCTGTATGAATCTGTTTGAGTCTGTATGAGTCTGTATGATGTATGAGTCTGTGAGTCTGTGTGAATCTGTATGAGTCTGTTTAAATCTGTATGAGTGTATGAGTCTGTGTGATGTGTGAGTCTGAATGAGTCTGTTTAAGTCTGTATGAGTCTGTTTAAATCTGTATGAGTCTGATGAGTGTATGAGTCTGTATGATGTATGAATCTGTATGATGTGTGAATCTGTATGAATCTGTTTAAATCTGTATGAATCTGTTTAAATCTGTATGAATCTGTTTAAATCTGTATGAATCTGTTTAAATCTGTATGAATCTGTATGATGTGTGAATCTGTATGAATCTGTTTAAATCTGTATGAATCTGTTTAAATCTGTATGAATCTGTTTAAATCTGTATGAATCTGTATGATGTGTGAATCTGTATGATGTGTGAATCTGAATGAATCTGTTTAAATCTGTATGAATCTGTATGATGTGTGAATCTGTTTAAATCTGTATGAATCTGTATGATGTATGAATCTGTATGATGTATGAATCTGTATGATGTATGAATCTGTATGATGTGTGAATCTGAATGAATCTGTTTAAATCTGTATGAATCTGTATGATGTATGAATCTGTATGATGTGTGAATCTGAATGAATCTGTTTAAATCTGTATGAATCTGTATGATGTATGAATCTGAATGAATCTGTTTAAATCTGTATGAATCTGTATGATGTATGAATCTGAATGAATCTGTTTCTCAGGTGTGTTGGCGTGCTCTGTGGCCGTCCTCTCGGCTCAGGGTCTCTACTCCTCCAGTGATGATGTGGTTGAACTCAACCCCTCTAATTTTAACAGAGAGGTCTTGCAGAGCGACAGTCTCTGGCTGGTGGAGTTTTATGCCCCCTGGTGAGTTTGAGAAGTGTGAGGCCTTCTGGATGTGTTACTTTCTGCAGTTTTGACATCTTGCGTTTTGTCTTTGTAGGTGTGGCCACTGTAAGAGCTTGACCCCTGAATGGAAGAAGGCAGCCACAGCTTTAAAGGTAAATTCTGAACTTATTTCTACACAGCAGATTTCATTTTAAAATGTTTGAATCTTTTTAATTGACAAGTGGATCAGAACTGTTTCGGTTGTATATTTGATGAATCTGAAAAAGGCTTTTAAAAAGCTGTTGATGTTGAGTATTCAGTAGTTCTGTGATTGCTGATTTGGGTTTTATGTCACAGGGGATTGTGAAGGTTGGTGCTGTAGATGCAGATCAGCATAACTCTCTGGGTGGTCAGTATGGAGTCAGAGGATTCCCAACTATCAAGATCTTTGGAGCCAACAAACACAAACCAGAAGATTACCAAGGTTCAGCACTGCATCTTCATTTTAAAAATCTCACCATCCACAGAGAGGAACGTTTTCCTTAAAGGGGTTCTGTTATGCATTTTCACTTTATCAGCATTGATTTGAAGAGAAATCGCTTTTTAAGAACTACAGCTAATGGCTCATAGAGATTACGAGTTTCAGTAATAAACCCTGCCTCTGGGAATATGCATAAGGAGGGTGAGGCCTTGTTAAGCTGTTTTGGAGGAGACATAGTTTTCAAAAGACAGGGAAGACAGATGCAGCAATACAGTAAAATGCGTGAAAAATAATGTATTTGTACAGTGCAGCATAAAAGCCTGTTCTAGTGCACCTCTAGAAATGAGAAATGTCATAACAGAAGCCCTTTAACTGAACTGAAACCAGTGGCCATATAAAAACACTGTTGCCCAACAGCTCCTGTCTGAGGGATGCTAAGTGAGGATTGTTTTTGTTTGTCTTAGGTGGCCGTACTAGTCAGGCGATTGTAGATGCAGCTCTGAATTCTCTGCGTGTGCTAGTTAAAGACAGACTTGGTGGAAAGACGGGTGGCTCAGACCATGGCAGACAGGTATTGAAACCCACCATCATGATTTAGTTTAATCGTTATATTATTGCTTCATCTGTTATTGATGGACTGTTTGATTATGTTGTGATCAGAGTGGAGGGGGTGCTGGCAGTAAGAAGGATGTAGTGGAGCTGACTGATGATAACTTTGATCGGACTGTCCTGGACAGTGATGACGTCTGGTTGGTGGAGTTCTTTGCTCCTTGGTGTGGACACTGTAAAAAGTAGGTCATTTCTGAATCTCTCGTACATTATAAAACTCATCCATTTGTCATAGTTCCTGACGTGCTGTGCTACGCATCAAGCGTACAGTCCAGTAAACGGAATAACATTTCTCTGTTTTGACTCTTTCCTGGATGTTTCCAGTCTTGAGCCAGAATGGACAGCAGCTGCCACAGAGGTCAAAGAGCAGACGAAGGGGAAAGTGAAACTGGGGGCTGTAGATGCTACAGTTCATCAGGGCCTGGCAAGTCGCTATGGGGTACGTTTCCATGTCAACCCTTAATGTAAACAAATATAATGATATTACAATTTACCCTGCATTTCAAGTTCAACCACATCACGTAGCTTTCCTGCCTAAACAGATTCAAATATGATTAAATGAATAATATAAATTAATTCTGGACACTGTATATTAGTGATGTTCATTCATTCCCTTCATGTCTGATAATGTCATCCAGTCTCACTGTGTTGGTCTGATGTTGGTAGATTCGAGGATTTCCCACCATCAAGATCTTTCGTAAAGGGGAGGAACCAGAGGACTATCAGGGAGGACGAACACGGTCTGACATTGTGGCTCGTGCTGTGGACCTTTATTCAGACAACATCCCTGCTCCAGAGCTTCATGAGGTGCTGTGTTGTTTTTATTATTTTTAACATAATGCTTTATACTCTTTATAAATTAAATTATGTAAAAGTGACTTACAGAGCGTTCTGGACATTTATCTGTTGTGTTTCTAAGAATTTAACCTATGACTTTGGTGTTGCAAGCACCATGCTTCAAGAGCTAAACTACAGGAACTGTAATAAAATTCATCAGATTAATGAATGTGTTCATAAACAGTTGGTGACCAATAACAGGTGTTTAAATCACTTTTTGATTTGTCCAGTTTGGGTTTTTTGGATTTATATGTAAAATGTATTTCCTTTAGCTTCTGAATGAAGATGTCATGAAGAAAACCTGTGAAGATTACCAGCTGTGTATTGTAGCTGTGTTACCTCACATTCTAGACACCGGTATGAAAATCTTGAAATCACTTTGTTGCTTCAAAACACTTTCTTATCAGACCATGTTTCATTAAAACCTCACAGGCTGATAACCAGCCTTTTATAATGGGAATGTTCATGATCTGTCCGTCCTACTGCAAACATGTTTGAGTATGTATGTGTGTATAAAGGTAATTTGAGGGTTTTTCTGTAATATTTACAGGTGCAGCTGGAAGAAACGGTTACCTGGAGGTTATGAAGAAGATGGCAGAGAAATACAGGAAGAAGATGTGGGGGTCAGTCTTTCCAGCATCATCTGGATCAGATTGAGAACATCTGGCCAGACATGACACCAGAACATGCTGATGCATGTGTGAAAGACACTGTAGAGCACAGAGAGTGGATTCTGTTCATCTGCATCTCTCTCTTTCTCTGTCGTTCTCTGCAGTTGGTTGTGGACTGAAGCGGGGGTGCAGATGGAGCTGGAGACCTCTCTCGGGATTGGAGGATTTGGCTATCCTGCGATGGCAGCCATTAACGCTCGCAAGATGAAGTTTGCTCTTCTGAGAGGTTCATTCAGTGAAACGGGCATCCATGAATTCCTCAGGTAACAGAGCGCTGAGCCCAGTTTATTTTTTGGGGGGAATCTTGTTAATGTGGACTGCTAACACTGTAAATCTGAGGTGTTGTCTATAATGAACCTTCTGCATGTCAGTCTGTTTAATGTTGTTATAATATTCATGTCTTTATTTTCTCAGGGAACTTTCTGTTGGCCGTGGCTCCACTGCTCCAGTGGCAGGCGGAGCTTTGCCAAAGATCAACAGTGTGGAGGCGTGGGATGGCAAAGACGGAGTGGTGAGTGAAGAAAACAGTTAGAATGGATAGAATGGATGTTTTCCTTATTTTTAACCCCTTATTCTCTTTCTTCAGCTGCCTGTGGAGGATGACATTGACCTGAGTGATGTAGATCTAGATGATTTGGGAAAGGATGAGTTATGAGGGCCTGATCTAAATTAATCTAGAGCACTGAGACCTGAATAACGCCCATGTCTTCTCTCCCATGGATGAGATGATGAGGACTCCAGAAAAACAAACAAATAAAGCAAATGGTTGTTCAGCTTTTTAAAGGAAAACGTCTCTCCATTAGTTTAAAATGAGGCACTGTTTATATTTACCTCATGATTGTGTTAAGCTCCGCCTCCCGTACCTTCCTAACAGTTGATTTAATGTCTGATTGGGTCGTGCTGAACCAGAATGCAGGTGTTTGGTTGTTTTGTCCAATCAGTTGTTTTCAAATCATTTTACTTTACATGTTCAGCTGATGTCTCAGACGTTCTTCAGAAAACACCACATAATCTGCTGTAAAATTTCAGTTTCACAAAGAATGTGGAATAAATCTGATGATACTGGTGTCAGCATCTTGATTAACATTGTTTTTGGAGAGGATCTCATTGAACATTAGTTGTAAAGATTCCTGGAATTATTTTTTAACTTTCTTACTCTGCTGTACCTGTGTTGAATGTCTGTTTGTACACGTTACATTATCATCCAACCTGAATCCCTGTTTGACCGACAGTGTCATGTGGACACCATACAGATTCTTACTCAGCTTTGTTTTGAAAAGTGTTGATATAAAAAAAGTCAGCTAGTTTTTATTTACAGCCATGTGTTCATCTCATTCAAACATTTATTCTTAACAATTTCCAATAAAGTGAATACCAGTAAGTGAAAAGGCCAATAAATCAGTGATTTATTGAGAATTCATGCAGACAAACATGCTAAAATGACAAATAAAATATATCCAAACTCCCGTACAAATACTCATTTTAGCTTTTAACTTCAACTGTCATTAAATGCGATTTTACACAGAAAAATATTGAGATTTCTGAAGCACATTAATGAAAGTAAACACATGCATTACAGTACATGAACTGAAATAAAACGATGAGAGATAACTGCTCTTCATTAACAGAAAGAACATGTCACTGTTACAATCCATGAAGCTACTTATTAAAAAAGCATCTGTGTTTATTTTGATACGACTGGAGAAGGATGAGGGGAACTCAGCGTCTGTCTGTGTAAAGTGTTCAGGTGTGTCTGTTTTCCATCCAATGATTAAAGCCTTCCAGATTTTCAATCATGTTACAAAGCAGCAAACAGATTAATGGACTCTGATTGTATTGCACTTTAAAACGGTTCACCAGTATTATATCTGAACTCCTGAGAACAAACATGTTCAAGCTCCACAACAGGCAAAATAATCAAGAATCATATTTCGGCCAGATTGCTGTTCAGATTTGCAAAATCTGGTGCTTTATTTTGTTATTTACCATCTTTGAGTGCAATACAAACAATCGAAAACAGATTTTTGTTGGTCACGCTTTAAAATGCTAACAAATCTCATACATGTTAAATCTCACAAGCGACTGCCAGTCATTACGTAAAAATACCAGGCTGGAATACTGATGGATAAAAACCACTGAACTACGGTTTAGTAGTTCACTGATAAAGATGGTAACTAACCTTTCTAATGTTTCTGTCTCTTTAGTGAACGTGTTTTGTCTGTCAGCTGATTTACGTGTGTGTCAGTGTCGAGAGGAGCTCTGGTCAGACTGCAGCAGTCTAACAATTGAAGGGTCACTTCTGGCACCTTTGATGAACTCCTCAAGAGAGAGTCTGTCTGCAGAAGAGACGACAGATGTTATTTCACCATTTCCATCAGTAACTAGTGTAAATCATGCATGATTATAATCGTTTTTTATTGGCAACCAGCTTGTTTAGCAGTAAATTTTTGTTTAGTGTTTAGTGTTTAGTGCTGTATGTCAGTGATTTGTACTAAACTCTTCCAGTTACATAATGATGACCAGTGAGTGGGAGACAGGTCTCATGAGAAGATTTACCATCATTGTCTGTATCCATCAGTCGGAATATCTTGTCCGTGCGTTTCTCTGGAGTCGACTCATCTTCAGGCATCTTCATCACTGCTGACACCATCTTATAAATGGCCTATGAAGATGTTTAACAGTGTTTCAATCAATACATGCAGCAGTTCCACACAGGAGAGGCTTTGAGGCATCAGTTCAGACAGTGATAACTTATAAAAATAACAGTCACAATCACAGCTCAACAGAACAAACTTCTGTTCATGTGATATTGCAAAATATTTAATACAAATGAGATATTTTGGGCAGAGGCACTTTCAGATGTTTTCAGATGTCTGATCAAGAGCTGCTGAAGTCTTTGTGTTTGACCACATGGTCTGAGGAACACTTAATGGATCATCAAACATGAGACTAAACCAATACTGATACAGAACTGCTCTGAAAACAATGGCTTGAAACAGAACAAAAAGAAATGAACAAATAAAAGTACTTGACTTACTGATCTGTCAGCTTGTCCAGGAACACACAGTATTGTTTATACATAAACATCAGAGATAACAGATGCTTAACACAGAGTCCCAACCAGCAGCGATGAGTGAAGATACATTTTATTGGTTGCTTGAACATTAATTCTGCCCTATCTACACTAAAGACTCATTTTTAGCATTTTTACTTTTAGCGTGGACAGAAAACCAAAAATTGTTGGAATCTTTATGGATCATTTCTGGCCTCTGGACTCACCTGTACGATCTCCAGCATTTCAGCTCGGCTGATGTATCCGTTGCCGTCCAGATCGTACATGCTGAAGGCCCAGCGAAGCTTCTGCTCCAGGCTTCCACGTGAGGTCACGCTCAGAGCGACAATAAACTCCCGGAAGTCAATGGTGGCATCACTGTTGGTGTCAAAGGTGCGAAAGACGTGCTCAGCAAACTTCGAAGCATCGCCGTATGGAAAGAAATTGGCGTAGATTTTCTTGAATCCATCGATCGTGAGGTGACCGGAGGGGCAGTCCTTGAGGAACCCACGGTACCACTCCTGCAGCTCTCGCTCTGTAAACTCTGTGTTCTCCCGCAGGTCACTCAGGACTTCAGGACACAACTTGCTGTTCTGTTTACCCATGATAAAACTCTCTTAGACTTTTCCCAGATCCTCACTGCTCCCCAAGAGTTTCCTGGTAAAGAAATAAAACAGATACATAGTTGTTTTTAAACTTAAATCTCTTTTATACACCAATGACAAAAAAGGTTCACGTTTCCTCTGTCAGATGTAGGTTTCAGAATAATGGAAAATATGTAAGAAGTGGATGTTGGTATCCATGGAAACCATTTAATACCTTGTTATGGTAAGAATTTACGGACTCTCACAGTGGAGGAGAGGGGGTTAAAGGGGACGAGGGGCAACCGAGTAGTGTTCAGGAAGAGAGTCTGTGATGCCAGTTTAAGTCTATAACTGTCACTACAACCTTAACAACAATCAAGACAGCTTGGGTTACTGACTCAGTGCAGCATGGCCAAAACAACATATTAAGGTTTCCACAAATATAACGTAATAGAGATGAGTAATAGAAATAGTTTTGGCTGTAAAACTGAAGGGTGGTGACTAACATCACAGTTCATAAAGAATATATATCTGTGTTTCTGTCTGAAATACCTTCTGCCAACTCCTTCTAACTGCATCCTGTAAGCAAACCTGTGATTACATGTTTTGCTAAAACGCTCTCGCTCATGATAGCTACAGTGCACCCTCCATTTCCAAAGATACCATCTGCCAGTTTGCCAGTTTTGCTGTCAGAAGACTGGCTCCTCCCTCAGCTGAAGTCTCATGACTGAAGCTACTGGCCAGCAGCATGGGTGTGGCTTTCTGCTCCCTCCTTTTCCTTCAGAGCAAGCCACAAGAAACCCAGAACTTTCCATTCTGAAGACAAAACGTAAGCTTCATGTGCTGCTGTCAAGTGGAACAATTATGAAACAAAAAAGATTCCAGGCACATATACTGAGCTGAGATTCACACACATATATGTTTAGTGAAGAATAATCAAAATGAAGATATGATGATCGGAGCAGAGAACTGAACGTAGCCCCGGTTTTAAAACACTTCACAGAAATGGAATGAGAAGGTCTCCTCTGTGGGACACATCTCCAGATGTGACTTTTGGTGACACACACAGTAAGATCAATACTGCAGCGTTTTATATCAACACCTCAGGGTAAAACTATGCTTGGAAATATGGATCAATGTTTGAAAAGCCTCAAAGCCAAACTGTACAGTTGATTTATTGTTTCTAATAAATATATAAAGTGTGCAGATATTTCAGTATTTTATTTACTGAATCAGAAGACAGGTCTGTTTGCTTTGAACAGAAGGTTGTGTGATTTCTCTGGTTATTGTTAATGTCAGTTTCTCACAGTATTTTTAGCCTTTACCCACTTGGTTTCTAAAGGGTGTCAAAGGGGAATATTGTGTCACAGCTCTTAAATTTTTCCTTATGACTAAACGTTCCTCTGTGACTTCCACACAAGCCCTAGTTTCCAGTTTTACTCCCGGTTGCCTTTGTTACACAAACGTACCCTCATTCCAGCAGAACCCATTACCAGCTCTAAATCAACGACCCTAATAAAAGTGCTACAAATGTTCTTTACAGCAATGCCATGAAAGAACCATTTTCAGCTCCTAAAGAAGCATTTCTAACCTTTATAGTCTGCAGTTCCACTACAAAGAACCTTTTGTGAAACAGAAAGTTCTGCAGATGTTAAAGGTTCAACACTCACACGTGTTTGTTTTACAGGCCTGCGTGACGAAGCTGCATTCTTCATCTACTGCCCTGCATGCTCATATTTTCATTAAAACCCATTTAAATCTAGTTTGTCCAAGTTATCTCCTAACAAAGATGCATGAGTTACCAGCTGTGTGCTTGTTCTGAGCAGAAATCAGACAGAATCAGAGGCAGAAATGGACTGTTGATGGAGGTTCGGTGCTCTGACAGGTTTGCTCTGATCTTGACTGTAACCTCACAGGTTTAGCACAGATGACTGTAGCCTTCATAGAGAGACGTGACTGGAAAAATGGGAAAACTGACCTGTTATCCCTGTCATCAGAATCAGACTGGGATTCAGGTGCATCAGAACTGTACAAATGTCAGCACACAGTAAGAATAACAGACTCCACAATATAATTACATACACAGTTATTTAAATATATGTACTATTACTCCATTGTGAGTGTATATGCATTACATACAGAAGGTGACAGACGTTTTTCTGCTCATTAAAGCCGCTCATTCATGAAATCTAACCCGACTGAACTTACAATCGTCCCCAAACTTAGACAAACGTTAATCGTCACACGTGTGATGGTGCAAAAGTTGTTCATTCATCAGATAATCTGATCTTCTCCGTTATCAGACCTGGTTTTGATTCCTTGTGTGCGATTAATAATCGAGCAAACAGCCGCTTCCAGTGCATTACAGCGCGGAAAACATCAGATGTTGAGAAAACAGGAGATAAATACAGAGACTTCATCAAATCTGGACTTACCTTGGAGAAAAGAGATGATGTCCCCCAATGTGACGGCAAATTAAATCCGTCTGGTCGCAGAGAGGGAGTGT
Source organism: Chromobotia macracanthus (assembly GCA_036877525.1). Taxonomy (NCBI): domain Eukaryota; kingdom Metazoa; phylum Chordata; class Actinopteri; order Cypriniformes; family Botiidae; genus Chromobotia; species Chromobotia macracanthus. Next base: position 1,531,394 of record JAZGTH010000078.1, read on the forward strand.
CCTCACAAAACTTCCAGCATTTCTGCTGCACGGAGAAAACAAACCGAAAACGTGTAGAAAGTGCATTTACTTTTCAACAAGGTTTAAAAGCGGAACATGTTGTGATACTGAACATGTTATGATACTGAACATGTTATGATACTGAACATGTTATGATACTGAACATGTTATGAACATCTCGCATCACCGACGTGACGTCACACAAACCACGACCGGATTTCAGAGACGCCCGAACTCGTTGAAGGCGCGGCGGGTGTCGCATCTGCGCACGATACCGCACGATACCCGCAACCGCACGATACCCGCTCGATAACCGCACGATACCGCTCGATAACCGCACGATACCGCTCGATAACCGCACGATACCGCTCGATAACCGCACGATACCGCACGATTCAGGACAAAAACAAGAACAAGTTCCACAAATACACGATTTCTGTTCATCCACAACAGTCCCCGTGGTTATATGAGCGCTATTTTAATTCTGTGGCATTACAAATAAAGAATAATGTTTTTGGTGTATGATACATAACGTTAGAAAATGGTTCTACTAACGTAACTGCAAAAACGTTTTCGATAACTTTGAGAACCCTCAGAGAACATTAGACAACGTTCTGAGAACTCATTTCACATCACCCTGCAGTGGAAACGTAAGTGACTGACTGAGCTGTAGTTTTCTGTCTTATATCCATTATCAGAGGAATATACAAACAGATAAAGAAACTTCATGCTTATTTTACAAACATCTGGAGAACGTTCTGGCACTATAAACACTGAGAACATCATTATCATTACTAATGCATGTCTTCTTCCTTTCAGCTAAACTATCACTTTCATCATTACTATAATTATTGTCATCATTCATTCTTCAATCACTCATTTATCCTCATTTTCAAACGGAACACAAAAGTGAGTTGCTGAAGAATATTTATATAACTGAAGTTAATGGGGTCTATAACAAACAGGCTGGATTTTGTCTCGTTTCTGTAAACTGGCTGCAGGTTTTCCAGACGCAAGAGCTCCTTCTTCTGTTGAAGTTGGGGAAATTCTCCTTGGCTTATTTTGGCTCTGAAAGCCATTTTCCAACATTAAACCTTGAGAATTAAAATAAACAAATGCATCTGCCAAGTATAGTCTCATAATAAATGAAAGTTGAAACACGTAACATATTTATGCAAGAATTCATTTATGCAAATAATTCAGTGTAAACACTCAGTTTCATTTAAACAATGATTTGTGTTTGGATTGTTTTTTCTCGTAGTCTCTTCCTGTATCTGTATTCGGGCTTACAACTTCGCAAACATACACAGAAAGGCTTCTGAACCAATTTAGTTTAAAAAGTTTAATTCCTTTTCACTGTTATAAAGTAAATGAAGGTATATTTACCTCCAGGTCATAGCAGAATAAAGGCATTAACAGATCATGTGACCAGATCCCTCATCCAGTACCAATTAACATCAAAACCTCTGAACATTATCATGAACATGCAGTGATGAGCACATGGAAATCCAGTCTCCTCCCTCCATTCTGCTAAAGTGACATCATGAGAAACTTTCTCCTGCAGAATTTAGGAAAGAGATTCCCAATAACAGAGGTATATAGCTCCAAGCCAATACAAATTCTGTCATTTTTTACTCACCCTCATGTCATGCCACTTTCTCTGTGGAACTCCATGAGAGGTTTAGCTGAATGCCTGACCCTGAATGGAGACCACAAGCTGTCAAACTCCAAAACAGGATAGAAAAGCACCATAAAATCATCATAGTGAGCCATACAATGTGTGCGCCACATTCCATGTCCTTCACAACAGCAGAGGTCACTATTTACTTTCATTGTAAAAAAACGACATTCTTGTTCCACAACAGGAAATCTGTATTTAAAATGACATGAGGGGTGTAAACAACGACAGAATTTTCATTTTGACAGGAACTGTTCTTACCCTCTGCAAGAGTTTAACGTAATTTTGTTTTTGCATTGAAATATACACTGTTGTTTGCCTGCTCTTATGCATCAATTTATATTATTTAATTACATGCAATATTACAACATAACGCACACTTTCCACTTATAAGAAACTCATTACATACAGAATTTCATGGTATAAAACTGACACAGACCAAGCATGACACAGAAAACTGGTAATTAAAAGCCATCAGAAAGATGTTTTCCTCTAGTCATCTGTCTTTCGGCAGTGATATTTTCTTTTTAGGTGCACAAATTAACAAGAGCCTCTTGTCCTGTATGTGGCTCGTGGCAGAGGATATCTCGGGGGTTTCAGATTAAGATGTGGGGTGGAAGGTTTTTCTGGAGCTCGGTCCCTGGTCTCCTGCCTCCACTGTGAGTTTGATGACATTAGCAGCAGCCTGACTTGCTCTCAGCGGGCACAGTCTGTTGGTCCAGTTGAATTCTGTCACCATTGCTCTCCTCACATGGAAGACCTTTATCATTATGAAGGATGTTTTCCACCAAGAATTGGGCGGCCTCATCAACGTTTATGTTGTCCTGCAGTGAACAGAGAAACGTTTATTCAACATTAATGAAACAACTGCTAAAACAAATACAGAGGGAAAATCCCACACCCTGTTGGGTCACATGACTTACACACTGCATATCTGACATACATCTGGTATGTTAATGCTCTGAACACTGAAACAGTCAGTCTAATACCACACAGAATGTCAGCCATCTTAAACATGTGACATAGTTTTCATGGTCGTCTGAGCTGATTAGTCAGGAAAACTTCTATTCTTAGCAAAAATGTCTCGTAACAAGCTTTCCTTCTGTTTATCAAGCACACACAAACATGAAAACAGTGTGCGTGTTTACTGAGCACACATTACCTTAGCTGATGTTTCAAACCAACCCAAAAATCCAGCTTCCTTGCAGAAGTTGTCCATAAGAGAAGTACTGTTGGATCCATCTTTCTTCTGGTCGCATTTATTGGCAAGAAGGACAGAAGGGATTGGATTCCCATTGGCCAGTTTTACTTTGCTGTCCAAATCGTGTTTCCACTTTGAAACAGCATCAAACGTTGCACCTCGAGTAATGTCAAAAACAACAAACGCACCCACTGCCTCCTTATAGTAAACCCTGGTCATGTTCCCAAAGCGTTCTTGACCTAAACATGAGACAAACAACAAAAAAACACTTCATTATTTGTGGGTCATACGAAGGTGAGATGTACACAATCACAAATTTTTAACCCATTTGCTAGGGACAGTTTAACACATGAATTCAGTGTGGTTAGGAAATAAAACAAGGTCATATGTTTAATGATGTGGAAATAAAACGTGCAATATATTGACTTTCCAAGCAGTTTGTAATCTTCTAAATGCTTTTCTCATCCGCCAAAATAATGTCTCCCATTTCCTCAATTCTAAGTGAACCCGTTCCGTTTAACTGTAGTGCACTTAATAGTGTTCCAAACAGAGACCACAACATCTGAGAGCAGACAGACTCTGTGTAAGACCTGCTGCTTGGTCTCACAGTTCAGAGATAAAGCCCGGCACTGCACACAATCTTTGGAAGCTAGCTGAACAGAAAAAGCAGCAGGAGTGAAACATTTTCCCAGCTGTAGAAGATGAAATAACACCTAAACTCACAGGCTCTTCCTCACGTTGAAGCCCTTGGACATTTTGACCTTTTATAATAAACAGATTCATTTAGTGATGGTTTAAACAGTGATGAACAGAAGAAATAAAACATTCTGCTGTCAAAAACTCAAGAGATTCAAACAGAATCTTTTTTTAACTTCATTTTAAGTTAAGTTCATTTAAATGGATTATCTAAAAGAACCACTTCACTAAAATAATCACACTTCCCAAAGCTACAAACAACAGAGAGAACAACAATCTACAGCATGTCTGATTACTTCAGCCTTGACTTCTGAGCAAGAAGTCATGTCGTCTGTGAAGAAACATGTTGTCTGCACATTACGTTACGTAAACAGGCAAGCATGAAGGCCCCCCCACACACACACACACACACACAAACGTTCACAAACATGCGCAAACACATACAGAAAGAATGCAGCCCGTTTAACTCACATTGTCTTTGACACCGTCTTTGCAGCTCAGTGTGACAACTGAGACTCAGGTGACATAATTAAACACTGAGTGAGAAAACAAGAGATACAGAGGAAGCAGAATTTAATAAAACACTGGAATCTACATGAGGGAAAACTCATGACTGATTAAACAGTGTCACTCAATCTCAGGACCTTGTCTTGGGCCAAACACAAGAATATGACAGAAAACATGCTGAGCCTCACTGACATGTTTTCAGACTGGAGAACTGCACTAATGTCTCAAAATGTCCAAATGTTTCGTGTTTAGTGTAACAAGAGCTTCAGGATAACTGGAATGGCCACATAGATAACTTCATTTTTTCAAAAACACTTTTTTTTACAACTTCCTTAAGCAAAGAAATGAAGCCAGTGAGAATAAACGTATAACACGAGATGACCTGCATGAACCTTTCTAGATATGTGCGTAAGATCCCAGCCAACAGTTTTAGGTGGCAAGAACGTTTCCCTAACATTTCCACTAAGCAACAAACACGTCAGTTCTAGAAATGTTCAAAACACACAGTTTTTAGATGTTGTATTAACGTTATTGCGCTATTCAAACATTTTTAATTCTGTAACATTTTTTAAAGGAGTGTGTGAAAGTTTCTGCATCTGCTGCGTGCAGTTTAATCTGGAGAGTTGAGATCAGGTGATTTATGTCTCCTTCATTAAACAGACACACTAACAGACAAATGCAGCTTCACGAAGACTCCAGATTCAATTTAGCAGGACACTGAGGCACATGACACTGAAATTAAATTGGAAATGAAACCGTCAGTTCATTTGGGTGGACAGTATTTGGTACGGTACATTGAATTAAACATGCACAGAATGGACAGCTCGCCTCCCAATGCTCTGAAATACTGACACAGATTAATCAAATGGCAGAAATATTTAGCTTTCCAATAGTGTTGCTTTCTTTCTGTTGTTTTCCTGGTTTTATGAGCAGCTATAAAAGACAGACAGTGAGAGAGACCCAGTGTGTGTTTTCTGTGTTGTGTTTTCTGAGGACTTCGGGTGATTTCACTTCCCTTTATTCAGTTTCTTACACAACATGTGTGTGTTACTGGATCACTCGAGTGTATCTGATGTTTGATCACTTCAGCCTGTTTCTCGACTCAACACAAAGTCTTTCTTGTACCTGTCTGCCTGGACATGTTTAAGGGCGCTCGGACAGATCCCGACGCTGTCTAGGTAGTCAGCTCGCCCCGTTTTGAAACACAACCACAACATGACCCACATTGAGTTAGTAATCGTTTCCTGTCGTGATGCTCACCCGTATCTGCTCGACTCTTTTAAGGTTTAAGAGTGATGCGGGGTCGCGATGTTCTCCAGACGCCCTTTATGGGCCTCGGGGTGCGTTATCGTGCGCTGATCCAGGATCAGTGTCTCAAATCTCAGCATTAGAGTCACGCGCTTGTGACTGATTAGTGACCCCTACAGACCCTAACAAGGGGACTAATGCAAGAGAAAGCGAGTGTTTGACTATGTGAACATCCTCCTTACCTGCGATGTCCCACAGCTGTAACCGCACGAGTGTTTTGCTGTCCCAGTTAATGACTTTGAGCGCAAAATCGACGCCGATGGTCGCTCGGTAGTGCTGGGAGAAGAGCTGATGCACGTACCGTTTGATGAGGCTCGTCTTTCCCACCCCCAGTTCCCCGATCACCAGCACTTTAAACAAGTACTCCTTACACTCCGACACCGACCCGCCTGCCATGCTGCCGGTTCGTGACCTCCAGACGAACGTGAGTTATGAGACAGTGAAGCCCGGATCAGCCACTTCCTCTCCGCTTCTCGGTTTGGAGAAGTGCGGCGGGTCCGACGCGCAGGCTGCGCGTTTCGATTGCGAACGGGATTCAAAGAGAAAGCAAAGCGCCTCTCCTCCCACCGGACCGCCACCTGATCAGTCACAGGACCCGGAAATATGAGCGCTCGGGTGGATGGCTTTTCTCTTGCCCGGGGTTTAGGGTCAAAAACCCAGAACTTGTGACTCACGAGTCGCAGTTCAGTTTCAGCATGTGGAGACCCGAGGGCGGGACGGGATGTTGGGTTTGATCAGAAGCGGACGAGAAGAATCACATTAGATATGAAATATGTATTTTACTGCATGATTTGTCCTGGCATGAAGGACCAGGTATAAGTTTGACAATGTGAACGGTGATCAGTCATTTAATGAGGTTTATTAACAGGGAGGGAGGTCATGTAATCCGACCAATCAGCAGGGGCGTATATATAGCCGTCCATCACCTCCGTCCAGTGCCAGTCTTGCAGCATCCCTCCATCGCCTCTCTCTTGGCTGGCATCTGTCTCAGGAGGGCTCAGAGTCCTCTCCCGGACAGCAGGCCAAATGTACATCTATGATCATTTAAAAGAGAAATCTTCTGATCTGTAAAAGTTACTCACTCTTAGTGGTACCACATGCATCCCTCTATCACAAAGAACAAGTTAAAAGACATTTTAAAACGTAGACATTTCATACATTTTATTCATACAAACATACAGCAGATATACAAAGACGCCGTCTGTGTTGGAGAAAACAATATACAAACTTTTGCTTTTCAAGAATGAGTTCATGCATGAGAAACAGTATGAGAAAGTGTTGTCTTACTTCCATGTTTAAAATGAAATGTTTTCATGCTTATCGTGTGACATTACTGAACATGTGACATACTGAAAGGAAATGGAAAAATGCATTAGCTGGGAAACTCCATGTTTACTCATCCAGTCTGCCATGTGAAGTGAGTTATCAGGATTTTCCCAATTTACTTTCAGTTACACACAGTGAACTGTTAAAAAATGTAAATCACTCAAGTTACACCAAAATAACTGATTTCACACTGTACGTATGTCTCTGTACTTTCTGCCTGCCAACAAACAAAAAACCCTCAGCTCCAGAATTTATTTATGATCAGAATCAATTCCAGCTACAGAGTTCAAAAGCACATAAAACTGAGATTTCCTGAGTCTCATGTTTCTTCAAAAACATAAAGAGTAAATATTAAAGAAGCAAGCTGGTGTTTTCACTCCTGGACTGTTTTTGGGCACAGCAACATGATGATATTTGATATTTCAAAATGGATACTGCCATTGGACCCTTCTGACTGAAGTGAGACCCTAAAGGGAGATTGTGGAGTGAGCAGGGTCAGCTAACTTTGTGCCAGCTCTTCCTCTCCATCCTCTTCCTCTTGCATGGCACTGTCACACAGAAACCCACGCATGAGGTTGAGAGCTTTCATTTCAAAGTCATTGGGGGCAGTGTTGACAGCAGCGTCACATTCAGAGTGAGGGTTTGTTGTGTGGCACTAGTCTGTGGTCATATGAACTCTGTCTGACTGCCTCTCTCTTCACATGCACATACACTCTGTGGGACACACTCTCCCCTGCGGTCTAATCTTGACACAGACTTTTCATCAGCACTATGAATGAACACAGAGCCAGCGGAGGAACAGCAGAATGCAACACATAGAAGAACAACGCACAAATGTTCTCATGATTAGTTAGCATGTGATGTGGAACCCAGCATTGTTCATTCAAGAAGTGGCTGACAAAGGTTCCCTCAAACATGTTAACGGCGCATCTCTGCTCAAACTGAACATCATGCAGTGTGAAACACAGACCTTGTGGAAATCTCCACCCTGTTTCAGATCACAGCATTCACTGTCTGCTCTCAGTCAACTGTGATCAAGCTGAAAGCTGCTCCAGAGACGAAAGCAGGCTGTTGGACACTCTGAGAGAGCTTAAATGATCAGTCAGGGAAAAGAAGGGAGAAGATTTAAGGGGAAGGAGGGACACTGTGGGTTAAAGATGGTGGCTGGATGAAAGCACAGAGAAGAGTTGTTCAGTGTGTTGGTTATAAATGTATGAAGTAAATGATGTAAAACATAATGCAGCTACAACATGAGCGTTACAGCTCACGTTTGTCTGGCGAGCTTGTCGTTGAGACGTCGCAGTTTCAGCACCACGGACAGCGCAAACAGAACCGCAGAATAAACGAGCTGCTCGAGTGATGCGAGCGACAGAAAAGCGCGTTAAATCAGCCAGAGGAGCATCTCTGAGCCTGATCTCCAGCGTACATCATCTGAAAGATACACCGTATCTTCAAGTCTTACCCCGGCACAGTATTTGCTCTCTTTACAGCAGTGAACAGGATACGACAGTGCACAGCTTTCATTCTGCTGAAAGTTCATGACTTTATCTAAGCAGCTGCGCAAACCTGACATTTATTTGTTTCAGCATTCTCCTTGTCTATTAAGCATTATTGTATTTGTCTTACATTATTATTAGCTATGGTATAACTGTACTGAGCCATATAGATGATCTATGGGCATGTTTTCATAAGAATGATGTTGAGATGTATTGCTCTCACCTGCAGTGCACAGATGCCCTCTGGTGACTGCAGGTTGATATTGCAAAACACATTGAAGGTGGAACTATTTCAACACCAAAGTCTATTAGATGATTATTATTAGATGAAGTTATCGCACACACTACTGTTGAATTAATACGGCGTTATCACGTGATTCGTGTTACTTTAATCAGCGCTGGTCAGGATGAGCCAACAGCTGTTTATAATTACTGGACAGAAATATATTCTAAATCGTGAATAAAATCACAGGTAAGTATTTGCATTCATAAAGCAGGTATAATTTCAAGACATATTATGCATGTCTTGAGAACGGAGTTTAATTGAGGATTTCTTCTCTGTGAGCGCCACCTGGAGGAAGTTGCGACCCACGTGACCTTGAAAGCCGGAAGTGCAGCCGCAGGTCACACCGCAGACGAGCCGAGCCGAGCCGAGCCGAGCGGCCGCAGCAGCAGCACCGAAACCCCTCAAAACATCATGTTGTGGCCCGCTGTCTTTGTGACTTTATCGGCGGCACTTGTGGGGTCGATGGCGGGTGAAGAGTTTGTGGAGGGTGAGTGAGTGATTTCTCATCTGCTTCACCTGCAGATGTAAAGGTGAAGCAGTCAGACTGTGAGTTAAAAACGTCGCGGTGTTAAACGCAGCTGATACACTTTGCAAGGTTGTTTTAGGCAGTAACATTCCACATTTACCAATTTACCAAAGCTGGTTATTAACTCAAGCTGGTTAAAGATTGAAAATGTTGAGTTTTTCCTACAAAAACATCGATTGAACACTGCAGGATTGAGTTGTGTTGTCTTCTGTTTAGATCTTCTGGGTTATGAATGTCTGTATTGACCTGCAGAATCACATGCTGAGCTATAAAAGAAACCAGACAATGCTGTTTAACAAAGACTGGTTTTTCCAGGCCTGTGGGTGGCACTTGGGCTGTGTCTCAAAACCTGTCTCCCTGCCTAACTAAACAGTTTTTTTAAGATCATCGGGGGATATGAACATTCAGGCTCACTGGCTTTATAAAGACGTATTGGTCAATTTGCCAGTTTCTTCTGTTCACAGCTCTGCATCAGAACGGTGTCAGTCGCCAGCAGAGAAGGTTTTGCGTTGACATGCTGGCAAAGCTTCTTTATCTTTAAAATCTGATGGTTACTCAGTGTTCCATGTTTTGTGCAAGTGTGAAGGCCAGGAGATAAAGATGACACACTCTGACAGCAAATCTACAATCTTGTAAAGTGTTACTGTAAAGAATATTTGTAAAAATAAACAGTAAAGTGTAAGAAATTGCATTAATATGTGGTTTCTTTTGCAGATGGATGTATGACATTGAAAAGTTGTGACGCATGTGAAAATGTGACTGACTGCCAGTGGATGAGTTGTGAAGGTGAGTCTCATATGACATCAATCAACAGTTACAGCTGACGTTTATTTCCTGTTAAGCTTTTCTCATGGGTAAAAAGAGGAAGCGTGAATGAGGGAATACCAGCCCATACACACGCCTCACCAGACCTACCAAACACACATGTGTGCTCTCATTTCAATAAAGGCTTGTGTAGGTAAATGAATGTGACCTCACAGCAGCATGTGATGCTCATGGACTGAATATCAAGCTTTGCTTCTGGATTCAGGATGGTTGGTATCTAGTGTTTCTTATATTAAAACAAAATTAGACATAGTGAAGGCTTCAACTAATAATTTACTCCAAAAGACAATTCTTTCAGCAGTAACCCAGCTGACAGGGAATGTCCTCAGAATGTTGGCTAACATTCTCTAAAAGTTCTCTCAAAGTTATGAAAAAAGTTCTTGCAGTAACGTTATACCATATATCAAAAATGTTATTTTTAAGTTGTTAGTGGAATGTTTTAAAAACATTACAGGATTTAAAAGATGTTTGAATGACATTCTTATAACCAATCAATAATGTTAATATGTCTGTTCTATACGTTCCTAGAACATTCAACATTTGTAAACATAAAAATAACTGTACAATGTCAGCGGATACACACCCATCAGTGTGGTCAACTTGAGTGACTCACGTAAGCAAGACAGTGCTGTCTGTAAAGTGAATTACAAAACAATGTGTACAGACTCAGTTACTGTTATTGGCAGCTATTTCAGCTCTGAGCAACATGAAAAGTGACTGGAAACCGGATGATTGTGACACAGGAATGTCACAATACTTTGAGCAGTTACCTTGTTATTTACTCTCTGTTTCTGGTAATCCAAATAAATGCTGATTGTATATATTAAATAATTATTATATTATATTATATAAATTATATAATTATTATTACAGCATATCAATTTAAAAATGTCTGTTTGTCTCATTTAGGTAAAGGACTACAGTGTCAAAATTACACCACTGAGGGCAAACAAACCTGCACCAATGTCACCTGCACAGGTAAGTCATGTTGCCCTGCCGTCTTGAGCTTCTGTTCAAATAGATAAAAATAGATTTCATACGATCAAGCTCATTTTAAAAGCTATTCCAAACCCTGAAACTCTGAAAGCATAAAAACAAACCATTTGCACATTAACTTTGAATAATCTATGGCTTGACCAATTGTAGCACAATGCTAATAAAACTCTATTTCCTGTGCAGCGACGACGGTGATCCCTCCCAGCTCCACCACAAACAGCAGCGCTCAGCCTTCTAACAGTACAAGACTCTTATTTACTCTCATGCACACCTCAGAACAGTAAAGACACACACACTTACCTGCATAACCTAAAACACACTCTCACCTACAGCTATATGAACTTGAGTTTGTGTGAACTGATAGGCTCACTCTGACTACAAAACTCACAGGAGAAAAATACACCCACATCAGCGAGCACGCCTCTGCAATTTTATTGTTTTTGTTGCAGTAGAAATATGAATCTGCACTTTTTTTGTTTAGCTACCACAGTGGTCACCACAAAATCACCCATAACAGTCACTCCGACTCAGAACGGCACAACCACGAGTAAGTACAGCTCTGATGTTCACGCCTCTTTCTGTGTCAGTTATCTTGCAGTAGTTTTAATAGACAAACTGAATTGACTAGTTACACTAGTTATGTAACAAAGAAGTAAGATGTCTGAACCCAATAGTGAAAATGCTTCTTTTAATTTTTTTTATTTAAAGCTGCAATCTATAACTTGTCTCTGTAGCGCCATCTGTGTTTGAAACATAAAATTGCAGTTTACTTTTTGTACTTTACATTATGCATGTTGAAGTCAAATTAAGCCAAACTGAAATTTCCCAGGAAATTATATACCATTACTTTAAGCTTCAAGGTATGATAGGGAGATGGTGTTGAACACTGATCTGTAAGGTACTTGGTCCATAACTGGTTTTTTTTTATTTTTTTAATCCAAGAAGTTACAGATTGCAGCTTTAATACAAGTTGGAATTGTAATAAATCACAAATTATATTTTCAGCATGACAACGTTTTAAAAGGTTAATTAAAAAATGAACTTAAATTTAAGTTTTTTTAGTATTTTGTATGTCCCCAAGATTCTGAATTAGATTTTCAATGTGGCCTCAGTATGAGAAACATGACTAACTTTTCCACAGATTCCACCACTGTGGCACCTTCTCCGCACAAGACATCCATGTTCGATGCTGCCAGTTTCATCGGAGGAATCGTGTTAGTTCTTAGCCTTCAAGCCGTCGTCTTTTTCCTTTACAAGTTCTTCAAATCTGAGGACCGTAACTACAATACCCTGTAACTCACACTGCCACCTGGAGGCACTGAGCAGCATCACAGAACCCAAACTCCAACCCTGAAGAGAGAAAATCAGACAAGTACACACAGATCCAGTCATGTTCCTTCATGAGTCATTATTGTGTTTAGCCGTGTATTAAAATTTCAGTGAAGAATTTCTGTTACAGCATTCTCACCATTGCTGTACATTCATACAGACATTAACACAAAACATCCTGCCACTAGAACCACAATCTGTTACCAAAATCATTTAGATTATATAGTGCTTCGTCTCAACAATATCATGTTGATCTGATACTGAGATACAGGAAGCTGCTTTATTCATGCAGAGGTTATAGTTTAATTGAGGATGAGGAATAATGGTTCAGTCTCTCCTCCTTGTTGAGCCTTAAATGTGTTATTTGCGACAGGTTGTTAAGGTGGCTTGTGTGTGCCAGGCTCTGCTTTAAACTGCTGGTGTGGATTGTGTCTGCGCATCTGTGTGTTGGAGTGTTAATAGACACGCACCTGTGTGCTTGTGTTTATGAAGCAGATGTAGTGTTTACCAGCTGCTCTGATATTATAGAGCAGATCTTTAAAAGATGACTCTTTTGTTTTCCAGAGGCTTCAGTTCTCCAGATGAATTGTTTTCACTTGTGCACAAGCAAACATCGGATAAATTCTAGCACTCCTGATTTTTTTCTGGGTGTTCTAATGTACTCAAGTCAGTTTTGAACAGATCAGTGTTTGTATATAAACTGACTGTAAACTCATATTTGAACATAAACTGATTGTGTGTTATTAGTCTTAAACTGAAATCGATATTATTATTTAGGCACTAAAATGTATTAATCTTGTGTGCATATTCTAATGCTTTTTTTTATGAGCCTGTGGGCCAAATACTTCAGGAGAACTGAACCACCTAAACACTTGATCCAGCAAAGCAGAAGCGCTGTGCTTTTGGTCAGAATATTTTGTTTATTTCACCTGTTCAAACTAATGCTGCTGCAGGTTTTGGCTGGAGGTTAGAACAGAGCTGTCTCAGATCAATAAACGTATTGTTACGCTCGGGTCGAGTTCTTGGTTCAGAATGTAATTATTGTGATCAGATGGCTTCGGTTCACGTGCTGTGGATTTTGGCATGGATGTGCCTAATAAACAGAGGCATTCAGCGTGTTTTAATTAGTTCTTTGTTTGTAATTGTGTTTGTTTGACTATTAAGATGATGTGTAGGCCACAGCCTTTTCAACTTCATTTCTTTCCTCCATTCCTGCGTAATAACGTTTGAATCTTAATAATATAAATTAGCTTGCTGCTAATAACATCCTCTGTTAGTCACAAGCCACATGTTGTTTAAAAAGCAATCCATATTTTTTGTGTAATAATGGCTATTTTTGTTGCTGCGTTTTTCACATACCAGCAATGAATTGTTAAGCCATTCCCAGCATTATGTTAATTGCATGTTTCTGTAAAATCAACTGTTAAAGCTTT
>JAZGTH010000078.1:1550000-1607500 GCA_036877525.1 Chromobotia macracanthus
CTTCACACTCACATGTAACTCACATGTAAAGCTGTGCGCATGTATCCATACAGGATCTGATCTGGGAACAATCTAAAACTTGTCCATGTGTAAATGAAACTAGCTTTTCCCACAGTGTGGAAACATGAACACCAGGGGACGCCATCGGCCCCTTTCTAAACAACACAACTGCTGGCTTGCTGTTGATAAAGCGGAAATTTCAACCGCTTGGCCTGCATGCATGAAGGACTCTGGCTCTGGTTTATTTCTAGCACGTCTGCCATCAAAGTGGTATTCAAACTGATCTGAAAAACATGAGGAATGGACGACTAAACAGACAGACATGCACATGAGTGTGTTATAAGTGTAAACTCAGCTTTGATTGTGTTAAAAGTTAATAATGGAGCTTATTGATATTAAAGTGTGTGTGAGAGAGAGAGGGAGAGAGCTTTCACCCCTTCCAATGTATCTAGAAGACAAAACCAGTTTCATTGAGCATCAACAAGTTCTAGACAGTGTTACTGTTGTAGCTCACAGTCATGGTGTGATATCTACCCATTTAGAAACCACAAATGAAATGTCTCTTCTGTGAAGTGTGTTTAACATCAGCCCTAATGCCATTTCTTTCTTCTTTCATTCTTCTGCATCATCTTTGCCCTTCTCTGTTACTCTCTTTGGTTCTTTGAGTTGGCTTAATTAGAACAATTTCCATTTTTTCCAGTTTTCCAGCCCATAGCTTGGTGTAACCTTGGAAGTGGAGGGTGCTGTTTTATCTTCTGAAGACCTTAACAGTGGTTCAGATTTTTTTCTGAGGAGGGCCTGTTGATTTTTATTTTTAAAAAACATTTTTGCATAATTTACCTGTAATTATTTTGCACAATTTAGTAAATCTATAAAAAAAACAAGTGCCACGTGAATCACAGCCACCACACGTGCCACAGGCGCCACGTGTAACCAAACGGGAAGTGGTGTTGCTCCTGCACAGAGGAAGTGATGGTTTTTTTGTGTTATAAAGCATAAGAATGTCAGAAGGTGAAAAAAAAACGGAAATCATGATGGGATGTAAAATAGAGAACAGAAATAGACCCAGTTGTCAAGCTAAAGAAACTGCTTGGAGAGTTTGGTGACTAAGCAGTTGAATAAAAAGGGCAAACTTGGAGACATTCGATATAGATTCTTCACCACTAAAGACTGTAAAGTTCTTAAGAACTAAAGCCACTGAAAACCCAAGAACTGGAAGTGATAGACTTCATCAATGATCATTTACCTTTGAGCTTTGTATCCCAGTGAGGGATGGAAAACCATGATCATCGTACTAAATCTCACCTATAAATGTACAGTTTTCCACTGGGTAGACAGGAAGGATAATCATGTATAAAGGCAGCTTCCCAGTCAAACATGGTCAGACGAGACATCTAAATAGTAAGATACTGTAGACCTCTGTTGTATTTATATACAGCTAATTTCAGTTACTGTAGGCCGTTTGTAACTCTGCTGACATTATTAGGTTTAAAGTAAAACAACGTTTGGCTGATTTATGAGCCAAATAATGTTTTACTAGTGAGAATTTTTTAGAAGTGGAGCACCTAAACGTTGTTCTTTTTAACAGTTTCACCACAATTGTTACTGTATTTTTAAAACTCTGACGCTTCTGGATTATTGAAGCTCTTTTGAATCAGAGACGTAGCTTTTAGCAACATGCCTGTCAGAGCTGGTGCAGAGTCACTCACCGATGTGTTGCACACATTTAGGGAAATTCACACAGTATTCCTCTCTACATGAACAGCGGTTTGTTGAGACATCTGTGTGGTTGATATCAGACAGACAGACGACTGTCTGTTAGACAGTATTATCGCATGTCCTGTATTTTTAGTTGTTGTTTCCACAGGAGTGTCACCTGCCTGCGTCCTCTGTGGTCAACTGTCACACAGTCTCGAGATTTTCATGTGACTTTAAATGATATTAAACGAGGGCCTCACATCGAATGTTTTAGTAGCTAAATAGGGTTAGGGTCTGATGCCTTTGTTTCAATAACTTTTTATTCACCTATTAGAGAAACAACTTGAAAACTTGAAGTAAAATAACATATACAGACACAAGAGCTTGTGCGTTAACCAAGTGTGTTAACAAATGGCATGACTTGAACATGACCTTGAAATGGTTGTTTGATTCATTGTACTTTACAGTAAACGTTTGGCAGGGAAACAAACATATACTACATGGCTTACTAAAAAACTTGATCCTGATCGTCGATCATGGGGGTCTGCAGTCAGATAATGTGTAACGATTGCTAACATGTATGACGCTGTTTCTTGTGTTGTATCACTATGCAGCTCTTTCCACTCGCGTAATAAAATAAGTTCACTTTTGCGTTAGGTTTGTCAGGGTTTATTTTGCAATAATTGTCAACAGTCTTTGTAGCTACAATGAATTAACATTGAACAGACTGTGTGTGTTGTCCCCATCTGTAGAGCTAATGCCCAGGTGTTTTTGCTTCTGTTAATTATAGATATAGATTGAATTATAGATAATATTTTCAGCTGGAATTCTGGGCTGACCCCACCCTCTTACTAGCTTACTTAATAACTCATAACATCAGTGTGTGTGTGTGTGTGTGTGTGTGTGTGTGTGTGTGTGTGTGTGTGTGTGTGTGTGTGTAATAGGGGTTCTGAATGTCCTCGCAGCATGAGCACACGTTCAGTATTTATGCCAGATTCTGACCTCTCCTTTATGAGTATAATAAATCAAGAGAAAGAGAGGAGAGAGAGGCGATGAACGAAAAGGGGTACATTGAAAAACAACAAGCACTGTTGCTCGTAGATACTGGGTAACTCCACCTCTGCTGCTCTGCCATTGGTCGAGAGGCAAAGCATAAGCACTGTACGATTGGTTCAGAGGACACACACCTCCAGAATCTTAGAACGTGTTTGTGTTGTGTGTGAAAAGAACATTGCAGACCGGAGACAGAGAGAGGCATATAGAAAACAGATGGGGGGGCGAACCAGATGTCCCAGAAATTTCTAGGAAAGTAGAGTATGTTGTGTGACCCATGTTAATCCACTGGTTCCCCAGCATCTTTAGCAACTCTCTCCTCATCCATTCATATCATTCCTGAAATCCATTCTGCCAAAAATGTGTTTTCTTTACTATATGTACAAATGAACGAAAACATCCGTGTATGAAACATCTGTGTCTTGTTTTGGTATTTCAGGAGAAAATCAGACTTCTTTGTCAAAAAAGTCTATTTTTTTGTCACTTAATGGTTGTTTTCCTCCTAGTGGATCTGAACATCAATTTACTTAATTAGATTAATTGATCCATTTAATTTGGTTAAGCCTTAGTCCAGTCTAGCAAACAAAGATGTTGACTGTTGTTATTGGGTCTCATTCAATACAAAAATGCATACAAAGATCTCTAAGTCCTTTCATTATTGCTTTATTTATTATTCTAATAATAATGGCACCCTGCACTGACCTGCAGTATTCGCCAGCTCAGCAGGATTGAGTAACAGTCTCTCTCTACTTCACATAGCTAACATATGTCAGCATAATAAACATGACAAACATGGATGCCACAGTGTGCGATTAGACAAGTGCATCTTCAAAACAACCTGAATAAGAAGTTCATCCAGTGACGGTTTGTTTAAACAGTCCAGACTGTGAGCTATTTTGGTTTTAGCAGGGGAGTTAAACCAAACAGAAGACTTGCGCTGATAGGCCAGTTGTCACAGACCGCAGCCGAGGCATTTGTGACTGTGCATGTGTTTGCTGTTCTTGCTGAGATTGCTGTTATCTAACTGATAGGTGAAATCTTAATCATTATGTGCTAATACTAACACATGAAGAAGCCAGAGAAGGTCGAATCATCAGATTCACTGTCCACTATTTGTTAATTAAGTTAACAGCTTTTCTTGCCTCTTTTGTGGTGCTACAGGAGGCCCTGCAGAATTTGATCTCAGTTTCTATTTGATCACAAACTAAAAGTAAATGAATATGGTACAAAACACTTTATAATCAAATTAAAGTGCAGCACTATTTTCTACAACACATCACATTTGGCTCTTATAGATAAATGTTGGATGTTCTCTCAGGTGAAAGTCACTTTGGATAAAAGCATCTGCTAAATAAATACATGTAAATGTAACATCGCTCTGTCCACCTGTGTGAAAAAGATGGAAGACATTCTGTTCTAGCACATAAAAAAGTAGCCAAAGAGGAACGTTTTACTGGACTCGTGCTGTATGACAGTCTGGCTCGTGAGACACATCCTGCAGTCTCTTTGTGTCTGTCTGTGTGTGTGGTCAGCTGCTGTTGTGTGGACGTGATATGACGGGACAGGTTCACCTGGCAGCTGTCAGGACACATTTCACTGAAAGACTTTAATGGCTTTCAGTGTTTGGAAAACTATTGTAAATGTTTCTTTCAGCTACAGGCTTCTCATAGTTTGATGTGTTCTCATTAGAGAAAGGAGTTAGCTACAATACAAGCTACTAATAAAAATAGCTTGCAACATTAAATCTCTTAAAGGGGAAGCTATTGACCAGTGTAAATATATAATAGATAACAGTATTGTTTAGTATACAAAGCAGTATATTCTGGCATAAAAACTGAGGATCTCAGTTTGGAAAACAACAGAGCTACTGTCACACTGAAAAAATGTTGTTGACTTAGTAGCATTTCTGCTCTCAGTTTACTGACGGCTACAGCCGGCTTACACAGCACTAAAAGAGGTGAACAATGTTACCTTGTTTAAAAAGAGGAAGACTCATTTTATCACTGTTCTACATTTCCTGGAGTGTAAGTCAACAGAGGAGTTCAGGACAGAGTCACGTACAGCAGTTTGTGAGCCTACGAGATGTCCCTCAAATGCTTGTTGCAACACCCCCTGCCCCTTAGTATAGCTTAAAAGCTACAACACAGAACATTATGTCAGAGATTTTCTATCTGTCACACAGTGTTACATAAACAAAATGATCTATGAATTATTAAGGGATGATGTAAACTCACTTGACTATGATTGAAAAATTAACCTAGACTGTTTATTTTACCAGCATCCAGAAGAGGTTTGTTTTGATAATGACCGGCTGACTGTATTCTGTTCCACTTATTCTGTGGTTATTTACTGAATAAATCAATAAATGGACATGAAATATTGATTTGAAGTTGAAATTATTTAATTATAAGGGAAGAAAGAGAATAGAAAAGACATGAAACAGGCCTACTGCAGGAGATCAGTTATAATGGTCATCATATAAAAAACTGCAACTGCAGAATGCAGCGATCAAAATTTAGTGTGATCTGCTTCTGTGAAACTTCTTCAGATTCTGAACCTGACACACATTTAGAAAACGTTTTGCAGTGTGTTGTTTACACTTATTCGTGTACATTTAATATTTACATGTATTCTGTGAGATATCTGTATGAACCCCCACCCCTCACACAAGCCTGCATTCATTCTCATACTTCAGTCATTCTGTTAAGTAGCTGTAGAGACAAACAGCTAAAGTTGAGCAACTAGAGAGAGAGAGAGAGAGAGAGAGAGAGAGGATGAGGGGTGAGGGAATGCTGTTTTGAGCTGTGATTAGACCTCATTAGGTCTAAAACACAGACTCTGGCAGCTAAATTCAAGCCTTTGTGTGTGTGTGGATGTTTGTGTGTGTGCTCACTTCCCCTCCCTATTAACCTCAACTCTGTATGATTTTCAGGCTTGCTAGTGAGTATGCATGTGTGGGCATGTTTGACTCATGATTGTTTTCAGTTTCTGACAGTTGTTGTTATTTTTCATTTTCGCTGGCCTATTTTTAACACCCAGATGCAAAATAATGACAAACAAATCTAATGTGTGATAGATCTGTCAATGGTGACAGTGACGATGATGATTATGAGATAACACATGACCTGAAGGGGAAAAACACTTCATAAACTTTGACAGGATGGTCTCGTGGTACAGTACAGAAAGAAGACTCAGTTTCAAATCCCAACCTGCCAAACCCAATAAAACTGCCACTGAATTTCACCACCGGTTATCTTAACTTTTGTTGCATCTAAACAAGCAGCTTTGACATTTTGTTTTACAGGAAACAAATGCATGTGTGTTCACACTGACGGAATTTAGACCTCTGACTTCTACAGCAGCGTTTTAAACAAACACCTTTTACCTGCAATAATCAAAAAATGAACATTTTCAACTATATAAATAAATTAAACGTCCAGCCTGGCAAACAGACCATAGTTTAACAGTAATACTTTAAATAGGTCATATAGCAGATAAAAAATAAAGCTGAGTTCTTGTGTACTTTATTAAAAGATTTTATTTAAAAGTATTTCTTGGTAATAACAGGAAGTTGATGTTTGACCTTTGACCTGTCACACATACAGCAGCAGTGGTGTAGCAGTGATACCTGCAGGTTTTGCTGCACTGGTGTGAAGACAGGCTACCGTACAGATTTGTTTTCTAGTAGCACAGCATGTTCTGTTTCTTTCTGAAACAGGAAGTGTTTATATTTAACAGTTTGGAGAGCATTAAGGGTAACCTGGTAGTTTGTTCACTGGTCTAAGGTGCAGGATGCAGGAGCAGACAGTTTTGTCACTCAGAAATCATTTCACGATGCATTTTATTCACAGACTTGTTTGGGGTCTTTTCTTGTGTCTCCTTGTGCAGTTTTGTATTGTATTGAGGCACTGGCTGCTCACTGATGTTTAATTTCATCGCTCAGCTGTATTTTGTATTTTATGTTAATGTGCATGTTACAGATATGTGAATGTGTGACCTTGAACAGGAAGTGCAGAAACATCTTTGCTGTCTACAGAAGATCACAGTGTTAATCAGAGGTCGTCTTTAACCTGAGGGAAATTCCCCTGAACCTTAACACACACACACACACACACACACACACACACTTACATTTTGTTTTGCCACACACACACACACACACACACTCTCACACACACACTCACTAACACACACACACTCACACACACACACACACACACACACACACAAACTCACATCCTGACCACATCCTGAGATGTCAGATCTTTAATGATAAAGACTGCTGCACCAGAAAGAGTTATTAATTAAACATTTTTGTATATTTTAAAGAACAGTTCACCCGAAATGAAAAATTGTCATTGTTTACTTACACTCACAAAGCTGTTTTTTGGGGGGGAACACAATGAAAGAGTTTTTAAGACATCTTTAGCAACACTGTTATCATATTTTTACACAGTTTTACACAGTTCATACTTTTATGTAATTGTATGACAGCATTGTATGACATGCATACAGACATGCAGATATGAAGGGCTCAGTGTTGCTGGGACGAGCTGGCTTTGGTCTTTCCTGTCAAAACACACAAATGCTGAGGTGGCAGAGATGTACTAAGATCAGTGTGTGAGTGTGTAATAGAGAACTGACAGGGTAAAAGGAAGAGATTCCACACTCTGTGTCCCTAAACATCAGAGCTTTCTGTCCCCAAAGCACACACACACTTTCTCACGCCCTTTGTTACATCACTGCTCTCTTTACATTAAAGGCAGGGTAGGCGACCTTTCCAGAAACTTCCAGAAATTTTTGTTATGCTGGTTGAAAGTCTCTTCTCATTCTAAAAGC
Organism: Chromobotia macracanthus; assembly: GCA_036877525.1. NCBI lineage: Eukaryota > Metazoa > Chordata > Actinopteri > Cypriniformes > Botiidae > Chromobotia > Chromobotia macracanthus. The sequence continues at coordinate 1,557,591 of JAZGTH010000078.1, forward strand.
AATCACTAAATAAAGTGGTACAGCTATATTTATACATTTACATGTCTTCTGTGGAAAGTGCAGGACCATAAAATGTTCATCCAATCATTGCATTATGTCCAAATGCCGGATAAAAGGGCTTCCTGCTGGGAGACAGCAAATCATCTTCTCGTCTCCCAGCCTCTCCTCTTAATTCATTGTTCCAATTGACTTTGTAACAACAGTAAATTTAATTTAGCAGTAAATCTAATCTGACGGATTGTAAATAAATAAATAGGAGAGGCAGCTAAGGAGAGAGAGGACCGAGATAAAATCACATCTTTGTTTTGCCTCTTAAAGCAACAGATTATTGTATTATGTTAATGGGAATCCAGTGATTTTTGTGGATTTGTTTGGAAAGGTCACCTGTCAGCTGATGAGCTTTAAATAAATGTTCGTGCAGAAATGTCAGAAGAGGCCTAGAATTCATACAGGGTGGATTTATGCTGACATGCACGTGGTTTATCGGCTGGTAATGTGATGGGTGTTTGTTTTCAGCTAGAGCAGATCTCAGCCCACCAGAGCAGGAGGTGCTGTATGTAACACCCACACACATGCAAACAGAGATTTCCAAAACTCTAAATGAGAGTTTGTGGCTTTTAACCCATGTCTGTTTGCTTTGAGACCATATATATGCATTTAAAATCTTTTTTTCTTCCTGAAAAACAGACCAAAAACATTAATGACTCATCCTGCACTTACAAGCTTTTTGTCCAATTAAATCTTCTTTAGAATAAGAATGCCCCTCCCCCAAAATCACTTGCCTTTGATTAGTAAAAACAAGCAGCAGACTATTACAGCTCACAGCTGTAATGTAAACTAAAGCCTATTGTCTGTTTAAAAAGGAACAAGCCTTTTAAACAAGCCTATATGTCTCGTCCAAACTTCCTGTTTTAATAGGAGACACTGCAGAGAAAAGGAAACTTGCTCTTCAAACTACTTTATGGGGTCTTTGAATTATGCGAGAAAAGAAAAAAGGAACAGATACGTTCACCTAAGTTCACATACAAACAACTGGATAAGCTATAGTTAAACATACATAGATGTTTATGTTGATAGCCTCAAGGTAACATGCTAACAAGCAAGACAAGACCAGAGACTTCCTGGTGACTGTTGCTATGGACAGTATACATAGATTCATGTCTTTTGTATGTGTTGTCCCATTGAGAAAAAACAGCCACTGGAGTGAACACAGCTTTACATATATGTGCAGGGCCGTATGTTTACACTTACATTATATTTACTGTATGCATTTGGTAGATGTTTCTGTCCACAGCAAATTACAATGTATGCAAGATTTACATTATATCAGTATATGTTTCCTGGTGGAATTTAACTCATGACCTTGGCATTGCCACAGCAACAGCAAATACAAGAGCAAATACAACAAGACAAGCAGACAAAGAGGGAGAGAGAGAAGTTTAAAGAGAATGTTTACAATCTGCCTCGCCCTTAGGTTTGTTTTCTTGCTCTCCCTGTCTCTATCTTTCTCTCTATTTCTCTCTTTCCCTCTCTCATTCCCTCTCTCCATACACCACAGACCTCATGTAGTTTTTTTATCTTGCACAAAACATGTTTTCAGCAGGAAACTTTGACACAGTGTAGCATTCATACTGTGTGTGTGCATTTGTAGGCATTGCAAATTAAAATAAAGTGTTCTTTTATAACCTGCGTTGATTAATGTTGTTAAGAAAAGTTTTAGGTAAATAATATCTCACACAGAGAGTATGTGGTGAGTGAACCCACTTCTCCAAGCTTTCACACTCACCCTAGATTTAGTTTATCAAGAGGAAATTAAGTTTTCCCTTGTTTACTTTCCTACCGTTTGGCTTGTTTCTTGTGACCTTTTGCCTAGTTTTGTTTTTCTTTTTTTAATTTTTTTTCTCACACTGAATGTGTTTTTTGTTCTGGATGTGAGGTTTAGTTATTTGCTTCCTCTAAAGCATCCAGTGTAAATCCAGTGTATTTATGAAAGAGATTACATTGGCCATCATTTATTCTCATTATATTCATTAGGATTATAAGTCTGGCATTTAAGCTCTTTTGGCTCATGTAAACAGGCTACATTACTTTCTGCTTTCTGTTTAGTGCAGTTAGTTATTTGGCTTTATTTATTGCAACTTCCAGACGTGTTGTTGCAGTTTATGAGTCTATTAATGATTTATCATGTTAACCCCCCCGTCTCTAAGTTTTGCAACTTGTTATTCAGTTAAATTGGTGCTAGTCTGCAGAACCAGTTTCTCTTCTCTCAGACGGTTAACAAGGATTGGGTCAGGAGGGAGGGAGGCGGGGAAATTTCTGGCAAGTTTCCCCATTTTGTCTTCAGAAATAACATCAGTTTTCTGTACATCTTTCTCCTTTGTCTTGTTTTATAACTACAGTGACTTCAGTGTACTGAAAACAGACACGCTGTGGTTGGTTTGCAAACTGTTTGTAGTTCATTCACAGGCTGTTTTTCACGCTAGATTTTAAAAAATTTCTGCTGTTTCTAAACTTACTGTATCGTGAGAGAGAGAGAGAGAGAGAGAGAGAGAGGCAGTCTATATATTTGTGTATTGCATAAAGCTTTCCACCTGACTGTATTAAATTGATCCTAATTACATTACATATAGACAGAGAGAGAGAGAGAGAGAGGTGTGCAGTGGGTTTTAGTGCTTGTATATTATCTCAGTTTTTCAAAGACAGAAATTTCTACAGCTGGTGATGCTGTGGTATGATACAGGTGCTGAATAAACTGATTTTACAACCCTCATAAAACCAGCTTTGACACCATTATTCTGTTCCAAGTCTGATTATGTAAGTTGTGGCCAGTGGACCTAATAACATGGAAGGGCTTCATTTCATTTCTCCACAGGTGTGGTGAGAGAGTCTGATAAAAAGAGATGAGTCTATGAGTCTGTTACTTATTTATTTTTGTATTGAGGTAGAGCAAGTACACTCAATGGTGTAACTCAGAAACAAATGCTGTTTTGTTGAGTCTGTCCGACTGAACCTAGAAATATGTCTTTCCTGGAATAGAAGCTTTTGGGATGGTGAAGACTGCTGAGTTTTATTTACTGTCTTGTTTTTTAGATATTGCAACATAGTTATGTACAGTTCACACACAAGCTGATGTAGGGCAACTTTCAGTTGCCATAAGAAAGTTTCACAGCAAATGAAATTAGGTCAGTTATTAATTTAATGGCAGTATTGTTTGTGTCATGTACAGCTGCATCTATATCCTGATATACTGTATTCCTGATGATTCTGCTGTTTGCAATTGTTATATTGGTGCATGCAATTAAAAATCATTAAACATGTTTACTGTGGTCCAAACAGTGTTATAAACATACCTGAAACGTGTAACTGGATATTCATTGAATTTTACAGCAGTAATGGCTGTTAAAAATCATGCCTATATGCCATTTCTCATCATAAGGTACAGAAGATACAATTACAAGAGTTTTTATTGGATGTGGGTATTGAATTGTGTGAGTTTGATTCGCCTGCTGTGTTGTAGAAGCAGCTGTGCACACTCCTGTAAAAATAACATCATAGAAACGTCAGCTTCCTCACATGCAGAGCACTCAGATGATCCACAGTAAGAGAATCACAGAGAGAGAATAACTACAGACATCTGTATACCTGTCTGTCTGTGTACGTCTGTAGAAGTCGCATGCAGTTTTCTGTTTAACTGTGCACTTCTCAGATTCTTTTTGCGGTTTGCATGTACGCATATGCATGCTAGCGTGCAGTGAACTGTAGTTTGTGCTTTGGGAGCGCCGTTTCCTGCGACAGTCTGCATGTGCATGTCTGTGTGCATTCGTATTGTTGATCCTGGTGAACCACACCTCTTTCAGGAAGACAGATGCTAGACCAAGCTCTTCCGATCAATGCGCTTCCCAGAATTCCCAGACTGAGTCTAGGAACTCTTAAACTCTCTCAGAGAGAGAGAGAAAGAGAGAGATTGGGTGAGAGAAATAGCCAGAGTGGGCGAGGGTGTGAGAATGAATGAAGGACAGAGGAAAAGATGTATCTGCTAATGAAGAGAGGAGGTGCTGAATAATTAGACATTTATGGTCATGAAAAGGCCTGTACAGAAGACAGTGATGGAGTCTTTATTGAGTTCTCAGCTATACATGAAAATAGAAACAAAGAAGACAATTGTTTACAAAGCACAGGGCTTTACCATTTGTCTTCATCTGAGCACAGTTTGAGACTTTGTCGAGATCTCTTGTGAAATCCTAGCAGGTGTGTGGGATACAAGCAGGAGACAACAAAGATTTCCATATGCTCTCCATTTAATTTCATTGCTGTCCAGGTGAAACGACTGAGATATTAAAGAGATCTCTTTTGTTATGTTTTTCTTTTATGTGGGTGAACACAGTTGTAGCCGGTCACTCATTGTAATGTCATTGTAATGTAGGATGTTAGGCCTCCACCAGGCAAAGATAGTTGCTCAGAAGACATACAACCCAGTGAACCTGTGACAGACTGTAACAGTTTAGTCAGAAAAACAGAAAGACGACAGATTATGAGGGCAACACAGTCTTACAGACTATTTATTACCTGCCATTTTCTTGATAAACATAGATCTTGAAGAAAGAAAGAGAGAGAAACTAAAACAGTGAGAAAGACAAAAGTAGACAAAAAGAGACCCTAGAACTCACTGCAAACACAATAAGTGTTCGTCAGTGGGGCTGACTGAACATGTTTTTTCTGCCGTTGTTATTGTCACACCATATGGTCTAAAGTTCAGGGCTGTAAAGTCTTCAGTCGTCTTGCAACACTTTCTTTGTACAAAGTAGCAGCTGCATTCGATCATAAAGTCATATCACACACCGGACTCACAAACACAGCTTATGAAGTTGCTAGGCATATGTCATTGTGTTGTTTTTTTCACTCTTTCTTCCCCGTGATCTCTGATTGGTCAGGATGAAACTGGTTCAGTTGAGGGCTGCGTCAGGCAACTTTTCTGACACTTGTTGAACATCTGAAGGCTTGTGGTTTTAGCGGCGTTGTTCGTTCAGAAACACATTCACACAGAGACACAGTCTACAAACACACACACACACAGAGACACAGTCTACAAACACACACACACACAGAGACACAGTCTACAAACACACACACACAGAGACACAGTCTACAAACACACACACACACAGAGACACAGTCTACAAACACACACACACACAGAGACACAGTCTACAAACACACACACACACAGAGACACAGTCTACAAACACACACACACACAGTCTACAAACACACACACACACACACACAGAGACACAGTCTATAAACACACACACACACACACACAGACACAGTCTACAAACACACACACACACACAGAGACACAGTCTACAAACACACACACACACACACACAGACACAGTCTACAAACACACACACACACACACAGACACAGTCTACAAACACACACACACAACACACACACACACACACAGAGACACAGTCTACAAACACACACACACACGCTACAACACACACACAGAGACACAGTCTACAAACACACACACACACAGACACAGTCTACAAACACACACACAGAGACACAGTCTACAAACACACACACACAGACACAGTTTACAAACACACACACAGAGACACAGTCTACAAACACACACACACACACAGAGACACAGTCTACAAACACACACACACACAGAGACACAGTCTACAAACACACACACACACACAGAGACACAGTCTACAAACACACACACACACACAGACACAGTCTACAAACACACACACACACACACACACACACACACACACACACACACACACACACAGAGACACAGTCTACAAACACACACACACACAGAGACACAGTCTACAAACACACACACACACACAGAGACACAGTCTACAAACACACACACATTCACACAGAGACACAGTCTACAAACACACACACATTCACACAGAGACACAGTCTACAAACACACACACATTCACACAGAGACACAGTCTACAAACACACACACATTCACACAGAGACACAGTCTACAAACACACACACATTCACACAGAGACACAGTCTACAAACACACACACATTCACACAGAGACACAGTCTACAAACACACACACATTCACACAGAGACACAGTCTAAAACAAACACACACACATTCACACAGAGACACAGTCTACAAACACACACACATTCACACAGAGACACAGTCTATAAACACACACACATTCACACAGAGACACAGTCTACAAACACACACACATTCACACAGAGACACAGTCTACAAACACACACACATTCACACAGAGACACAGTCTACAAACACACACACATTCACACAGAGACACAGTCTATAAACACACACACATTCACACAGAGACACAGTCTATAAACACACACACATTCACACAGAGACACAGTCTATAAACACACACACACATTCACACAGAGACACAGTCTACAAACACACAGGTATTTGTGGCATCACACAGGGGAGGTATTTTGGGGGTATTATGCTGGAAATGTTATACTGCATGCCGGTCTTTGTTGCATTTATAAGTTTCAAATAAAAAAGTTCAGAGGTTTATTCAGGGAGTTCTGCACTCAGTTCTTTGAGGTAAACAAAGTCTACCTGTGAGTTGTTTTTCTTAGAAAATAATAAATTCAAAACCAAAAGCATTTGTTGGGTGCTGTGACTGGCCCTGTGCTGGACATGACCTGATGCTGGGACATGACCTGATGCTGGACATGACCTGATGCTGGGACATGACCTGATGCTGGACATGACCTGATGCTGGGACATGATCTGATGCTGGACGTGACCTGATGCTGGGACATGATGTTTTGGACTGACTGATGCTGGCGACCTGATGCTGGGACATGATCTGATGTGACGTGACCTGATGCTGGACGTGACCTGATGCTGGACGTGACCTGATGCTGGACGTGACCTGATGCTGGACGTGACCTGATGCTGGACGTGACCTGATGCTGGACGTGACCTGATGCTGGACGTGATCTGATGCTGGACGTGACCTGATGCTGGGACGTGACCTGATGCTGGACGTGACCTGATGCTGGACGTGATCTGATGCTGGACGTGATCTGATGCTGGACGTGATCTGATGCTGGACGTGATCTGATGCTGGATGTGATCTGATGCTGGACGTGATCTGATGCTGGCTTGTTTCTCACTGTTCATTCTGAAGCTGTTCAGCTTGTTTACTGCAGCTGCTGGAGGACAAACATTCCCTCCCACTTACAGAGACAGTTTTAATGGAAATAATCACACAGATAAACCCGTGACGGTCATGTACATCAAAAACAGTTAAATATGAGCCACATTTAAACGACTTTACAGTCGTGATAACACGACAGCTAATAGAAATACAGGCGAGACGGAAACGACAATACAAACCCACGACGCGTCAACAACAGAGAAACAGTGACGTACTGTTACAGTACCGTAACCCCGCCTCCGCGCCGCTGATTGGAGCAACGCGGGTTGTTTTCGCAAGGCGATTGGTCGGCAGCCGCGTCAGTCATGTGCACAGTCTGTATTTACGGCAGGAGCGCCGGTCAGCGGCGGGCATTCAGCGCTGAGCTCCGGCGGCCGCTGTGATGGAGCTGCGTTACCCGACGCCTCCAGAAACACAGTGAAACACAGAGAAACACAGAGAAAACACAGACAGTCGCTCTGTCTCTGTGTAACACAGGAAAACACGACATGAGGCAGGCGTCGGCGCCTCACGACACGACGAGAAACCACCACAACGTCCTGACAGACCTGCTCGAAACCTGCCCGCGGTGCGAGCGGCTCAGTGAGGAGGTGAGGACGCGATCACTGATATCTGATCACTGATGTCTGATCACTGATATCTGATCACTGATAACAACTGATCACTGATCATCTATAACTGATGATAACCGATACTGATCACGGGTAACGCTGTGGGTCGGTCGTTTCAGTCCTGACCGTCTCTCTTTGTGTCTTCGACACCTTCTGTAGCTTTTTAAAGCTCTCTGGCCCTGATGCCGGATATATTTAGATATGATTGTTGATTTTATTTATATTTCGATGCGAAATCTTGTTATTCAAAGACACAAACCTTGTTTTGATCTTTTGCAGGATGTCGGGGTACGAATCCCCAGACCACTGGGAAATGGACCAAGTAGATTCATACCAGAGAAGGAGGTGAATCATAACAGTACACTAACTTTAAAGATGCTTTATTGTTAGAATATCTGACTTTTCTCATGATATTCAATGAGAATTTCTCAGGCTTAACTTGTCTTTATTCCTCTGTTATCACAGATACTGAAAGTCAGTGAAGTGGATGAAAGAACACAGTCGATTTTTGAAGATGCTTTTGCGGTGCTCGGTCGCCTTGACAACATTTCCCTGGTGATGGGCTTCCATCCACAGTATCTGGAGAGCTTTCTTAGGACACAGCATTATTTGCTTCAGATTGATGGCCCGTTGTCTCTTCACTGCAGACATTACATAGGGATAATGGTGAGATTCTTGATTTTGTTTACTGTACTGTACTGTACTGTAACTCTTACTGTAAAACCACAGTGTCAGATTGCTGTAAAGGTGTGCATGTTTTCAACAGGCTGCTGCCCGGCACCAGTGCACGTATCTGGTAAATATGCACGTGAATGACTTCCTGCAGGTGGGAGGCAATCCTAAGTGGCTGAAGGGTCTGGAGGAAGCCCCACAGAAGCTGCAGGCTCTCTGGGAGCTCAATAAGATCCTGGCACACCGACCCTGGCTGCTCACAAAAGAACACATTGAGGTATGACTTCAACCTCACAGTCACACATGGAAAGCTTGCCACAGGTGTTATGTAACGGTAATAAGTACAGGTGCATAGGGAATTGGTCTCGATGGTCAACTATTTAACTAGTCGCCCAAAACGAAGACTTGATGGTAGGTGTTGTAGTTTAAGGTACGGCTGCTGAAACAGCACATGATTGCAGCTGGATGCTTGTGTTGTGTTTCGTTCTGTTTTTAGTTGTTTTTGAATGAAAGATTGTCTTGGAAAAGTAAGAAAATGGAAAAGTACCACAGTGGAATGAAAAATGTGTTCTGTGTGAACAAACCCCGTCTTCTTTTGTCATATCTCTGTGTGTTTTTGATTGAACAGAGTTTACTGAAGGCAGAGGAGCACAGCTGGTCTCTGGCTGAGCTGATTCACGCTGTTGTGCTGCTCACACACTATCACTCACTCTCTTCATTCACCTTCGGCTGCGGCATCACCCCAGAAATCCACACAGATGGAGGACACACGTTCAGACCGCCCTCGATCAGCAGCTACTGTGTCTGCGACATCGCCAACGGCAACGGGACCCTGGAGGAGATGCTGGGCACCCATATGGTGAGACGAAGGGAACTCTATTTAAAAAGGATCAGGACTGAGCTGTTTGGTTTGTGGCATTGTGTACACGCTGCTGTTCTTGTGAGTGATTTTTGTGTGTGTGTGTGTAGGCGACTGAGTTGTGTGGCGAGGTGGAGGTGCTGATGGAGAGGATGAAGCAGCTGCAAGAATGTCGTGATGAAGAGGAGGCCAGTCAGGAGGAAATGGCCACTCGTTTTGAGAGGGAGAAGACGGAGAGCATGCTGGTGGTCACCTCCGGTAAATAACCAATACAAAAGCTGTACAGTTATATACAGGATAAACATTCTGTATTTAATAATATACACCAGCATAGACCAGAAGACACCAAATAACTCTGTGTTTGGTCAGCAGAAGACGAGGAGTGTGTGCCATCCAGGGATGTGTTACGACACTTTGAAGACCTGAGTTACGGCTACAAAGACTTCTCCAGGAGAGGAGAGCACGTGCCCACCCTCAGAGTGCAGGTAAGAGGAACTAAAGATGTCTTATATTTTTAACCAGTGTTGTTGACCAAAGAGAATGAAACAATCATTGTGATGTTTTTCTCTCTTAACAGGATTATAGTTGGGAGGATCATGGCTTTTCTCTTGTGAATCGACTGTATCCAGATTTCGGGCAGCTTCTGGATGAGAAGTTCCAGATCGCTTACAATCTGACGTATAACACAATGGCAACACACCAGGGTGTGGACACTTCCATGCTGCGCAGAGCCATCTGGAACTACATCCACTGCATGTTAGGCATCCGGTGAGACTTGCTTCACACACTGAATGTTTTTCATTATTAGTTATTTTAAAAAGCATTGTTCACATCTGCTCTTTCTTTCTCTGTTGCATGACAGATATGATGATTATGATTATGGGGAAATCAACCACCTGTTGGATCGCAGTTTTAAAGTGTACATCAAGGCTATGGTGTGCAGTCCTGAGAAGGTCACCAAGAGGATGTATGAGAGCTTCTGGAGGCAGTTTCAGCACTCTGAGAAGGTCAGAACTTCAGAAAACAAACAGACACAACCTTGTTTGTAAGGTAAATGGTATTGTGCAAGTTGTGGAGTTGTTGATGATGTTTTTATTCTGTTTTTTAGGTGCATGTTAATTTGCTTCTTATGGAAGCGCGCATGCAGGCCGAACTGCTGTACGCCCTGAGAGCCATCACTCGCTACATGACCTGAACCGCTGTCCTCGTCTACCTTTTTATTTGATTTCTTTTTTACTGTTGATGTTGCTATCGTGAGACACTTCAATAAAGGTAAAAACTACAAAAAAAGAGGAAAAACAAAACTGAGAAGGTATTAAAACAGCACACGTGGAGGACCACGATGGTTGTTTGTTTGAAGAAGAATAAAGAACTATCAACTGAACCAACTCGCTGATTCACTGGAGTGGCTGCTCAACCTGCAGTGCTGAATGTGGCCCCCAGAGGGCAAACTAACCCCCAAATTGGTGACGTGTAAGAGGACAACCTGAGACTGCAAGCTTCCAGAGGTCCCACTTTTAGTATTTCAAATGCATCTGCGTAAGACGCTGTATACTCATATTTTGTTTTTGTGAGATGAGATTTAAAAAACAAACAGCAACTCGGTGTGGACAGACTGCACTAACATGCCTGTCTGCTAGTGTTTTTCTATGTTTTTATATTTTTTACGTTTAGTAGTGGTTAGAGATAGAAGCATTACTGATTTTGCATAAATGTGTGCCTGGTCATGCGCAGCACTGGTGACAGATGTAGACGGACCATCTGTTTACGCTGCTTTTCTCAGTCGAGAGGCCTCAAGACACCCAAACCATCACCCATTTGTATAAGCTAAACCAAGAACGGCTGTTTGTGAGAGAGTGCAATTCGAAAGTTGTAGCTGTCTGAGCCCTTGTCATAGTTTACTGTATGACATCACTTTGTCTCATTGTGACATGACATTTCCTGTGTGCGAATGTTGTGAGAAACAAATCTTATCATAGGCTGTTCTGTTTTTTTGTTGCATTAAATATATCAAAGCACTTTTTAAAAAAACGTCAAGATATGCTGCAGCTGTTATGTAGCCGTTTTGTTTCCATGACCATTTCCTGTCTTTTATTTGTGTTATTGACGCTCAAAGCAAAAAGGTCTTCCTTCTGTGATGTGCTTCCTTTGGCTCAGTTTTATCCACCTCATGTGTCTTCCCTAGCGCACGCTCATCTTAACTCCTCAAGCTTTTTATTTTGGGTTTATTGTAACTAAATACCTCCTGTTACGTATCCTTAAATATCAAAGTGCTGTCTGGTGAGCAGAACATTTTCTTACAGGCTGCCTTACAGACATTCAGAACCAGCTGCACAGGCGAGGGGTTAAATAATGCTTGTTCTTATTTCAGAACTTCAGTTTAACTAAGCGATTGTTTCGTTTTTTTAGAGTGTGTGTGTGCGCATTTTCTTTCAGCACTTTCTTTCAGGGCTATTCTCTGTTGTTTTTTTACTACAGCCAGTTAAGTACTGCATTCTGAAGACAGCTGGACTAGTTAAGGGATGGTACGTTTTCTTAACAAAGATGAATTTGAGCAGGTTTTTAATCAGACTTCAAAGACTGATGTCTGTTACTGACGCTTTTATAAGAAAATATTTGATAGAAACTAATAAACCATGGTATTTCAATGGTTGTATCATATCAATTGATTTTTCCCACAAAAACTCTCCAGTAAATGCCAAACAAACAACAAACAAACATCCATCATCAGTATTAACTAGAACAAGAACCTGAGATGAGCATCTCATGCCACAAGAATGATTTTTGTTAATACAGACTTTAGGACACAATCAGTGCTGTGTTATGAACATCAGCAGCAGAGACCAGCAGTATATTCCCTCAGAAACACTCGAGCTCTAGAAGTGCCCCAAACACGAATGATTCTCACAGTGAGGATTAAAGCACCTGAGGCCCATCAAATAATGACATTGTGACACTGCTGGTCATTTCTTCAGTTGTGTCTGTGATAATCTGTGGCTAATGTTTATTTAATGCCAGTTGATGGTCATGTATGGAAATCACCATGAAAAGTACAATGACTGGAATGGACTTCTCTTATAAACAGTCGAGCGTGCTTCTGTCTTTTGGAAAATCCCTTACAGATGAGAAGAGGGAAGCGAGTGCCATATTCTATCAGTATGAGACTGTATTGAATGTATGACATTGTATGACAATGTTTGTATTCTGTCTCCTTACAGACTTTTCTGAAACTGTGTGTTTAATAAAGTCTTTGAGACCGTTGAGATGGTCAAGTGATTTGTATAGTTTACACGTCCATGATGTTTGTATAACTCTACACATTTAATCTGAGATAAATACAGGAGCATAAAGACCACAAACGTCTGAACGGTTCCCTTTTTTTGTTTAGCAGAAGTTCTCTGTCAGAACAGGAACCAGCACATCTAGATTCAGGTCTCACATATCTGAGATATACAGATCTCAAAACCAGGAGTTAACAGGCATAGGTGTGACTGCATCTACAGTATGTGCACCTGTGCACAGATGTAAGATCTCCTGCAGCTCTTCACATGTTGCAGCTCTGCATCTGAAGATCCACAGAGTCTGACGCACCACTGTGGGCAGATGGCAGTCCAGAAGCCACGCAGACAGAAACAGTGTAGATACTAAACTGATCTCATTTTTTGGTTTCTTTTACTGGGTTTATTTAGAACTGTTAGAATTACTAAAATATTATAGAAAACAAAATTGTGTCCAGTAAACACTCAGGTTCCACTTCTTCCATGAGAGCTATAAAACCGTTTGTGTGTTTCCAGATGAGCATTTCATGATAAATGAGAAAATGAAGTAGTCAGAACTGGAGTGTGTGACTCTGAGATCCTGTATTTCCTGTTTAAAGTGTGGTTAACTCAGTCAGTGTTTGTGTGTCATGCTGCTGTGTCTGCATTTCGAAACCCTTTTTGTTGTGGCGAACGCTCTGTCATTGTTACACTTCTCAGTCTCCTTTTTTATTTTTGTCCTTCTCAATTTCACATTTTCATCATAACAGGATGTGATTTTAATCTGGCAGATATGAGAAACTATAAATCGCCCACCCATTTCCTCTCTAACGAAAACCAGTGGCATCCTTCACTAAAGATCTTAAACAGTAATTCCGGTGAGGATTTCAATTTCATTGCTCACATTTAAAATGATATTCCACTGATACAAAGTGTCTTTCTGTATTTTAGAAAGGAAATATGTACACAACATACCTGCTTAAGAAATTTTCACATGCTCATCAAACGTTTCTTGCATCTTAAACAAATTGAGAATCTCAAATAAACAAAGAGTCATGCATGATAAAACATGCTCTGAGAAATGACAGCTTTACGATCTGCTTGTTTCTCGCCACTGGAGAGGATGGAGTAAAACCACTGCTATAAAATGAACTTTGAGCTGAAGAAGGAAAATATGGGCATTAAGAAATGCAAAAACAGCTGAAGCTGAAGCAAATAAAAAATCCAGCAACCCCACCCCTGCAAAACTTGTATATTTTGTTATATTTCTCTCCGGGAGCAGAGTTCTGAGAAACACCCGGGTGCAGCTCCTGCATACTGAATTCCTTCTGTTTTAACTCTGTTTTGCTTTATCTCCAGGATGCATAAGAGGTTTGCCGTGGTTGTGTGGATTGTGTAAGAGAGAATGTTCCTGTGCACAATAACCCACAATGCATTGCACAACTAGGTAACAGTGTGTCAGAGAATGAACAGTGTCTCACACAGCATTCAGTGCAGCACCGAGGCTCTGAAGGACACTGAAAGAGGAGTGTGTGTGGGTCCCTCATTCAGATGAGCTGATGTGTACACAGTGACTTTACTGACATTTCCCTGACATTTGGCCCACTCAACACCCACTGACAGAGTTAACGTGACCCTTCAAGGCAAACCAGCCCCCCCAACATTTTTAGGTTGTAAGATGTTTTCCTAAAATTTTCATTAAGTAACAAAAATAGTAACAATGTCAGAGGCTGCATTTTTAAAAGCTGTCTTTGCTAAAACAAATGTTGTTCTTCAGTTCTGGCATATTTTTCCAACGGCACCCTCTGATGACATCACAGAAAATATGAATGGTATTTTATTCATGATCTGAGAAGCTCTTGGCACAATAAATATTTGATATTTATCTTTCAAATAAAAATATTTGCTGCTATTAGATTGCATTTCATGCTTCTTTCCCCCCGCATGCTTTGACTTTTACAGCTCTATTCTGTGCCAAGCTCAACACAGCTCTGTTTTTCATTCATTCCTCTGCATTCAGATCTTGTGTTTTCTTTCCTCCTGCAGTCTGCTTGTGCTCTGGAACACATTCAGTGCAGCGCTCCTTACTGAACTTACATCAGCACAATTCAATAACCGCAGCATTGGGAATTCTTTTGAAAGTTGGTGATAGCAGAAACACAGGTTACTCAGATAAGACGTCTTTTATATTAGACTGAATGGAAAACTAAAGAGAGTTTTCCTCTTTTGGGTGACATTTTTTTTAATTCTTCTAATATTTTGACAAACAGTTTTGCTTAAACATATAGCAGTCATTCTCGCTTTTAAACCAATATATATATATTAAAATACAGAATGTTCAACGGAGCATGGAAAGGTCAGAGTTTCACACTCATCTTTTGATGAATGTCTGTTTTGTACACATGCCTCTGTGAACATCTGCATTATGGACGAGCTGCAGGAAACAGTGGGTTTGTAAAAGCAACTTCAGCTGCTCTCTGGTTAAAGAAGGCCTGAGAAACTGGTACAGCAAAAGCAGGTTGGGTTTCCTATCCAATCAGATGTTTGTGGCCACTGTAAGAGCTTTGCTTTGTTTATTGCACATTCTGCTAGAAGACGAACATCATGTGCAGACAGATTGAGGACTGATATAGCAAAGAAAATAGTGAGAATAAAACGTGCAGATTTTTTATGCACGCAAATACAACAGACCTGGTTTTGATCCACTGGATAATTAAAGATGGTAATGACATCAACTCCAGGTTATGTTTTAAGTGAACATCTGTCTACAGATTAATATGCACCAGCAAAGAAATGCATCTAAATAAATATATTTACAATGTATGACGTCGCATCTCTCCTATTTCCAGACAGAAGGGGTCGCTGTTGTAATATCCTGATGGTTCATTGCATAAGCCAATATTAAGCTCTGTTCTGATCTGAGTTGGTCAAAAATCATTGTCAAATCGTTATTGGTGAAACATTAAAGAAGTTTCATAATGTAAATAATGCAAACAGATACGTGTGTTTATCTCAGAGCAAGTTTGATTAATTTTATCTAAACAAATCAGGACATCCGTTAACATACCCTGCCAAATCCTCTTCTAATCTGTGCCATCATTAGCAGATTCAGCTGACATACTGGAAATGTATGTTGGTAAAATTGTACATTGTAAAATTGTAAGCCTACATGTGCTTTAGTACATTTGTTATCATATGTGGCATGGTGATGGATTGATGGCATGGTGATGGTTTGATGGCATGGTGATGGTTTGATGGCATGGTGATGGATTGATGGCATGGTGATGGTTTGATGGCATGGTGATGGTTTGATGGCATGGTGATGGTTTGATGGCATGGTGATGGATTGATGGCATGGTGATGGTTTGATGGCATGGTGATGGTTTGATGGCATGGTGATGGATTGATGGCATGGTGATGGATTGATGGCATGGTGATGGTTTGATGGCATGGTGATGGTTTGATGGCATGGTGATGGTTTGATGGCATGGTGATGGATTGATGGCATGGTGATGGATTGATGGCATGGTGATGGTTTGATGGCATGGTGATGGATTGATGGCATGGTGATGGATTGATGGCATGGTGATGGATTGATGGCTGGGTGATGGTTTGATGGCATGGTGATGGTTTGATGGCATGGTGATGGATTGATGGCATGGTGATGGATTGATGGCTGGGTGATGAATTGATGGCATGGTGATGGTTTGATGGCATGGTGATGGTTTGATGGCATGGTGATGGTTTGATGGCATGGTGATGGATTGATGGCTGGGTGATGGATTGATGGCATGGTGATGGTTTGATGGCATGGTGATGGATTGATGGCTGGGTGATGGATTGATGGCATGGTGATGGTTTGATGGCATGGTGATGGTTTGATGGCATGGTGATGGATTGATGGCTGGGTGATGGATTGATGGCATGGTGATGGTTTGATGGCATGGTGATGGTTTGATGGCATGGTGATGGATTGATGGCATGGTGATGGTTTGATGGCATGGTGATGGATTGATGGCATGGTGATGGTTTGATGGCATGGTGATGGTTTGATGGCATGGTGATGGTTTGATGGCATGGTGATGGTTTGATGGCATGGTGATGGATTGATGGCATGGTGATGGATTGATGGCATGGTGATGGTTTGATGGCATGGTGATGGATTGATGGCTGGGTGATGGATTGATGGCATGGTGATGGTTTGATGGCATGGTGATGGATTGATGGCATGGTGATGGATTGATGGCATGGTGATGGATTGATGGCATGGTGATGGTTTGATGGCATGGTGATGGATTGATGGCATGGTGATGGTTGTTCTGCAGATGTATCATACATGCAGTGTGTCAATGCCAGAGAGCTGCTCCTATGTTGCACTGAGGCAGATTGCGTTCTGCTGCCTAATGGACAGTGAACCTGAGATCCCTCAAATCTCTCTCTCTCTCTCTCTCTCTCTCTCGCTCATTTGAGGGTGTTACACTGTCCATTCAGCGGTGTATGTTCTCAAATGTGTCCTCAGTCTGAAACAGCTCTCACCAGTCGGGCCACAGCACTGACAGTTCTGGCCTCACTTGAGGAGTCACAGGGGTGTGGGCATCTACGATATGCACAAGGAGTCACAAGGTGATTGTCCATGTGTTCCTTTATTAACACAGATGCACTTCCCTCAAACACCTCATGCCATGCACACCTTTAAATGATCAACTACTGCTCCTCATCTGTCATCACAGGTATATTGATATACCCACATGTGAGAGGGAAGGAATACAGTGTGGCAACATGCATGCTCAGACCTTATCATGGCTGATACTAAATGTGAATAAAAATTGGTTTTGGTGGGTAAAAACAACCTTCCTGCTAATACAGGAATGCAGTATAATTTATTGTAATACACTTAAATTAAAATGACACTTGTTCTTCACTGTGCTGTCACTGAACAATCACCTTTGAATACCTGCATAAATTATTAAATGTCAGCACACTGACACTTAATTTTATACCTAATGAATTTTGTTGAAGAAGACCTTGTACCTTTTGAACTCGGGGTTGTTTCTGAGTCAGCAAACACACCTTGAATACACACCCACCCCTGATCCACAGTGTTGGTACAACAGATTTGACCTTAGAGTTACGTAACAACCCTTGACCTGTTTCAATGATGGTTTTTATGGCTTTGTGAGAGAAGGAAAGCCAACAATCCATCGACTGTTAAACCTCTTATAACCTGAACATATGCGGCCTTTGTGAACTTTTTTATAGGCATGTCGGTGTGCATAGTCTAACAGAGTTCAAATAATTTTAAACCAAAGCAGGCTGTTTTTAACACCAAATCAGAATGGCCTGTTTATGGTTTTAGTTTTAGGGTTAGTCTATTTTTGACTTATATAAACATCACATTTGGACACATAGATGAATATAAAATAACTTGTATAACTTAACAGAAGAGACAAATAGCTCAACCAAGCTTTATTTACATGTGGACCAATTCTTATACAAACTAGATTACAATTCAGTTGGAGTACACAGGAGAAAATACAAACATCTAGTAGAGAAGCCATATGACTATAAGATAAAGAGGTAAAGAAAGCACAGGTAATAAGCAGTATCAGATGAGGGAGGAAGGAAGGAAGGCTATGATCAGGGTGGTGAGATGCGGGAATAGTGGTATTTTCTGATTATCACTACGGGTATAGTAAGTAACACCTGTGAGGTTTAGGGATGTAACTGGTTGTAAATGTAAAAAAGTGTAAAGACACATCTGTGTGTCAGTCATCTGGAAAAAAACAAAATAGAATAGGATGTATACATATATGTATGCATTTCACACGATGCATATGTACATTCACATGCATGCATACAAGGATGTATGCAGTGAAGGGTCATAAACACTAAACGATAGGATTGTACATGGTTTCATACAGTGACCATCCCCCCAGTACAGACATCAATAAACTGACAACAACACAGGGTGGATTCCTGTGGATTCATCTCCTGTTGTTCATGCACAAATGTTCATAAAGCATTTTAACTATATACAGCCAGGATGCAGTTATTTCAAGATGAGGCCCTGATGTTGTAACTGAGACCTCAATCTCTCCCCTGAGCAACAGTGATGCATTTTGCATACAAGGACAGCAAAGCCCTCAGTTTTACTCTGTGTTGTGATTTTGGCTGTCAGCATCTCCTACATTTTCAAGTAATTTGGCAAATATACAAAAGATAGCTTATTGTTTTTGCTCAGTAAAGATGGCTTCCAGAGGAAAAGCCCATCTGCCATTGACTGCTGAGTTGCTAATGCTAATCATTTAGGCTGTCTGCGTGGCCAGGGAAACAAAGACACCTTTAATAAAGGACTCAAAGGGCTCAACACTGCTAATTTAGCACCTGGTATGGCATGGAAATGTCTGCAATGCAATTTTTTTTTTTTTTAAACTTTGGGCTACATTTATATGCACAAACTCCAGACATAGATAACTTTGATGGCTAAATACAATGCCTCCACTTGCTAAGCTTTCAGTTTTGCCACTTCTTCCTTTTCTGCACAGTTTCTGACAGTACACACATTAATTAATTATTTCTCATACTTAAATTCAGCCACAAAAAATGCATTACTTCATTGTTATAGGCAACTATATTTTAAATTGGGAACTAACTTCTGTATGGTAACAATGAACTGAAAGTGAAAGCAAAATGTGAAACGCACAATGTCTAGTGATGTTACTCCACCTGAGCTCTGAAATTTTGCTGATTATCTGTCGACCGCTAATTGAATCCTCAGATTGATCAGTGACAATGTTTGTGCTTAGAGGGTGACAAAAATAGCCATTTAACAAATATGTCAGGAAAACAGAGAAAGACAATACAGTAAATACATGTTACTCAAGGGAAATGGTTTATGACAGAAAAGCTACACCAGATCTCAGGTTCTCTTTAAACATTTCATCAACTACAACTGGATTCTCTCAAACATTGCTTCATGTTGCGTAAGGATTTGTGAGTTTACTGGTAGTTTGTGTTTGTTCATTGGGCAGCGTTTGTTATCTTCTGGGTCTGCTGAAATGAATGTGAACATCATGGGGATGTTGTGGTAACATCATCCAGTGCTGCTGCAGACAGCAAACTTGGCAAATGAAACTTTAAGGTGTTGGATGTTTTCCTGTGCAGGAATTTAGTTGTTATTCTTTTATTTGTTGTTTTCTCTGCAGTTCAGAGCCTGAATCAAAGATCGGAAGAAAGACAATTAATATAAAAAATAAAACAATTCTAATTACATTAGAACTATTAAGTCATGTACAGTACAAAACAAACTCTATTTTCTAGTAACAGATCTAAGATAGTCTAATAAAGACATTAAACTACTACAGCTGGTATTGTAACTGTAAGTTGTTCAGTGATTTTTGTTTGCATTATGGTTCTTACATAACATGGACTGCTATGACTGAACATTTTGGCTTACCTCAGCCAGGTACCCAACTCTGATTGGACTGCTTCGTCCCAGTGAAGTTTCCCACAGGATTCAGACTAACTGCATTTTGCACCAGCGCATCAAAGTTAAAATCCAACCCATCAGAGTCCATGAGTTCTGAGCGAATGATGGAGTCCACATCACAATCCAAAGTCCCATTAAACATGTCCAGGTCCAGATCTGAAGGAAAGCGGTCTGTTCCTGAGGGGTTACAGATCCCAGTCCCGTTTCCTCCATTTAGCCCAGGGTAAAGAGAACTCTCAGTCATCAACATAAAGGACTGGGACTGGACGTGCTGCTTTGCAGAGACTAAATTATTAGCATCATTAGCTAGACTTTGAAACCTGTTGTTGGAGAGAGAACGTAAAGAACCCTGAGTGCTGGAGCCCTGGTGGTGTTGCTTGTTCTGGGGATGCCCGCTTCGACCATTCACCACAGAACTAAATGATGACATCATGGGATCATTACGAAGCATGAGGCCACTGCGAAGGCGGGAGTTTTGAGAGGTGACGGCAGCACTGGCCTGTGATATGAGCGGGTCCGACTGCGTCATCATGACATCGCTGTGACTGTGAGCACCCAATGAATCAGAGTTCAGTAGCTCCTGAAGCGAGTTCCCAAAACAAGAAATGCCAGAGAATGATGTTTGCTTGTTTTCCTGGATGGTTTGCATGGGTGTAGTCTGGCGTAGCCCTCCAGCTGAAGGCCCAAAAATGGGGTTAGTGAATCCTGCACTGTTGTTGACCACAGTCTGAGATGAAGTGGAGCTTGGAGGGGAGGTGCTGGCTTTGGAGCCAAAACTAAAAGCAGAAGAACCTTGAACCACCTGCACCGGTGTGGTGATGTCCAGCAAATCTTCCATTAGATTTTCGACCTCATTGAGATTCATTGTGCCCGTTAGGTCAGCTAGTCCTGGAAGTTCAGCTGGGCCAGATTTGGAGTTTGATGAGGAGGACGATGGAGGAGAAAGACTGCTGGGGCTGGAGTAGAGCATTGGGGAGAGGGGCGGGCCATCTGGAACATCATCGAGTTCTGGATTAGCTAGAATGGGTGACAGACGTCCACTCACGGTACTAGCGTTAGAGTTTGTGCGTGAGCGGAAGTCAGTCCAGCAGGAGTCCAGTTCATCACTGCTGCGGGAAGTGGGACTTCCTGGCCATTTGGACAGACCACCATTAGATACGTTCTCCAGTGAACCCTCCTGGGTAGCTTGCAGTGCTGCCTTTTTTTTGGCTGCACGCCCACGTGCACTCTTGGTGTATTTGTTACCATTGTCCATGGAGACTGCCCGCCGCCGTGGTGCTTTGCCTCCCCGCCCCCCTTCAGGGTTGATCATCCACCAAGAACTCTTCCCAGTTCCCTCGTTCTGTACACGGATGAAGCGGCTGTGCAGGGACAGGTTATGACGGATAGAATTCTAAAGAGAGCAGACAGAAACCAGACAGTAATCTTTCAGTACAAAACACATGGGTCAGGAAATAAGCACTTGGTTTAAATGTTATTTCATTTATCTGCTGCTTTAAATAGTCAAAATCTCTGAAATGTAATTTCATAGAACTCAGATCTGGACACTGGAACAAACAAGAGACCAAAATAATGCTCCAATCATGGCTGCCTAACTCACACACCTGAAGAACAGGTACTTTAAAGTGTTAGTGAATAGGAAACAAGTGGAAAATAGATGCCATTGTGTATTATGCATACAATGTGATGTTGAGATGTTGGATTGAGAAAGCACAGTCTGCTGTGAAACTAGCAGAGGAAACCTTTTACAGTCTGTAACCTTGGAAGAACAGAGAGGAGAATCTTCTAAAACATAAATATATATACATTTATACACACACACACACCGTCACTTTAAGTAGGTGGTACAGCTTACGTCATGTTTGTAAGTTGTGAGTTAAGCTGAGCAGTCCCACAGATGCTGCTGTTTACAGCACCAGGTCTCTCTTGAGATCAGTGACATAATGTTTGTGTGAAGAGTATGACTGAAAGCTCACTGGAGCAGCATGTTATGAATGAAGTCATTAAGAACTATCATTTTCCTGCTCATCTGCCTTTGCTCTAAACAAACCTGGTGCCATTGATACGGAAAACATTTTCTCCACTCACTGTTATCTTAAAGGGACAGTTCACCTAAAAATAAAACATCTAAACCTTCTATACCTTCAATATGTTGCTCTCTACACTCCACATACAACGTAAGAGATGCAAGTGTGCACTCCCTGTAAACCCCATCATCATCCTGTCAGTGTCAGTTAGAAAAGACATACCCACACCTTCCTTCATCTAAAGCTCATCCTTTCAGCCGAGTGAAGCATAACACACTCTCTCTCTCCTCTAATCCTCACATTACATCATATCTAAACAATAGCACCTGCTTTAGATTTTCACCTGTTCTGTTTAAATTTCACCCATGTTTTGTTTAACTGTCTAATCATTATGAATGTGTGTGACCTCTCTGCAGATTGTGAGTGTGTTAACTGAGCGTCTAACTGCACTGAGATCTTTTTGTCCGTCAGCAACATGTGGTAACAATCCATCAACATCAGCAGCCACGCAACGTACACACGCAACTACAGCCTCACTCACATTCTTTTTCTCAGACATACAGGAGCGAGTGCATTTTGGTTATCTAATGCATTCTGTGAATGTCACTGCACTCTGTAGCTAAAAATACATAAAACTTGACAACAAAATACAATTCAGATCTTTATAAGCACCCATAAACCTTCTCTCTGTTCTTTACACAAACACACAATCATTTGAGCCGGTGAGTTTCACACCAACTGCAGGAACTCGGTGGAATTTGACAGCTGCAAAATATTTCATTGCACAAGGAAAGTTCGTAAGTTTACTGTTGGGAGAAGAAATGTTACATTGACCAAAATGTTCAGGAATACTTTAGCTCATGCGTTGTCTTTGCAAGAATTTGCAAAAGCAAATTCACATCCTGTACAAAATCCTGCTTTTATGTTTTTAAGAAGGGCTGTACCAGGGTAAAGAGAAAGTGGGAGAGTCAGAAATAAAATAGAGAGAGTTTAGATGGGAGTGAGATGTGCAATCAAGCAAAATTTGAAAATAAACTGAAACCATACACTGATACAGCAAAAATGAGAGGAGAAAGTGTATACACAGACACACGGATACATGGGCCAGGCACAAAACTCTCTCTTTTCTCATCCCATTCCCAGCTGTCTTGACTGTTGGAGAGAAGGAGAGAACATTCCATTCCATCCAACCAAAATGTGCATTTTCCCGCCAGCACAGGACGTCTCTCCTTGTGTGCGAATGTGTGTCTGTGTGTTAGTGTGAGGGCAAATGAATTTGTATGTGAACTGTATCAAAACTGAAGTAGACTGCTTGTAAAGTGGAAATCCAGTTTTCTCTGAAAGTACATTGTGTTTTCTGTTATTCTGTTATTCTCTGGCTTCTGCTGAGGTTCATGGCAAGTCATGTAACAGTTGTTTTAGTTCACAAATCTTAAGGCTTGTCATTCTGCAACAACCAGAAACACAATCACATACCGGCACACAAATAAAATCAATGGAAATGTTTATTCCTTCCCTCCAGCAATGTTGTATTTTACACAGTTCCCGTAACTGGAGCCAATGTTTCCAAAACACGACCAGTGCAAAGCACGATTAGCCTGCGTGTGTCGTGCGCACATTACATAATGTGCCATATTAAAAGACCTTGTTTATTCTGAGACTTTGGATCTGGGGGTGGCGGCCTTCCCAGCCCACTTTGTTCAGCCAATCACAGTGCTTGTATACAGGCACACACACATGCCAGTTGCATAGCTGATCTCACAGTAGGTCAGTATGTTTCACTGGCTCTGTACAGCAAATGTACACAATCACTCTTTCTTACAGATTTCCTTGCATTTTAGTATTTAAAGTATATCAAAGTATTTATATTGTATGCAGACACAAATATTCACATACACATACTAACTCTCCACAGTATGCAAACCTTTAGCAAGTCGCAGCCTTTATAGTGCTCCAGCAGTGACAGTATTAGTCACTCAAGTTATGTGCCAGTGACCCACATATCCCAGCCAGCGTAAACAAATACACTGGAAATGGAAAATGAATGAAGGGAGGAAACGTGGTGTTAAATGAAATATGGAAAATTTTTAAACCATTCTGCAGATTTTAAACTCTCTTACGATCTCAAGCTCTGATACTCTGGATGAAGCACTACACAGGATATGCGAGGTCTGCAGACATTAGAGAGCAAGAGTAAAGGAGGGAAAATGTTTAGCCTCGGATGTGACGTTGGCTCATAGCAAACACCTCACACATGCATGAACTACACACGCATGTGATGTTCCTTTCAACACGTGTCTAGCATATATTTCACTCCGCCACTCAGCCCACCTCCCGAATATCTGACCCCTTATGGTCCACACCCAGAGACCACGCACATAAACACTGAACAGACATCAGCCACACGTGTGATATTTTTAGCTACAATTTTGGAACACTCTGTCCCTTGATATCCCAGGTGACTCTGGCCGAACTGATAGAGCTGAGACACATTTATACATTTAGTTGGAAAGGTTTGCTAATAAATCTTCAAATATTCATAGCAAAGGTTTTTCAGGAAAGAAAAAAAGCCAGCTTTCTTAGCTCCAGCAGATCTGTTCATAATCACTGCTGTATTTGGTTCTCACTTTATCGTGCCAGAGATGTGTTTGTCTAGCAAAATGCAAGCAGCAAGTATTGAACAAGAAACACGTATTTAAACAGCTGCTCTTTTTTCATTTATAATGGAAAACCTCATGACATATCAGTGAAGAGTTGCTTTCAAAAGCTCAGATCTGAAAAACTGTCACATGCACAGTATTTCATGAACACTGGAAATCTTGAGTATTGTAGTGTCATTTAACAAAGACTTGAGGAACTGCTTCTGTGTTCTTCTGCTCTAATAATAATATTCTTCATCATGAGTTTGTTCAGTGTGGCTGTTGTGGCTCTTAACAGTGTTAAAGAGCATCTTTCTCATTGTTTGGCTCTATATATGAGAACATCTGTCACTTCACTACACATCTGGATCTGTTCTGTTTTATTTTCACGGATGTTTGTGATTCTGTGTAAGAATGTGAATACACAACTGTTTTTATGCTGTGATCACAAGGGTGTGGCTTACTCAAGGGTTTTACAATTTTATTGTAAGCGTCATAATTTCATGGATACACACTTAGGAAAATGATGTGAATAAAAACACCTTAGAAAACAAATTTCAAACAGAATTTAAAAAACTACCCAACTACAGAAAAACTATCAAATAATCGAATATTTGAATTACCCACCAAATTTCATTTTCTTTGTTAAGTTAGTCAAGAAAGATAAACCATTTTCCATTAAGTTTAGGTAACTGACAATGACCTACTCATTACCTGTCTATATAATATCAGCTTATTGTATTTTAATATAAATATTTGAACAACGCTACAAATGACAGTGGCCAACATCCCATATAGTGCATTGTATAGACTTATAGAGGCTGCTGTAATCTCATTAAACATCAGGATTTTCTGTTTAAATTGACACATAGCACTTTTGTGTTAACCAGCTTAAAATGTGCTTCTGTGTTTCCACCTGTGACAATATTGCATACAAACACACTTTACTCTGCTAATCTTGGCAGTGTAGGCAGAGTTAGCACCACACACATTTATTTCTGCAAAGTGTAGATAACTACAAAAGAACATTTTATTATCGCTCGTCTGCACGCAACACTCATGAATATTACTGTACGATGATCGTGCACTGTAAAGCCGGCAGCGCAGGGATCTTGCATACAGTTCACAGGGTTTGTGACAAGAAACGTTGTGGCAGAGAGTTTCTGCTGTACCATCAATTCTCGCTGCTCACACTGCCTTGACTTTTGGGTCACATGATTTCCTGTTTCCTGTAATGTGACACACACAAACACAAACAGCACTTGCTGTCTTGCACGTGCAAACAGAAACACACACAAAACATTGTATCATGCTCAAATCTAATACAGAAATGCTGGGTCTTCAAAGAAACACTCGTTCTTTGACCAGGTGACATTCTTTTAAAGTTATATCACACAGTCAATGGGTAATCCCATGAGAGGTTTAAACACAACAGGCAAATAGAGTTGAGTAATGTAGGAGATTGTACTCCTGGCTTTCATATCAGTTAAGTTTTTGCCATGCCTGCATTTTTAGTGCCTGTACAGTATGTACAGTGTTTGTCTTGTGTGTGGTTGAGGGAGAGCAGGAAAAAGGAGGAGATTTGATTGGCTGGTGCAGTGGGACTTCAGATTAAGTGACGGGTTCATGTTCTCTGTGTAAACTGTGCTGAGTGCAGACTGAGGAGCTGAGTGCTCTGAATCTGTCTGCCCTCATCTTTAACCTCTCTGATATACTGAAAACCCCGGAGAGTGGTGTGTGCTAATGTCTTCCTGCAGAATAAACCAGTCTGATTAGGTGATTATGGCTGAGGTCATTTTGGCTGTGGATGTGTGTGTGTGTTTGGATAAATAAGAGATTACAGATCTAAACACAGAAAAATTGAGACGTGCACTTTTGCATGTGGCATTTTAACCTGGTTTGTACCTAGTTTACCCTGCCAGTTAATGGACTGAGAGAGATCTGCGTTGTGAGTATTCAAATAAAGGCTTTTTTACAGTTTACAGCACAAAAAACACTGGAAAAAAATGCACGTTTCCTTCTCTCTTCTGTTTTTCATTCATTCCTTATTTGTGCTTTTTTATCATAAACTGATCACACATCAGTTTATTCACATGATTAATGAAAACAGCA
Source organism: Chromobotia macracanthus (assembly GCA_036877525.1). NCBI lineage: Eukaryota > Metazoa > Chordata > Actinopteri > Cypriniformes > Botiidae > Chromobotia > Chromobotia macracanthus. The sequence goes on from JAZGTH010000078.1 coordinate 1,584,499, forward strand.
CACAAACATGAGCTGCAGTCCATGTTTTCTGCATCAGGGCTGGTTTGAGTCACTCTGTGTCACAGGATTAGGATGACATGAACTGTGACCTCTCACTGCCACCTTCATTTCACTCTCTTTATGTCTTTGTTTTGGTTCTCTGAGACACACAGATATGAACCACATTCTCTGTAATGCTGCAGCTCCTCATCATGATGAAACACAGTGAAACACCACACACACACACAAACACACACTCTCCCCTCGACCCAGGGTCCTCTTTACTCTGTTCTGCCATTTTGACTGGATGACTCTTGTAAAGGGCTTTTCTTTAGTGGAAGGAAAAGTAACAACTTATCTACTGTGCTGAAGTCTCTGACACAGCACCAGTGTATTCACACACTCTCTGGCAAACTGGACCCCTGCCAGAATCTTTACATGCACACACACACACACACACACACACACACACACAGCAGAACCGGGCCTCACTCTGGAATTAAAAAAGATCTCTAGCAGAGAGAGAAAACTGGAACTCTACACACAATCAGTGCATGTCCGAGTCACCATCCATTAAAAAAGACTGATACCTGAGCAGGGTACCAACTCATGGACTGAGTCTCACCATGAAACCACTTCTGAAAGAGGTGTGAGCAGTAATCCCTCCAGAAATTTAGAAAGAAAGGGTGATTGGAGGGGCAGAAAGTGCTGACAAGTTCTTCAGTTGAGAATAGGAGAGAACAACTTGAAACTTGAAAAACCTGCACTACAACCCTCTCTCTTACACACACACACACACACATCTACTGCATCAGTGTCTCATGCATACAGCAGACTGTACATGTACATTTAGGATTTGTGTCTCAACTGGATTCAACCTCTCACACACACAGATAATTAAGCTGTTTGTTCAGGTTTTGGCACACATGCTCATGTATGCGTCTTCTCTATAGCAGAACCGTTTTCCAGTTCGGTGAGTTCATCAGCTTTGCTCTCGTTTCATCAGAACGAACACTATGTAGGTTACTGTGCATTTGCACCAGCAGCAATGACTAAGGTCATATTTTGTTGTTTTAAATAGTCATCAAAAACGGGAAGTCAGATTCTATTTTTGTTTGCAGACAGACAGACAGACGTGGCGCTGAGATCACAAGGCTGATGAAAAGCAGCTGAGGTGTGCAGGATGTTTACTCTTTGGTTCCTCTTTGCCCACCTGATCACGGGGTCCAAAATTACAGGCGTAATGCTGGTGTGTTCTTAAGGTGTGTCTGTCAGCTGAGACTGTATCTCACTCCCTTCTCGTGTTACGGTGTGTCAATGAAACCCTTGTTTAAACACTATAGATCACTGCCAACATAGACAGCTTTCTGTACACCGCTCTTCACAACAGACTGTACACCGCTCTTCACAACAGACTGTACACCGCTCTTCACAACAGACTGGACTCACAACTGGTTTAAGTAATTTTACATAAGCCTGTGACTAAGAAAACAGGATGATACTCTAATATTCTGATTCTGTAATATTCTGATTTGTCGTGATGTTCACACACAAAGGAGAGGGCCTGACTGTCATTTGTAAATTTCAAAGTGGACAGAAGCCACTACATCTGTGATTTTTGCTAATAAAGTGTGTTGAGACACATTTCAGCTGTGCATGTGAGCTGTATGAAAACTGGGTAAAAGATCTTGTGCATTTAGTCTGCCTAACAACAGTGAGTCATAATTCACTGAAGTGTTGAACCTGCCCCTAAGTTTTGTGTGATTTTGTTTTTTTGGTTATTTGTGCATGTACAGGTGTGTGTGCTTACTGAGCTTGTTCACTATAAAATGCACAGAGACGCTCATGAGATTCTCTGTCTGACCCTTTCTAGACATCTAGACATCTATCATCTCTAGACATGTATGTGCGTGTGTGCAGTATAAGAGTGGCTAGTTAATTCATGGTGGGCAAGCACAGCAGCTCGACACACTTTCTGTGCTTTTTGTGGCAAGCCTTAGGGAGTCTTCTCGGCTGTGCCAGAGGGAAGTGCTTTTAAAGTACATGGGGCAATCTCAGGGCAAAGTTAGGGAATTTTAGTTTGGGATTTTGGACAACACTCAGAAAACTCGTTTTTCCCACCCACCCTGGCATTCTCTTTCCCTCGACGCTCTAATTTTCGCTGTAAATTCTTAGAAAACACTACAGCTTTCCAAGACTTAGGCTGTTTAAGTGGCCAATGGAACGCCTGGATAAAAAGAGCTCAAAACAAGCACAAACCACTGAGGAACAATTTGCTGTTTGTGTCCTGAGTATTTATACATAGCGGTGTGGGCGAAAAGTTCATTGCAAGATGTTGTCATAGTAATTGGCCCTTGCTGACATTCTCTGTGGCACCACGATCATTTTTATGGGATTAGAAGTTTGAATAAATCTGACCACAAGATTAAAATCTGTTTGGAGTTACAGTCATTAGGAAAAGTTGGTCCAAATGTTTGTCACAGATCGGAAACCAAAACGCTAATGTGTTTGGTGCGGTGCAGACGGCGTAGATAAGGCTTCACAATCTCATCCCTCTGTCCTCCTGTTCTCCCTTCCCCCTCTGCTCTCGCTCTGAAACAGAGCTGGAAGACGGCCAGCGTACGCAGCCGCACAGTACGCACACACGCCATGCAGCACGGCTGCACGCTGACCTACATCTGCTTTCGCTGCGTTGACTGAGCGCCCCACTGAACCTCTGAGCCAATCACAGGTGGGGGAGGACTGCGGGTTAGCCAATAACATTCGCCTGCCCACGGCACCGTCTCTCTCAGTCTCTGTACAGTTTTAGTTATCCAGCAGAAAAAAACTGTTCACTAAAAATGGAAATATATGCGATAACGTTTCAACCTTTGCACATTATACATACTACTTAATTAGTCCTAATGATAAATCATTGCTCAATAATATTCTGTATAAATTAACGGAGAAGAAAAGGTTGTAAAACTGTCATAGAGCCTGAATTAAACTGATCCTCAAAGACTTGTCCCGGTCAACAACTGTTGACTGTTGTCATTAAGAAAATGAAAGCGTTTCTGTCATCCTCTCTCATCTTCACTGTTTTATCTGTGAGACTGGCTCTTCTTTTCGCCTGTTCATCCTTTTGTTTCTCCCTGCTGTCATTTCTCTCTGCATTAAGCAATCTGACGTGACACGGCAGATCACAACATGAGCTGTGGTTTTCTATACACTGATTAATCTGCATTCACTCTGTGTACACACATACATACACACACAATGTACACTCAATCAGCTCATATGACCAGCCACCTAATCCTCACACTGCACATCACAGCATTGGACAAAATGGGCTTTATATAGTATATATAGTATATAGTATATTTATATATATAGTATTTAATATATATGTGTGTGTGTATATTTATATATACATATTATTTAATATATGTGTATGTGTGTGTGTATGTATATACATCAAGTGATTGTGAGTCAGAAAGTCTGGCCAACGCAAGCCTTTTGTTTTCTTCTGGAAAAACCTTGGATCCCATTCCACAGCTGCAGGAAGGAAAAAGGAGAGTGAAAAGGAAAAGTAAAACAAACAAGAGGAAAAAGTGGAGAGAGGAGAGACAGGAAAGACACACTAACCCATATTTACCAAGCAGTGCTGAGAGTGAAGTAAAATGAGAGTTAAAACACTGAGTTTTAAGACCAACAACACGTCCTATGTTATATATGCACAGCCATACTGTGAACCCCCCACGGCTGTGCTATATTCTCACTCACATGTGCACAAATCAATTAAAAAAAGCCCTTCAGTCAAGCAGAGATGTTATCCAAACTACAGAGCTGGAGTCAAACAACGAACACAACAATCACAACACAACCAGATAGTGCATGCAGAATCAAACAGGCCACTATACATAAAGGAATTTATACACATTATAACTAAGAAGTATTATTCAAACTTGTGCATAAGTGTGAGTGTTTAAACAGCAAACACGTCATTTCATATGTAGCTTTCATACACTGTTTCACAATGAGCCTGTTGTATTCAAAGCAACGCCAGCACTGTACGTCTCTGTTAAGATCTTCACACCACACACCACATGAGAAAGTTTAACATTGTACCCCCACCCACTTTCACAGTAATCTGAGAGAAAAAGACGGAGGAAACTGAGATACAAGGAATAAGGAGGAGAAAGTGAGTGAGTGAGTGAGGGGCCTCTTTTTCTGATTCCCCATGTAACCTCTTACTGGGCCTCTACAAAGACAGAGATTAAAAGCAGAAAAAGAGATGGACACTATATGTTTTTGCTTAGCGACTCACAGGCCAAGTTTCTGAACACCAAACAGGTGTCACTGATGTGTAAATGTGGGCTGTCTTTTTCCAGGAACAGTGTAGTGTATCTGTAACCATGAACACATGAATAAACAGTATCAGTAATGATTCTGAATTTAGCACACAAACCAGTTCTGCTTTCATTCTGAGTTTTTGCATTTCAGTAAGTGAATCTGCAGTTAATTTAGTAAACACTCTGACTCAGTGGGTTTCTTATAGAGCTCCTAAAATCACTCTTGTGTTTGTGACTGCAGTGATTTTTTCTACACTGGCATCATGTTAGTTTCTGAGTGCAGCCAGTGACATTGCAATATATATGGACATGCGCTGTCTTAAATCTCATCGCATTCAATACAAAATGCAAGTTTACAACTTTTATTATTTAAATGGAAACATCTGAGCAGAAAAACATGATTCTGACTAGAGAGAGTTGCAGAAGCACAGAATGACTCATTTTTTGGAGCAAGGAGAGGGGAAGCTTTCCCTCCTAAAAGTTCCAGTATGTTTTCACAGTATAATGAGCTATTTTTTCTGGTTGGATTCATAGAAACTCAGGTGGGATGGTGTTTCTGACCGGTCTGCTCACAGCTCAGTCTTTGTTTCTGATGGTAATATTGAGTTACAGTGTACTGAACCCAAACTGAGCTTGAAGGATCATTTGTTTCCAGCGTGGAGATAATTGGCATATGCAAAGAGAATTGGCATATGCACTGGAGAATGTACACTGCTTTATTCAAATAAGAGACAGACGTAAGTGAAATGCTGACAACAGAGAAAGAGTGATGTGTTAGTAATGAAAGGCTGAGACAGCTCACAAGATGCCCAACAGCTGTGGAGCAATTACACACGGCCATAAACACTGTATGACACATGGGAGTACAGCAGAGAGACAGAGAGGTAGGTGGGGAGACTGTAACTTTAAGACAGATAATGTAAGAACGGTTGCATCAGATGTGTGTTAAAGGTCATGTGGCTCATTACTGTAGCTCATGATGCTCCTGACAGACTGCTTCCTCACTCTGACCGATAACAAACTGCTGATGTGTCCTGAAGACTTCCCTGCTAATTCAGCATTCAGCTTCTAAATGAAAGTTAAGTTTGGAAATTGAAGTGATGGAAACATATTCCCTATATGTAAGACCTTTCCTCCTGCATGCCTACACATACATTGTAAATTTGAGCAGATGAAAATGTTGTCCTGGGCCTCATGAAGGTACGTGATGCCCCTGCAAGATTCCACAGACCTCACAAATTTGACTACCAAATTCTCTTAGTGCACACGGTCACTGTGGTGTTGTGTCACAGAAAATACATTTGTTTAGTGAAGGTGACTAACACCTGTAGATCTGAAAGTTTTACATCATCACAGACCAACAATTAACAACTGCTCTGCCATCCATTTACAGGATCTGCAACCCTTAGTCAGAATTAATGTCATCTCCAGAATCTAAAAAATGTAATTCTGGGGCTAATCAAACACTGACACACAACCTATCTTCACACCACAACCAGGCTAATAATCAGCCACTCCAGTTTGACCATGTTTCTCTGTTATCCCTCAAAGGGCTGATGTATGAGACTGTCAGTAAGGACATAGTCCATAAAACTGTTCCCTAGAATAATCACTCAGTACAAAGCATCTCCTCCCATTACTTGTCTGGCTAAGAGCCCTGACACAGAAAGCTAGCTTTATCATACCCAATTAAATTTTAACTGAGAACAATTTATCTGCCCCTGTTCTGCGCTCATGTCACGACAGACTGATGTAATTGAAAATGACGGGCTGGGCAGAAAACAAATTAAAGTTTAAATAGCCTCAGGTCAAAACTGCACGCGAGTACACCATTACCAAACGAGAGGGAAGGATGGTGAAAAAATGAGTAGGTACAATAAGCTTCCGAAAAAGGTGCGGAATGGAGAAAATGCTAAACTAGAGTGACTTTCAAATTTCTGTCCTTACCACAGCATGTCTGCTGTCGACATGCCGCTGTAGTCGCCACCTGATCAGGAAGTCTGTTTTAAAGTCAGATGTTTTCAAATATGAAAATATCTGCTAAGCTAAAAGGGAGACAAACACAGTATATGCTTATGTGCAGCGAGAGAGGTTGGTTGAATTATCAGTTTAGGGAGGGAAAGAAAGAACATTTACTGCGACCTATAAACCCAGCTATGCATCCATCCAGAGTAAAACATCAACGATCCCTTATCAGTGAGCTTCACTTCAATGTACTGCAGACCTTTCATGCCCTTAAAATACACTATCTATACTTTCCTGTCCACTCTTTTCCTCTTGTACATACTTTGTTGTGAGAACACTAGGCAGAAATGTGCACAAGCCATCTTGGCTTCTGTAACATGACAATACGCAGCACTTCCACAGCAAGCGCAACAATAAACAACATTCACAATGGTTTAATGATACAAAAGTTAACAATCTAAGTAACTGCAGTATGTGCACACAAATACACGCCACACATTTTCTCAGAGCTCTGAATGAAACATTTGTTCAGTATATATTTATATACATGTGGCACTTCTAGGAATGTTGCGCTGCATGAGTTTGCGCACGTATGAAATGAATGCTGCGTTTAAAACCTTCTTGACAATAAACAGGCAACACGTAAATAGAGCACCTACATCCTGGAACAATGCCGAGTGGACTTCTCTGAAAACGCCTTAAGAGCACGACCCCTGTGCCCTCAACAGTGTGAATGAAACATCTCAACAGTGTTCCAGGAACAAGAATGGTGCAGTTACATTACAGCAATAGTAGTTCTGTTCTTTACAGTTACATAATCTGATTATATTTCAGATGTAAGATAAACAGAGGGGTTGTACATGAAGTTAAAAACAGTGAGCTGACAAGTGTGTGTGTGATTGTAAAAAGACTTAATTAAAAAATTAATAAAATGGCCTGATTTAATGCCTGAAGCGGTGAACAATTTAAATCTTGACTTTTTTTAAAAGGAGAAGATCTTTTGCATGGGAGGCATAATCTGTCATTACATAAGCTCACTGTGAAGAGAAACGATAGATCAATAAAACCTCACCACCTCTATACCTTTTCTGTGATGAGAGTGAAAAAACATTATATAATGTTATGTTTGCTACTGTAATAATATTGTATGTGTTTGACTGCACATATCATGTACTGTTTTGTGTGGATGCATTATAATTTATGCCAGTTAACGAGTTTTTATTAAAATCAGTTGTGCGCCCACTGTACACAAATACAGTTCTCAAACGTTCTGGAATGTGTCACATTTAGAGCTTGAGTTAAATAACACAGAATATACATCATTTATGTATACATCACAGAGTGCAGGCACTATTAAATAACAGGGGGAGGTTTGTTTATTTGTGTGTGCTAATGCTAGAATTGTGGTTCTGGTGTTTGATAGTAAATCGTGCGACTGGCAGATAATGTTTTGTGCGACTGTTTCAGAAACACGATCGTTCTGGGATGTGCACAAACATGATCCTGAACGTTAGAGTTCCACGCTGAGCAGGAGTCCAAACAGGCCCGGCAGTATCTCAGCTTTCACTATTATAATTCATGGCTATTTACAGCCAAAGAGACAGACAGCTGAGCCTCCTGCAGCCAACACCACCCCACCTCAGTCCCATCCATATACACCCTCCCAACACACCAGCTCTGTCAGTGAAAGGCCTACATGTCTTGTGCTGGCTACAGTCCATGGCAGTGACATTCCCTTTGAAGGTGGCTGTCCACTGACTGCTAAGAAGACGTTCATGCCATTCTGAGTCATTACACAATCACTAATGCCATTCAGCACCCACATAAACAGTCCGGCAGCTTCTGTCATGAGTGCTTTTACTGTGCCAAGTTTTATGTAAATGTGTGTGTGTGTGTATGTTTGTGTATGGCATACATGACACGACACTGTGGATACTGTATTTTTTTATTTAACCATAATCGCAAGACTAGCTTATCTATGCCTTTTTCTAAAAACATAACAGTGTTAAAAAAGGTGTTTTGTCAGACATTTTTGTCACACTGCAGGCAATTTGCTGTTTATTTTATGCTGGCATCCAAAGAAATGGTTTGTTTGCTTGTGATGTCACCAATCTTGCTACACTGCTGAGGCACGCGCAGGTAAAGCGTCAGACACGCTATTCTGTGAGCACACGTGGGTAAACGAACATGCAGGACGTTTCTTGTGGGATGTGCAATGACATCAGTACAGAATGAAGGAGATGCATGTGATGCTTACCTTCCAGCCAGCGGAGCTGTTGCTGTCGCCTTTGTCTTTAAAGTACGGAACGCTTCTAACCATCCAGTCATATATCTGAGACAGAGTCAGTCTCTTGTCTGGAGTGCTTTCTATGGCTTGAGTAATAAGATCTGCATAGGACAGGTTGCCCCAGGCATTCCTCCTCGAGGAGGTCTTCCGGGGAGTCTGCTGCTGGCTGCCCTGACCGCTCTCCCCTGGACTCGCCGTGGTCGTGGAAGCGAGCTGAGAGGAAAGCGGAGAGCCTGTGTTTTCCTGACCGCCTGCAGTGTGCAGTCCATCGGCCAGACTCGGGCTGCCGCAGTTCTCTCCATCACCCACGCCACTGCCATTGATCGCCATTGCGCTGTCTTCCTCATCGTCCTCTTCCTCAGGAATTATGTCAGTGTCATTGGACGAAGGCTTCGCTGAACTGGACTCCGGCAGTGGCCAAGTACATGATCTCGGGCGTTTTTGCGGCTCAAAATCCGGATCAATGGCAACACTCAGGGCGGACATGGGCTCCAGGGTTGTCTCAGCCATTGTCTCCACCAGCCTTGCGCGTCGCTCCTCTTTTCTCACAGTTCAGAGTTAGACAGACAGCGGGACGCGCTCACAGTCGCTTTCCATCAATGCGTCTCTATCGTGCAAAGCTTGAAAAACCCTCCCTGTGTCTGAGAAAAACACGACACGAATATATTCACATACTCAACATCAACGACTGAGCGTGTCGTCTTTACAGCCAGCGAAATCAAACGGTACACTTGAGAGTAAGTACTACATTACTACACAACGCATAAAACATACAATAAGGTCACGGGTTCGAGTCCCACTGCATGCAACACACGCTCTGATAAAACGTACTTAATAAATGCATAACAAATGCATAAATGTAAAGAAGAGATGAGATTACACAGTCATACGCACCATGCACACAGATCTTCCTCTGATGGTCTTCCTCACACTCACAGTCTCTGATGTGTTACTGTATCAGCCGCGATCAAAACTAGCGGTCGAGTGCTTTAATATTTGATCATTTGCCCGTCTGACCAGTGATCAGTCTCCAGCAGATAAGACTCGTCACATCAATGAAAACTGGCATCCGGACAGGCCCTTCTCTCACCGCATCTGTGTGTGTACGACTGCCCGCTTAAACAGTCCGTCACCGCGCCAGCCAGCGCGATTTAAGCCCGAGAAGAGGAGCGCGTCTGCGGCGCGTCGCAGAGCCGCCCCCCGCGCACGGGTCCCCTTAAAGCGCCAGTGCTGCCCCGCGTCCGCTGTCACCACACAGCCGTATCGGTTTATCGACTTCGCCAATATAGATATTATGATATTATATAGATATTATGATATTATATAGATATTATATATTGAAATTGTGTTTCAGACGCGCAAACAACACGTCTGTGTTATGAGTGTGATCTAGATTACAGAGAAACTTACAGGTAACGCGAGTCACTAATGTTTGAAGTTGAAGGTGTTAAATGGTATATATTAATTTATATTATATGTTATAAACATTAAACGTTAATATCGTTTTCATATTCTGGTCGCAATACTCCTGTGATGTCATTCGGCCCTTTAAATGTCTATGTGAAGTCATCCGTCCTGAAACGCCCCCTGCTGTCCACTTAATTGTATTCAAACACATGACGTCATTCACAATGAAGAAATGTTATACGCCTTTGCTCTCTCTTGTTCGGTACCTTCCGTCATCTCATGTAATACCAAAACACCAGCAGGTCTTTGTTCCTGGAGGGATGCGTGTTCACAACATGCATTACTCGAGTTTATGAATGAATGCGTCTATTTGTGCCCATCAGCGAATAATCACCTTTATTTTGTGAGCCTTCTGCATGTCCATCAACCTGACGCAGTTATTAAAGATTTCACAGCACGGTTCACTTCTCACCTGTTCAAAGTCAAGTCTTCTCTGTCCACTCTCTCCTTTGTTCTTCAATAGCTCTCTATATGTAATCACTCACCATCATCTTTGTAAACATCTGAAGCTGTTCTCCAGCACCTGCAATTCAGATTCTCATTGATCCGGTTTAAACATTGATTCAGGATTTTCTCAACAGTGTTTGTTTGAGATCACTGTTACACCTGTTTTCTCTACGAGGTTTTCTCGTAGTAATCTGCAGCATGTTCCACTAATGTCATCCTGAAACAATAAAACATGTGATGAGCAATGTTATGCTGCCGCCTTCAGACCAACAAGCTTTAAACTTTGTATGTAACTCCACCTGATGGCTCCAGAATGATCACTCTTTATGTCTATGAGATGCAGTAGCACTGTGGTCAGATTAGTACAAACATATAAGAATTGTGCCGTGCAATGTTTTTGATTCCCGTGGCAAAGATTTTCCCTAATATTTATATCACGTAATAAACGTAACAGTTATTTATCTAATGCATCATGAACTTGGATCTTGAAAATAAAGGTTAAAAGATCACGTTGTCAGATGCGACGCGTATAGCACCACGTAGATTCAGACCTTCATAACTTTATATATCTGTCAGATGATAGATTTATTTATTTTTGTTTGTTTTCCGAATCATCTTCTTCTGTCTTGTTATCGCTATATATTTATTTCTATATTTCATTAACATGTCATATGGTTCTTATAAACATTAAGAAGAAGAGATGGATCCACGATGAGTCTGTCTTAAGCGTCCTACACAGGTTAACAATTAATACATTAAATCGGTGGGGGTCATCTTTAATTTTTTATTCTAAAAAATGTTTTTATTCCAAAGAAAAAATGCAGTATCAATTCTAGATATTGTAAATTATAACGAATATGACGTATACTACTGATGCTCCCGTACAGCTGTTGTCCAATAGCGGCGCGGGATAGTGGCACGTGATCGTGACGTGTCTGTTCGTCAGCTGAGCGGAAGTCAGTCGATCGTCGCTTGTTTTGTCTGAATTCGTGACGGGCGGCGATGGCGGATGCCATAGCGGATACGAGACGACTGTACAGCAAACCCCAAAACCTGAACGACGCGTACGGGCCTCCGAGTAACTTTCTAGAGATCGACGTGGCCAATCCCGAGACGGTCGGCGTCGGTCGGAACAGGTTTACGACGTACGAGATCCGAATGAAGGTGAGTCGGACCGCCGGCCCGATCAAGCACATCAGACTCTTGACATCATTACCGCACACCGAGCTGTGCATGCTGAAGCATTAAAACTCTCACTATGACGGAAGAAAGTCAGTATTGATCGTTACGAATAGAAAATGTCCCCATAAAACAGCCTGTGGCGTGTAACTAACACGACGTTTCTGCAGGTTTCACGCTGTAGGAGTGAGTGGCTTGTCCAGCACTGGTGTGGAAACGTAGCTGTGTCATTTTCTTCATTGTTTTGATGTCTCTCTCTCAGCAGCTTTATGGTTAGAAGTTAACTAGTCGCTTTGACACTGATCTTGTAGGTCTGATTGTTTAATGATCAGGTAACTGCAGTGGAGCACACACTGTGGTAGCACATCATAACATTAAAACAAGACAAAGCAGAGTTTAAAGACAGCCAAAGTCGTTGTTCACAACTTTATATGTTGGCAGACCACACCCACTTGTGCAAGGCCGAGATAATGGTGCTAACGGTAACAATAAACCAAGTTAACAATGAAGTACATCCACCCAAGATCTATAATGTGTTTGTGTTGAATTGTTTTGTTTGAGCAACAAAAATGTTGTTCAGATTAACAAAAAACGTTAGAGATTGCAGCATTGATACAGATATACAGTGAGAACTTGTTTGTTAACTTCTTGGTGTTCAGTAGCTGGTCATCTGAGATGATCGACCTAGTTGTACATAACGTTCAAATGTCTCTTCCTGTTCCCCTCAGACAAACCTCCCCATCTTCAAACTGAAGGAGTCCCGCGTACGGAGGAGATACAGCGACTTTGAGTGGCTGAGAGGAGAGCTGGAGAGAGAGAGCAAGGTAAAGAATGGATGTAAAAATATTCAACTACAACCATTTCAGGCTCCATTGTAGCTAATAATGTTCTAAGGATCTGTTTCAACAGATATATAAATGTTTTCATAATAGTAATGATGTAGTGATGTTTGAACTGATTGTAAGATGATAGATGAACTTTCAAAGGTGTGTGTGATGTGAATGAAGGTCTTGTGTTTCACACAGGTGGTGGTTCCTCCACTTCCTGGAAAAGCCCTGATCAGGCAGCTTCCGTTCCGTGGGGACGACGGGATATTTGACGACTCGTTTATCGAGGAACGGCGGCAGGGCCTGGAGCAGTTCCTCAACAAGTGAGTCTTCCAAACATCTCACAGAGACATTTATCTTCACCTGTCTCATATGGAAAACGATCCTTCATTCTCCATCTTGACTTTGTGAATTGTGTCATTTTAGAGGCGTGAGAGTCTTTTTCTATACAGCAGTAATATATTCTGGCTTTGTTTTTGTCCAGAGTGGCCGGTCATCCATTGGCCCAAAATGAGCGCTGTCTGCACATGTTCCTGCAGGAAGAATCAGTGGATAAAAACTACACCCCTTCCAAAATTAGACAAGTCTGAACCGGTCTGGACTCGACACACTTAAAAAATGGCCCACAAGCAATAAGACAAGAATCATTCTAACCTGGAGCAGAACCTTAAGCATGCGGCATCTGAAGCATATATCTTCTGCAGAACAAATGTGATACTGAGAAAAGATTATAGAATTATTCAATGTGTCCCTTCACTTCTCCAAAAGTGTTTGTTTTGATCTCTCTTCCCTCATTACTAGACTGTTTTGGTCTTTTTTAAATCTTTAAGTCATCAAATGTTCTTGTGTAATCTGTGCTTAACAATTATTTATGACACGTCTAAGAGCACCACTAACTTTGATATTTGTAGTACAGAATATACGTCTCCTAGAAAAAAGTAAACAAACCAAATATCTATATCATAGTTATGCAAACACTATATCACACACACTGATTTCTGTGTTACTGCTACCTGTCTCGCTTTTAATGCTGAAGAACCTGCACAGCAGCTCAGTGGCAGGGTGCACTTCATTGGAAATCTTGATATGTGATGGTTAACTGTGTATTCCGGTTAGCTGCATCCAGGGCTGCTTTTACTGTGTAATGTTATCACACAGAGACAGGGAGCGCTGCCTGTACTGCATGCTTCCAGATTTGTATACAGCTGTGTCATTTGTTTTGTTTATGAGACTTTTCCAGTAAAACAGATCAAACACACACACATATGGTGTGATTTGAAGAAAAACTGTCTTGTGTTTTTTTTTTTTTTTGCAGCATCTTTATTGTGAGGTTCTGTCTCACTGACTTCTGCATAAGTTTACAGCTTCTTTCAGCCTCAGAATGAATAGCCTACCAAAGAGGCGTCACTTATTACACAAAGGTTAAATCCACATACGAATAATAGGTTATATCTACAAATTAAACGATTGCTCCGTTTTTAAAACATTTATAGACTCAGAAAAGCTGCTCGGGATGCGTGAAAGTTTCACAGGAGCGCCTGAAGTCTCTCAGTCTCGCGAGATTACGCCGGTCACGTGACAGTGAAGTCGCAAGAGGAAGGAAAACAGGAAGCGGTGCGGACTCTGGAGTCGCAGCAGCGCGTTCACACAAAAGCGAAATGGATTCAGTGCGGAAAAATGCATTTGTTGAATCGTGTCTAGTTGCCGGATGGGTAGTTACATTCATCAGCGTTGCTCAGTGCTCAGTTTATCCACCGGAGGTTAGTGGCGATGCGTTAATGGTCCCGTTGCCATTGAACTCCATGAGGAGTTCGGGTTTGTGCTCCCTCGCTCTTTCATCTGCCCTCCCGGAGGATCCGGAGCAGAACCGGTACTGCACGGAGCTGATGCGCATCTTCGGCCAACGCTACGTGACTTACGCCGACTGTCTTGTGTCTTATGCGCGGCCTGTCAAAGTCTGTCAAAACTGTTATAGTGGATTCAACAGCCTGGAGGAGATATATCAAAACATCTCATCTGATCAGGTCAGGGATTTGTGCTCGGGTGTTGGCCTGTAACACCAGACGTGGTTAGATCTGGCTCAAGAGACTTTGCAATATAAGACTTACATCTTAAAACCAAGGGAAAAAAATGCATCATAGTTTTTGTCTCCATTGCATGCTGTAATTGAAATAAAAGCAAGTGTGTTATTTCGGTCCATTAGAAAGTAAGCAGTTTCATAACTGAGGGACCTTTTGTCAGTGGCTACAAGGACATAATTCTTTCTGTGACACTGTAAGATGTAGAAGTTATTACTTAAAATAGCTTCTGTGTAATTGTGTGTTGTCCCATAGCTGGGCCCTGGAAATGACAGCTGCCATGACCGCCTGATGCGTTCTGATAGACTGATGCTGTTGTACAGTCTCTTCAACAGTTTGGATGAGATCTGGACATCAGCAGGATGCAAACGTAAGTACGGTGACGTGGGTTTGATTAAGGATGCCATTATTATTCTTAGTTTCATTTTCTTCATTGATTAATATCATCATTTTGAGAATGATTGTAATTTTTTTCTCAATAGAATGTCTAACTAAAAATCAGGAGACTCTGTCCAATGACACAGTTTTCTTCATGAGCACACTGAATCTGTCACTCACATGCTTTGAGAAATATCAGGTAAGCTCAGGTGGCTCATATAGACACAAGCTCTAAACATGTATTACTGTGTTTAGCTGACACTTGAGTATGATGATCTTATTCACATTCTGTGTTTTATAGGGGAACCACTCTGAACTGTGTAAAGACTGTAAAGCATCATACAAAAGATTGAACGAGCTGTATGGTCGAATGGAGAAAAACCAAACACTCTGTATTGATCTAGAAGATGCAGTGAGTCTTTGTTATTATGCACAAACACAAACTTATCACGCAGACACAGTCATGATGTGTGTAGTGCAGCAACCAAAAACGCTTATCAAACTAAACGCTGTCTGTAGAATTCTTTACAAATTTAGTAGATTTGGAGGTTTAAAAAACAGTAAAACAGCGTCCTCTGTAGTCCAGTACAAACTGTACAAACTTTAACAGCTGGAAGAACTAAGCTGATGTATTTTGGCTGTTCACTGAAATGTGAGAGCAGTGGTTGCAGATAACAACACAACGATCAGAATAATGACCACGTGTGTGCTTTTCAGATGAACATGACACGACGGTTGTGGAGCAAAAACTTTGGTTGCTCATTCCCACCTGAGGAGACAGTACCCCTCATTGTGGTGTCCAGCTTTATGCTCTTCCTCCCCATCATCTTCTACTTAAGCAGTTTCCTGCATTCAGAACAAAAGAAACGCAAGCTCATACACCGTGAGTAACTCGCTGTGCAGACTCTCTGCTGAAGGTTAAAGGATTAAGTCAAAGGTGTCATAACAAGAAACCTCTAAATGTTTGGGCAGTGTCTCTTTTTTGGCATCCTAGTACACAAACTGTGTTCTTAGTGCAAAGATTTAGACTTCCAGGTTAAGCTATGCATTGAATGTTCTGTCACATCTTCTGCCAGTCTGGTTTAATCTGTTCCATTATCTTGATCCACAGCCAAGAGAGTGAAGTCCAGCAGCAGCTTTATGAATATCCAGGACAAATTCAGCTGAGTGGAGAAGAGGCGACGGGGTGGGTATTAAATCACGCACCTCCTGGATCTCCTCTTTATGGACTAAATGAACAGGCACTTTCTGCAGGGGTGGGTGGGGCTCACTGTTTCTTCTGGTCTCCAGACACATCCTGGATTAAAGATATCAGGGTGGTATTCAGCTGCTGTCATAACGTTCTGTTATTCTATTTAAGTAGCATTTTTTCTGTACCATTTGCACTGTTCATTGTAATATATCAGTTACAATAGTTGTTAAAACAGAGCTAATTTTACTGTTTGTCTGTGACTGTCGATAATTTCAATATTATGAAGGATGTATTATTATGGTATGTACAGTATGGAGAAGAGATTTGACTGCTTATGCTGCCTTTTCACTGCACTAATACAGCTTGTTACATTTTTATATTTTCTTATTTACTGGGTAATGCTGATTTCTTGTGTACAACACTTTTTAAAATAAAAAAAAAAAAAAAAAAAAATAAAAAAAAAAAAAAAAATTTTATCGCATTTACAAAACTGTAGTGATTATCAGTGGAAAAGTAAAGGGTGGATTACTGTGGATTACTGTAGTGATTACTGTAGTGATACTGTAACCATGTACAACACTGTAGTACTTGTAGTGGTTACTGTAGTGGATATTGGTTCTGTATGATTCTGTGTGATACTGTAGTGATACTGTAGTGATTACGAGGTGATTACTGTTGGAAAGTGGTGGAATTAAAGTGGAAACTGTAGTGACTAGGCAGTACTGTGTGATTACTGCTGTGATACTTATGGATACCGTAGTGATTACTGTAGTGATTCTGATTACTGTAGTGGATACTGTAGTGGATACTGTATGGTGATTACTGTAGTGGATACTGTAGTGGATACTGTAGTGATTACTGTAGTGGATACTGTAGTGGATACTGTAGTGGATACTGTAGTGATTACTGTAGTGGATACTGTGGTGATTACTGTAGTGGATACTGTAGTGATTACTGTAGTGATTACTGTAGTGGATACTGTAGTGATTACTGTAGTGATTACTGTAGTGATTACTGTAGTGGATACTGTAGTGATTACTGTAGTGGATACTGTAGTGGATACTGTAGTGGATACTGTGGTGATTACTGTGGTGATTACTGTGGTGATTACTGTAGTGGATACTGTAGTGATTACTGTAGTGTGGATTACTGTATGTTCTTGTGTTACTGTGGTGTTTGTGATTACTGTAGTGGATTTGTGATTACTGTAGTGATACTGTAGTGATTACTGTAGTGATTACTGTAGTGAATACTGTAGTGATACTGTAGTGCACTACTTCCCTCTGACTCGTGTGGTTAAATACAGTCATTCAGAGAACAGAAAGTCAAGCGGTGTGCTATATTAGAGTGTTTTAATTCTTTAAAAACAAATGTTGCCCGTTTCTGAGAGCATTGTAAGTGCTGTTTTTATTTTTAACTTAATAAAACAAAAGTCATTGTTATTTAGGAATGAACTGTTAATAAGTGTCAATAAACGTGACCTGATGTAAAAGGTGTTTGTTGTACTGTGCCTGATAAGATGATTTTATTAAATGAAAGTTTATTAAATGTTTATTAAATGAATTCTGAGATTCAATCGTGTAGAAATGCGAACTCACGCGCACACGCACGTCGCTTCCCAGCAACGGCGCGCAGTGTTTCGTAACTACGTATTACGTCCACGGCAACGTGAGAGGTGACGTCAGCGCGCCAAAATAAAAGTCCTGCACATCCTGCACAAGTTAAAACGTAATTGTCCTTCTCTACCTCCACTGATTATCTGGTGACAGAATGGAGATAAAACCAAACAAATCTCTCCTGAAGCTATAAAATAAGACGCGTGATTAAAAAATAAAAATACACATTTTTCACCATCCTATACAGGACGTTGTGATAATCCGGGCGGATAATGGAGTCAATAACAACACGACGACTGCGGGGACTTTTATTCTGAAAGCGTTTGCTCTCCGTGGCAGAAGGTGCATATGTGCTCAGTCCTGCCGCGGAGCGAGTGACGGTGAGACGGACGAACCGGGCTTCAGTGCCGCTGCGACATGGCCGGACAGCAGTTTCAGTACGACGACAGCGGCAATACGTTTTTCTATTTCCTCACGTCGTTTGTGGGGCTCATAGTCATCCCGGCCACTTATTACCTCTGGCCCCGAGATCAGAACGCGGGTAAGGCCGCGTCTGTTATCGCTCGACCGGCTAGCCGGTTACCTGCAGCTGGCGGTCTGTCAGGATGTGTGTTGTTATCACCGAGATTTCATTAAACGAGCTCTGAATGTTGACAGCCATTATTATGTATATATAATAAACTCGTCTCTCTCCTCACAACTCTCAGTGTTTCTCTGGTTGTCGTCTGTGTGTACAGAGCAGCTGCGGCTGAAGACTTTGCGAAGAGTTCATGGAAGATGTCTGTGGTATCGTCTTCGGCTTATGAAATCACAGCAGAGCATCGTCCCAACGCTGAAGTCAGTGATCTTTTCTTTATGTATTCATTACTTTATGCATTTATCAAAATGCTGATGGTGTAAGAGGAGGTTAATGGGTTGCTATGGAAACGGTCTGCGCAGTCCTCTGAGGGACGTCAGAAAGTTGTAAAAGCAAAAAGAAAGTTCAGTTGCAGCTCGGTGTAAGTGAACCAACATCACTTCAGTTTTCAGTTTTTACTCCGACACTTTTCCTGGACAATGGACGATAAATGTTTTGTATCAAAAACAGAGAAATTTGATTATATATGTTGTGATGACTTTAAAGAAATACATTCTGTATTTTTGTGTCTACAGCGTACACTGTGGCACAAATGTAGATGTTTTATCTGTCGAAGCAACCATGAAAAATAATATTGCTTATATATATATATATTGCCTGTTATTAATGTTTAGTATATTTACGTGTCTCTGAAAACGTATCTCATGTCTCTGTACAGTTTAAAATCACTGTGTAGTGTTTATAAAGCAGATTTATAAACACTTGATACACCAGCTGGTCTTTGTATAGGTGTAATGTGTGATCTATAATGGCTTGATTGTTTAATTATCATGTAGTGCATTACTAGGACACTTTATGTCCTCCAGTGTCGGTGTGTGTGTTTTTAAACCATAGTGTAAAATCTTGAAAAAAAAGTGTTATCACCGTTACACCAACTTTCAGCTGCTGTGTGTTATATTTGTTAGATCACAAACTAAAATCTTTCTCTTTGTATCATCTCAGAAAAGCAGCCCTGTTGTTTGGGTGGGCAGTATTTCTTTTCCTGGCCTATAAGGTGTCTACATTAGATCGAGAGTACCAGGAGTACAATCCCTATGAAGTCCTGAACCTGGACCCGGTACGGACAAAATACTTCCTTCTTCTCTTGATAATCTCATTCTGTCTCATTTAAATCTTTCAGACACTTCTTTGTAGGCGTTACCAATGTGTTGTTTTTGTGTTTAGGGGGCATCTGTTGCTGAGATCAAGAAACAATACAGAGTGCTGTCTTTAAAACACCATCCTGATAAAGGAGGAGATGAGGCCACGTTCATGAAGCTGGCTAAAGCTTACTCAGCGTAAGAAAGCTGTTACCCCTGTTTCACTCCTATCTGCCCTTTAGATTTAATGGCGTGTTATTTACAGCAGTCGCAGCTCATTTTTTTGCTTGAGTCTTTGTTAGTTATGGGGTGTGTAAATAACCATACAGCACAATGTTATTTATCAAAGCAGCTCATAAAAATATCATCCTGTGCCAGAATGAAAGTCTTAATGCTTATTCTGACGCTTTTATGTTATCTATCAATATGGCAAAGTAAGAATTATTAAGAGTTCTGAAATGTTTGTGATCATGTCCATGCTTGTATTTTCTCAGTTTGACCAATGAGGAATCACGGAGAAACTGGGAGACGTACGGCAACCCGGATGGCCCAAGAGGTGAGTATCTTTAATCTGTTCGCTTCCGAAAGCTTGATTGATTAATAACATCACTTTTTAAATCGTTGTCTCCATTTCTTTGTTTCTCTCAATTAGTGACAAGTTTTGGAATCGCTCTTCCTGCATGGATTGTTGACCAGAAAAATTCTATGCTGGTAAGTTCACCTGCGCCGATGTTCTCCAGCTGTTTTTTCCAGTTTTGTTAACATTTTATAGGCTTAAGTAAATTGAAAAATTACACTGTCAGAATCAGTTTGTGTGTGTCCTCCTCAGGTGCTGCTGGTCTATGGATTAGCTTTTATGGTCATTCTTCCTGTGGTTGTGGTGAGACGCTGCTTTAGTCACAATAAATAACCTTTCAGTTTCTGTACTGCACGTGTTGAAAACCCTTTCATTGGATTGCATTGATGAATATCACAATACACACTACAGTAAGGTGTGTGTGTGTGTGTGTGTTTAGGGTACGTGGTGGTACCGCTCAATCCGCTACAGTGGAGATCAGATCCTGATCAACACAACACAGCTCTTCATGCACTTTATGTACAAAACACCTACCATGAACATGAAGCGTAAGTAATCCGTCTCTGAAGTATTTAAAAGAAAAGTTAATCCCAAAATGAAAATTCTCTCATAATGTACTTGCCCTCATGTCGTCCAAGCTGTACAGAACAGAACAGAATCAGTTATATTAAATCATATTTTGGCTCTACATGGCTGTATTCCAAGATTCTGAAACTCCAAAAAGCACATCCATCCATTATAAACCTAATCTTCTGAAGCGAAACTATACGTTGGTGAAAGAACACAATTCATGTTTTGAGCATATGTAGTGTTGTATCACATTTAAATGTATATGCCAAACAGAATGCAAGTTTGCCTGTAATTAAACAATACTCATCACCCCAGTGCAATGACAGTTTGGTTCAGTGTTCAGTCACAGTTTGGTTCAGTATTTAGTCTGTGTTTCTCTGTGTGACAGGATTGGTGATGGTGCTGACAGCAGCTTTTGAGTTTGATCCTCGTAGTAACAAAGAAGCCATCATAAGACCAACAGACAACACAGAAGTTCCCCAGGTGAAATGTTAAATACTGTGTGTGT
The DNA here is from genome assembly GCA_036877525.1 of Chromobotia macracanthus. Classification (NCBI taxonomy): domain Eukaryota; kingdom Metazoa; phylum Chordata; class Actinopteri; order Cypriniformes; family Botiidae; genus Chromobotia; species Chromobotia macracanthus. Next base: position 1,605,616 of record JAZGTH010000078.1, read on the forward strand.
GTGTGTGTGTGTGTGTGTATGGCATGTGTCATTTCTGTTGCTGACTGTACATATCTCCATAGTTGATTCGGGAGCTGGGAAACATTAATGTTAAGAAGAAAGAGCCTCCGTTCTGTTATCCCTACAGCCTGAAGGCGCGAGTTTTATTACTGTCACACCTCGCCAGGATGGAGGTTTCTGAGAATGTAGAGGAGGGTTTGTATTCATGCTTTTAAAAACACAATTTTATCCACAGCATTCAAGCTGTGCAGAGTTCAGACATTCATACATTCGCCGGGAACTGAAGCCATGCAGTGCCATACTCTGCCAGTCGTGCTACAAGAGAATAATTTGTTTTATTTATAAAGCACATAATGCCAACGGTTGTATTCCAAAGTTCTGTACACATAATGATTACAATAAAATAAAAGTAATAAACACAAAGAGTAAAACAGAGATCAGACAGAATGTGTAAAACAGTGAGGGATATTCATTAAATATATTAATATCAACAAATAATATTTATTAGTCTGCATTAATTTTGACATGGGTTTTTTTCATGTCTTTCAGATCAGAGGTTTGTGATGAAAAAGTGTCCTGCTTTACTTCAGGAAATGATCAATGTTGGCTGTCAGCTCACAATGATGGCCACCAGTAGAGGAGGTGATTCACACACACAAACAAACCAGTGAAACTAAAGCTCATGTTTTCAGTCAGATATGATGTGGAATTAAGGTTACTGGTATTTGATGGTGTAGGTCTTCGGGCTCCCAGGCTGAGCTCCATAGAGAACTGCATGAAGCTCTCTCAGATGGTGGTACAGGGACTCCAGGAGGCCAAATCTCCTCTTCTCCAGCTGCCTCATTTTGAAGAGGAGCATCTCAGATACTGCATCTCCAAGAAGGTACTGATAAAACAGATCTGATGCCATATGAGAAGACTGCAACAAACCATTGATCTAACTGTACTCATGAAGAGCCATCTGTATTTCACCCGATAACAGCTGTCATACTGCAAATACCACAGTTAAATTCTGGATGTTCCTGATCTTTCTCTGGCTCTCTCAGTATAAGGTGCGGACGCTGCAGGATCTGGTCAGTTTGAAGGACTCTGACAGGAGAAATGTGCTGCGGTTTCTCGGGGAGGAGAAGTATGATGAGGTCATGGCTGTCATCGGCAGCTTTCCTCACATCAGCATGGAGAGCAAACTGCAGGGTGAGTCTGAGTCTCAGCAGGGCTTGTAGAAGAGATTATTAAACCGTCACATGCAAGAAGATTTCATGTGGCCTTTATTATAAATAAATAAGTTACAGTTACCATGGAGACACATACTTTAAACACGTGACATTGTGTAGTTAGTGTTGCTGCTGTTTACTCGCCTGAATGACACGAATATAAATGTGATTAAAATCATACTTACAAGCCGTCTAAAGTTTTTTCCTAGTACTTCTCTGTTTGTGCAACATAATTGAAATATTTGAAACGTTATGTAGTTGAAAATACTGAACAACTGTGACACATGGCAGGCTTTGAGAGATTTCCTTACTGCTTTCTCTGTAATGGTTAAATGTATCAGACGGGTGTATTAAAATACAACTGCATGTGATTTAAGATGTGTGATGATGTGATTTATGTGTTTCTCATCACACTGTAGTGCTGGATGATGAAGACAGCAATAACATCACAGCAGGTTCTATCGTCACAGTTACTGTCACGTTGACACGGAAGAAAATGTCTGTAAGTAGAACATTTAGAAGAATACATCACTGGTCATCATTACCAACACTTTTGTTTAGGGGAGAGCTGTAAAAACTACAGCAGATCTGTTGTGTTGATGATAAGAACTGACTATGATGATAGTGCAGTTACAGCAGACATCCACAAGAGGTCACTGCTAAACTTCTTT
>JAZGTH010000078.1:1610000-1707500 GCA_036877525.1 Chromobotia macracanthus
ATTGTTATAGATCTTTATTTTTGATTTGTTTCAGTTGGAGGTTCATGAGCCAAAGGCCATGATGGATAACCACCCACAGTGGGACATTCCAGAAACTGAGGAGGAGGAAGATGACCAGGAAGACAGTGATGGAATTGAAGAGTCTGAGGAAGATGACGAAGACAACGACTAAACCAGTGAATTCATAAAAACCTGAGCGCAGCTCATGCACCCATGTGCCCAGTTATACACACACACACAGCTCCAGACGTTTGACTGGAGACGTTTGACGTCTCATGTTCCTGTTTAAACACATGAATCACAAATCTTTGAACCTCTTATTTTGCCAGTTGTACGACTCGAGGAACTGCTGCTTATTTTGCCCCATGTTTGTCCAGTCACTATAGGTGGTCTGACAGGACAGTGTTTGTTTGTGGGGTCCAGCTCTGTCTTGGATTCTTTTCCACTTCTCCACTTAAAACAAAAATACAGCTGAATATTCACGCCCTCACAACTGTCATTTCTCCGTGTCGCTGATAATACTTCAAAGGTATTTTCTACCTAATCATTTTGTAGTTTTATGTAGTTTATTGGAATTCAGATTTAGCAGGTTTCTACTGTTTATGAGGCTGTGTGAAGTGTAATCTAGAGTGAGAGTGAATCACATGGACACGGGTGTTCACACTGAGCTTGAGCAGGAATGGATTGTGGGAGGGGCTTCTGTGAGTCGCATTTCTATTGGTCTCTGCTTTCGTGAAGTCTGGAGGTAAAGTGGTAAACGTTATAAATCCTTAAACATTTCTGAACTTCCGACTTCTTGTCACCAATGCAGGTTGTCTGATCTCACACAATAATAACTGCAGGCATTCCCAGCCAGTTTGATCCTGATTTTAATGCTGTTTACACTAGAAGTGAGGGGGTACATATCAGACAACATCATCCTCAACACAGCTTCAGCTCACTTTCATTCAGCCCTTGATTTATGAACCCGCTGATTTTTTTTTAACTGGAAATCTCCTTTCAACAGTTACAAAAACAGATCGTCTGTAGTGTGAATGAACATCAGTACGAGCCTTTTCTGATTTGTTCTTTTGACCATAGACAGTTCAATAAAATTACCCAAAACAATTTAGTAAATGGCTTCTGTATCGTTTCCCTGTGTTTGTGTGACACTAAGAAACGTGTCATACAAATGTTAAAAAACATGTTTCAATACAGTCTCACATTCCACTAAGATAAAATTCACGGCTTATTTGCTGTACCAGTTTTTAGTGGCCACAAATAAGGATCCACCAGAAACACCAGTTTAAGTGAAAAGATCAGATTGATTTTTAGTGGGTGACATCAGGGCTGAGAAATGGATAGAATTTAAAATTCTTGTGGATGTGAATTTTTGTTCATCCCAGTTTACTGTTTCTCTTATTGCACCGCTGAAAGATTTGACAGTGTACTGAAGATGTGGATGTGGTGAAAATTTTACTCTGGTCTGTTCTTTTGTCAAGCATAAGGAGGCGTTAAAACAACCTATATGAAATTATATTAAATGTAGAAATGTGTGTGAAATGTCATATCTTCATACATTTTTTTTATCTTAATCGTTTTTATGTTGATTTTTCATCAGTTTATCACAGGAAATTTAATTTACTTTTTTCCCCAGTAGCTAATCTATGTTTTACAGTTCTGGTTGGAGAGCTGAAAATAATTGTTCATTTTCACCCTGTTTCTCATGAAACTTAATGCAGCACTTGTCAGTAGGGAACAGTGTCATTCTGGCTGCAGGTAACACTCATTCACCACCAGTTCATAAAGGTTTAACAGAGGGACAGTTTAGTATTGTAGCTCCAGAACTGAATGTAGTCTGAGTTACTGTGAATCAGGACAGATGAAGAGAAATCAAGTCTTCACATACAGCGGCTCACCGGCCACAGAAACAGGTGAATTGCCTAGTAAACAGTGTCTGCCACTTTTGTTTACGAGAAAACTGTCATTGTATATGAAAAATATATATTATTTGTATTTAAATAATTTCAAATAAAATAACTTTTAAATGACTTTCTTTTGGCTGAAAGTTTAGGGGGTTTGATATTGAAGTTTAGGGGGCTGGATATTTTCAGACTGGCACTTTATCCTGCAAGTCCATTTAAAAAGGGTCTCTTTAAAGTCTCTGAAGGGTTCTGCTGTTTGCACACTTTTAAGTGAACTCGTTATTTGAATTAAACGACAGCCGATTGCGCATGAATGTTTTTGTTCACGTTTGTTGACTAAATCTGTCCGCGCCGTTTACATTTCTGACTGAATACGTCCTATAATTCATATTATTTTTGTAAAAATAATATAGCAAATGCAGAACGTGCAGTTTTACATGCAACACTTTAAATGCATTATTTTTGTTTCTGTGGCTTAACACAGACTCAACATCCGCGAATCTTTCTCATTATGTCTGTAAAGTGTCATAAGCACCACGACTAGTTTTAATGCATTTGATTTTGTACAAAAAATAACCACATTCATTAGTAACGACTCAAACGAAGTCAATGCAACAAAACATTCATGTTTTACAGTCTACAGAAATCTGGTTGAGGGTTATTTGTCGTGCATGTTAAAACACAAACATTTATCTAAATCAGACGCACAAAAACAAACACAAATCATCAGCACCTGAGATCTGATGTACTGACATCTGATGTACTGACATCTGATGTACTGACATCTGAAACAGATTCGGCTTAATTTGTACATGTTACAGCAGGGAGGAGGTTGAAAGTCAATACAGACAATATTAATCTACAGTCATTCATAGCTGTTCAAATTGTGCATTTGTACAAAACCTCTACATACTCGCTTTATGTATTATTGTATGGATTTGTATGTACATGTATTTGTTTCTGAGTTTTGACGCAATACGTGTTCATAAATTGCGGCCCGTCTTGTTTTGCTCTTAATGAATCTGATTCAGTCCTACACGTCGCGTTATTGGAAACTCACAAACGATGTTTGTTTGGGCTTTTCCAGAACCCATATTAACATATTAACCCAGGGTTAATGCGGGATTTATGCAATACATTTTCGGGGATACGCTCGGATGTCTTGTGTGGGTTTGTGCTCTGCACCGTTTTCATACCCAGCAGAAATAAAGAAGCGCTTCTCTGTGCGCTGATCCGGGAGCGGCTCCGTGTGGCAGCGCGTCTTTGCTCCGGGAATCCGGCGGCGCGGAGGAAAATCGAGTCCGCTGTCCAGCTGCCGCTTTTGGGGCAAATTATTCCGCAAAGACGGTGGTGAACTAAATCTGACCGAAAGACGCGGAGGTAAAGCGATTTAACTCGTTTTGTCAAATGCATCTTTGCTGATCTCACTTCGGTTTGAAACGGCGACTCCTTTAGATGAAATGAAATGTTATATAAATGTTATTTATATATATATATATATATAAACACCCGCAGTGTTATTAATATTACAGGCTATAATAACTCTCACATTATCATAATGGTGAACACTTTCACATTTCGGTCGTTTGCACACCGGATCTGCACTTGCTGGTGTAACTGGTTGGTTTGTTTTATTTATTGTATTCATCAACAGATGATTTATGTGTGATTTTTCAGTGTGTTTTGTGAGTCGGTAAACCTTGCTAAATTGAACACTTTGTGATGCTGAAGTGTTCATTTGTAATGAATGTGTTACACGACAGTCTCCTGCAGTCCTGCGGTGATCGTGAGATTTATAGCCGGCAGAGGTGATTATAATGTCCGTGTTTTTTATTATGTACCGCTTTTTTTGCGCGCACACACATTGAATATATTTCATCAATCATTTGTGTGTGTTTGTTAATGCTGTTAGTGTCTGTTGACTGGATTAAACTTGTAAATTATAACCCCTAATAATGATCAATGTGGGTTAATTATTAATCTTCAGAAGAGCGAATGAGTGGATACACACAGTCTTTATTACTGAACCAAAGAAGCCACTGAGATCTGTGTGTGTGTGTGTGTGTGTGTGTGTGTGTGTGTGTGTGTGTGTGTGTGTGAAAGTGTGTGTGTGTGTGTGTGTGTGTGTGAAAGTGTGTGTGTGTGTGTGTGTGTGTGTGGGTGGGGGGTGTGTGTGTGTGTGTGTGTGTGTGTGTGTGTGTAGAGAGGAAGTGTGTGTGTGTGTGTGTGTGTGTGTAGAGAGGAGAGAGTGTGTGTGTGTGTGTGTGTGTGTGAGGAGGAGAGAGTGTGTGTGTGTGTGTGTGTGTGTGTGTGTGTGTGTGTGTGTGTGTGAGAGAGAGAGTGTGTGTGTGTGTGTGTGTGTGTGTGTGTGTGTGTGTGTGTGTGTGTGTGAGAGAGAGAGAGAGTGTGTGTGTGTGTGTGTGAGTGTGAGTGTGTGTGTGAGTGTGTGTGTGTGTGTGTGTGTGTGTGTGTGTGTGGTGTGTTGTGTGTGTGTGTGTGTGAAAGTGTGTGTGTGATTACAAGATTCATGCAAAGGTTCATGCTGGTCATGCAACAGTCCTGCCTTCCACCGTTTTGTGGTGTGATGTGTGTAGAGGAAATAGCTCTGTAAGATAGACAAATCATTTTCTGTTGACCTTCTCCTGAGACGTCAGAGATATCAGCAGGATGTTGTGGAGAGACACACACTCTGCTCTGAAATAACACATGATTGTGACTTAATAGGTCCAGAAGTGGCTAATCTGTTCGTCATAGACAGTGATTGTCCAGAGGCTTGTGTGAGCTCAGCAATTTTCCAAAGTGATTCTTGAGCGCATGATTACAATTGAGATTCAGCTGGGTGAAATTTCACCTGGACCTCAAGGTCATTTAAATGGTCTTCACCATGAACTCTCCTGTTTATTTGTCTGTTTATAACAGCATCCCACCTCACCATTGTTAGAAACAGATGGAAATTTATTCCTGCTCTATTCCTTATTCCTTTGCAGCAAGCAAAAAGGAACAAATATTTCAAAACAAGTAGGAAATTAAATTTCAGTTTGGTTTTGTTTAAGCAGACAAATTACTCTGTACTATATGCAAAATGCATTATTGTGCACATTCTTTATTCTCAGTTTGAGCTTCCTTTACATTTTTGCATTTCAAATGTTTTGATTTACATTGTTAGGAGATCCAGCTATCAGGGAACGTTTTCAGAACATTGGCCAACATTCTCTAAAAGTTCTCTCAATGTAATCAAAAATGTTCTTGCAGTAACGTTAGTGGAATGTTTCCTAAACTTTCCTAAAGCACTCATGTCTGAAGTCTCTCAGTATCTGCTTGTTTCTCCCAGTGTAATTTTTTGGTGGATGTGGCAGTGGGATTGAGACGGAAATTTGGAGGATTCCACCGTCTCCTGGATACCGAGTGTCCTGAGTGTGCACAGCGTCAGGCTCTGCCTTCACCTTTTTCAGATTGCTGTGACGACAGTGGGAGAGGCTTTTGGCAACTGGTTGACCTGGAGAGAGAGGAAGAACAGAGTAGGCGACGTTTACAAGATAAGACGCGCTCTACTTGTAAGTTCATTTACAGTATTTCAACATACAGTCCCTTCTTTCCTTATTTGTTAAGGTGTTGTTTCAGATATCTTCCTAATTCCTCCTGCTGTTCTCTCTCTTCCTGTTCTTGATTCCAAAAGGTCAATATTTCAACATTCAGAAGAACTGTATTTATAGTACCCTGTATATATTAAGTATATATTTATAGTACCCTTATATTTTACTCTCTGAAAATATGAGGCATTTATATAGCTGGACAGCCTGTTAAACGTATTAAGTGTAACAACAGCAATATGAGAGAAAGATAATTGACCATAAGAGGAAAAATTACAGTGTAAGAGATGGACAGAATAAAAATGAGATCCATAGTTTATTAAATCTACAACATTATTTGGGCATCTGGTTTACTGGCCTCCAACAAGATTAATAGAGATTAAAGTGTCATTTTTTGATTGTTGCAGTCTCAAACCTCACTGTCGGAAAAGGTTTTCCTGCTTTTTTAACAATACGTGTGATAATTGAAGTGCTGCGCATAAAATGTCTCTTAGATAAACAGATGAGTTGAGCTATTTTTACTCCCTCGATCACATGATGTTATTGCAGTATCAGATTTTCCTGTCTGTTGCTATGGCAACATGCCATGTATGAAGTAAATAATTCTTGCGGTTGTTTGTGAGGGGTAACACATCATTTTATGTCAGGCGCTGGCTGAAGGACCTCTGCTAAGAATTCTTGCTTTTGTTATTTTGATGTTAGCTGGTTGATAGGATATGTGTGTGAACATTTGGGGCATGTGTGTGTGTGTTAGTGTTAGCTAAAGGCTATTCCAGGTGTGTTACTTTGAAGTCAGAGATGGATGATCTATCTGTGTTTGGTTCAAAACTTAAACCTCAATGTACAATAATGCAGAGCTCATGTATGTTTCAATTTGACTGCTTATGTTAGACAATAATGATGAAACGAAACAATATGGTCACGTATACAGAAAATGTAATGCAGATATTGTAAATTGAGTTCTTCAGCTCTGTTGCTCTTGCACAGCTAATAAAACACTGTTGAGTTCAACAATCAAAGACACAAATGAGATCAAATGTCTGCGGATGGTGTAGCTCAGAAAAGCAGTTGAGTATATATTGAATTATTTTGAGCAAAGTTTGAGACATTGTCTAAAACAGGAGAAGTTTCTATCACTCTGCTTTCAGCTGATTGTGTAGGAGAAACAGATATTAAAGAGATTTCATTTGCTGTTTTGTTTTTCTATAGACAGACGTGATTCTCTTCTTTTTTTCTACACGCCCTTTCTTATTTATTGACAAAAATAATAACCATCTTTTCTCTCCCTATTATTTTGCATTGGCAAGGAGTGTTGTCATAGCAACCCACAGTAGTTTATTGATCTCCCCTGATGACCCGTTTGATTTTGTGTATGTCTGCTACAGTGTGTGCTGTCATTTCTCTGCTCCTTGTTGTTGTGTTAAAAGCGTGTGGCTCTCTTATACATTCTAACATCCCAACTTTATTTTACACAACACATACAATTATTTGTCATTTTCAGATGATGGATATGTGTTTATCTTCATTTTCATTGCATAGCAGATTATGGCTTAAAGCTGCTGATCTTGAACCCAGTCTGGTTGGTGTGGGTTCGACTCGTAGGGAACACACATACTGATCAAATGTATAACTAGAATGTACTGTAAGTCATTTTGGATGAACGCATCTGCCAGAGGGAAAAATGTGAATGTAAAAGATTATTAAAATGAAGATGATACAGTTATTAGAAGCTATAAGACAAAATATATGTATATAGATGTATCTTCTGTCCTCAGATGACTAAATAAATAAATAAAGCTTTTGCTTCCGCAGACTTTGATTGTAATTTAAGCTCTCGTTTGAAATACATGTTAAATAAATACGCATGAGGTTCAGTTTTCAGATCCGTGATCAAACAGTTTTATTAATTAAAATTTTATGAGGGTTATTTTATTGAGTTACGAGAGCATCTCAAGATTTGCCACAGTTCTCAATACTTTTGATGCGTTTATTGTTTATTACTGTCTGTAGGTTTTAAATGGATGTGATAAGCTCTCAGTACAATAACAAAGGCTGGCTAATTTTTAAGTTATTATTAGCTGAGCATACAGACGAAAACCTACACCGACAATCTGGCAAATTCAGTTTTAGCTGCACAGCTAACTGCAGCTGATTAAAATAATGTTATTTATTAATTGTTTATTAGTCGATTAGTCTATTCATCCCTACTTGTCCTAAAGAATTTTTCGTAATAAAAAGAAAATCGAATAAAGCGGCTGTTTGTGCCATCAAGACCCAATAATGAACCAGATCTCAGAGTCCTGGTCGCTTTTAAGGCTGCGCATCAGCAGATGACTGATGGCAAAAGGAGGATGTTGGGCTCCCTGTTGCCATGACGACAGAAAGGGGACCAGGCAGCGACAGCGGAGCGCGCGGCGGTGTCGGGAGCGCGCGGTGGCGGCGCTTCAGCAGCGCGGAATGATCGCGCGGTTCACCGGGCGCGTTCACGCTGTTCGTCACATCCCTGATAACGATTAACGGCACGAGCGGTCGGTGAGTGGTCGTGAATTCAGCGTTAATTTTGCGTTAATTCAACGTTAATTTTGCGTCAATCCGGCGTTAATTCAGCGTTAATTTAGCGTTAATTCAACGTTAATTTTGCGTTAATTTTGCGTTTGCTGTAAAACTGCAGGAGAGAAAAACGTCAACAAGACGCGTAAAAGAGGAGCACATGCAGGAGAGACGAGACTCATCAGTGTGAGAGTTTAAAGCAGAAGAAGAAACTCACCGTGTGCGTGACAAATACAATTTAATTAATCAAATTACTAAATTACTGAGAGAGAGAGAGAGAGAGAGAGAGAGACTGAGAGAGAGACTGAGAGAGAGACTGAGAGAGAGACTGAGAGAGAGAGAGAGAGAGAGAGAGAGAGAGAGACTGAGAGAGAGAGACTGAGAGAGAGAGAGACTGAGAGAGAGAGAGAGAGAGAGACTGAGAGAGAGAGAGAGAGAGACTGAGAGAGAGAGAGACTGAGAGAGAGAGACTGAGAGAGAGAGAGAGAGAGACTGAGAGACTGAGAGAGACTGTGAGAGAGACTGAGAGAGAGAGAGAGAGAGAGAGAGACTGAGAGAGAGAGAGACTGAGAGAGAGACTAGAGAGAGAGAGAGAGAGACTAGAGAGAGAGAGACTGAGAGAGAGAGACTGAGAGAGAGAGAGAGAGAGACTGAGAGAGACTGAGAGAGAGAGAGAGACTGAGAGAGAGACTGAGAGAGAGACTGAGAGAGAGACTGAGAGAAACACAGAGAGAGACTGAGAGAGAGAGAGACTGAGAGAGAGACTGAGAGAGAGAGAGACTGAGAGAGAGAGACTGAGAGAGAGAGAGAGAGAGAGAGAGAGAGAGAGAGAGAGACTGAGAGAGAGAGAGACTGAGAGAGACTGAGAGAGAGAGAGAGAGAGAGAGAGAGAGAGAGAGAGAGAGAGAGAGAGAGAGAGAGACTGAGAGAGAGAGAGAGAGAGAGAGAGAGAGAGAGAGAGAGAGAGAGAGAGACTGAGAGAGAGAGACTGAGAGAGAGAGAGAGAGAGAGAGAGAGAGAGAGAGAGAGACTGAGGAGAGAGAGAGAGACTGAGAGAGAGAGAGACTAGAGAGAGAGAGACTGGAGAGAGAGAGAGACTGAGAGAGAGAGACTGAGAGAGAGAGAGACTGAGAGAGAGAGAGAGAGAGACTGAGAGAGAGAGACTGAGAGAGAGAGAGAGAGAGACTGAGAGAGAGAGACTGAGAGAGAGAGAGAGAGACTGAGAGAGAGAGACTGAGAGAGAGAGAGAGAGAGAGAGACTGAGAGAGAGACTGAGAGACGAGAGAGACTGAGAGAGAGATGAGAGAGAGAGAGACTGAGAGAGAGAGAGAGAGACTGAGAGAGAGACTGAGAGAGAGAGAGACTGAGAGAGAGACTGAGAGAGAGAGAGAGAGAGAGACTGAGAGAGAAGAGAGAGAGAGAGACTGAGAGAGAGAGAGACTGAGAGAGAGAGAGACTGAGAGAGAGAGAGAGAGAGAGAGACTGAGAGAGAGAGAGAGAGAGAGAGAGAGAGAGAGAGAGAGAGAGAGAGAGAGAGAGAGAGAGAGAGAGACTGAGAGAGACTGAGAGAGAGAGACTGAGAGAGACTGAGAGAGAGACTGAGAGAGAGAGACTGAGAGAGAGAGAGACTGAGAGAGAGAGAGACTGAGAGAGAGAGAGACTGAGAGAGAGACTGAGAGAGAGAGACAGAGAAACAGAGAGAGAGAGAGAGACTGAGAGAAACACAGAGAGAGAGAGACTGAGAGAAACACAGAGAGAGAGAGAAACACAGAGAGAGAGAGAGGTGAGCGGTTTGATGGCTGTAAAGTGCATTTGATAATAATGAGGGATGGGGTCCACAAAGTTTGTAGACAAACTGTAATTAAAGAAGTAAAATATTTCTTATTATTTTGTCCTTTGGTGTGTCTCTTCGGTTTTTGTGCAGGTAGTTTTTGGTATCTTACAAATTGTCCTTGTTTGTCTGTGAGGATATATAGAGAATTACGTGTGTGGTTTATCATGTCCTCATGATCTTGAGCTTCTGTCTGTTGTCTGTACACACTTCAACATGAGATCATTTCTGCACACTGAATTTATTCTGTAAATTAAAATGAAATATGCTAATGCACCATACAATTGTTTTAAGAGAAATAGATTTAAATAAATAATAATAATATATAATAATAATAATGATGATGATGATCATTTAAACAACATTTTTGTTGTCTCTTTCTGATATTACTATGTTAGTGGTTTCTTTAAGAAAGCATTATTAAAACCTAATAATCTAATTGAACCCTCATGAGTTCAGAGGGAAGACTTCAGGAGAGGAACGAGTGAGGAGACGGGAGAGCTGTCAGTCAGGGGGAGGGGAGAGAGAATTAGGGCTGGGGGAGGGGCTGGATGAGAGAGAGCAGAGAGAGAGAGAGAGAGAGAGAGAGAGAGGATATAGAAGATGCTTTAATGTGGTTCAGGCTCTGTTTTCTCAATGCTTTGCACAGTGCAAAACCAACCTCACAGCTTCATCATCACTGTTCCTCAGATGTTTCCAGGCCAGTGTGTTCAGATCTGCAAGATTCATGAGAGTGTTGGTCCAGTATTTTCTGGTATTATTTAACGTTTCTTGCAGCTTGTCTTGACCTCTGTAAAAAATTCTGCACACATCTGTTTGAGTGTGTTGCAGGTGGGTGTTGCAGGTTTAGATGATTTGGTTCTTGACATATTTAATATAAAACGTTTATCTCAGTTCTACAAAAGGGATTTTTTCGACATTGCAAAGAACCAAGAATGACTAAATATTAATGTAAACAGTGTTAAGCATTTCTTTTGTCTCTGTTTATTCTTTTAGGTCTGATGAGTATTCCTGCAGCTGCGTCAGTTCAGTCGGGGGGCGGAGAGATGCAATCACCTGGAGCCATTAGCCCCTCCTTCCTCCCACCCCCAAGTGGAAGAGTTCCAGGTCGCAAAAGGGGTCGCCCACCCCTGAAAAGACACCTGGAATATCAGAGTCACTACCCACAATCTCTCCCACCCTTCAAAGTGCCTAAAAAGAGAGGGAGGAAGCCTGGGTTTAAGGTCAGCCAACAGGAGAGCATTCGTGTGTCTGTTTATGTGTGGGCATGTGTATTTTGAGTGTGTATTTTGTAGGTTACAAAAGGCCTTTCCACTGTTCATTCTTTAAATGTACTGTAGAGAAAACTCTCTGTCAGATATATACATGGAAATGTCATTAAGTGGTAGATTGTGTGACAGTGACTGGTTAGTGTTCTGGTGTCTGTATACGGGCAGGTCTGTGCACAGGAGGGACACAGTGGGTTACACTTTGATGTTTCTGCAGTTATTTTTAGCCGTGTGTGTTCAGCAGCCGCCATAATACTGCTGATTTAAAGAGCAACGTGTTCTGTGTATGTGTTTGTGAGCAGCTGCACCAGAAATGCACTCTTACCTAAACCTGATGGGTGTTGTTTTTCCTCTCATTGTAATGACCACCAGAGGCAGTTTATGTGTCATAATATAGAGCAGAGTCCAAAAGTCTGAGACCACACTAAAGTCTGAGACTTTTTATTTAAACTTGGAGATAAAGGTTTAAGGGTTTTAAAAATGTAAAGCTTACATGTATGTACATGTGATTTTTGATTGCAGCTGAAGTCACGCTTGATGACGCCACTGGCCATCTCACCGCAAAGCAGCACACCAGAGCCAGACATGAGCTCGATCCCACAGGACGCTGCGACGGTCCCTCACTCCTCCACCCCACAGGTCCTCACAGGTAACACACACACTCAACACACACTCACCCTTCTGTTACAATGTGTGTATGTTCTGTAGGGGTCTCAGAAGGAGTTGTTTCTGCTGCTGGTGGGGTCATGACCTTGGTGACCCGGGGTCTTTATTGCTGTTCTGAACATGTTTGTGTGTGTGCACATGGCTTGTGTGAGTATTGTGTGAACTCACAGGCTAATCTTAAATACCCATCCTGAGTGTGTTGAATTCTGTCTGTCTGTAAACCTTCATGTCTGCTGTCTTGCTGTGAATGATCTATTTAAAAATTCAGTGTGTCATATCACCTATTTGTTGGAAACGCTCCTCCACCGATCCTTCTTCTTTGTAGACTTTATCCTACAAATTCTCACACAGACACATTTGCTGGTTATTTTTACCCATGGACGACACATTGAGTGTGTGTGTGTGCATGTGTGTGACTCCAGGCCATGGCGCTTCTGTGTAAGAGACGATGAGGGAAGTCCCTCAGCATGACAGTCTGTCAGATTAAAGCCTCCGCAGGCTGCAGACGGCCGAGTCAGTGGGGCAGATTGTGTGGGAGGAGCAGGGGGTGTGGCCAGTGGATTCTGACACTCTTCTCTCTGGATCTCTTTCTCACTGTTACATTCATGTGGCAACTCATGCAAAACCTGTACTGTTTGTCTTGATTATTTGCTTGTGGTTTGTATTTTCCTTATTTGTAGGGGAAAACATGGAAAGAGATGTTTTCTATTTAGGAGTTTGTTTGATTTAGGTTTACTAGAAATGTACTGGTGTGGTGATATAGTTTAAACCATTTCTTTCTATTTAATGGTAACAAAAGTTTATTATAATCTGGTTTAATTCGGATGGTGAGAATAGAAAGCAGCTACATGATTAGGTGAGTTTCTCTTTAATTAGATTTTGAAATCAGGATTGATTTTATTCAGACTCGTGTGAATCTGTCAGTAGAGCTCAGCTTTTCTCTCTTTCATCTGCACTCTTTTTTCACTCCTTTATCTGCACTCGTTTTTCTGTCTTTCATTGCATGTCCCTTGAGTCTCATGAAACAGATGTGGATCTATCTGAGCATTTCTTACATATGAAATGCAGTTTTCTCTTCATAACCTCCAGGAAGGATCTATAAATATGACCTCAAACATGTGAAGAATCCTTCACAAATATTTGATTGATGGATTTGGCCCCCAAGCCATTCACAGTGACAATAGACAGGCGTGCGCTATGTGCCAATATGTATTTTGTGAGTGGGTGTACAATTGTTATTTATTTATTTATGTAGTGTACAATTAAATGTAGACATTATATATCGTAGATTAATACTTTAGATAAGAAGAACTGACACAGATACAGATGTTTCTTATTGTGTCTATTATAACTCTGTGTTTTGCATATGTTGGATTTTGCTAATATTACACAATTCAGTATAAAACACTTTCTCTCTTTCTCTCTCTCCCCACCTCACCCCAGTGTGTATCTACGTGAACAAGCAGGTGAACACGGGCCCAAACCTGGACAGACGGAGGGTTCTGCAGCTGCCCGATTACCTGGGTCCAGCCAGACCATCTGTGGTGCTGCAGCAGGCAGTGCAGGGCTGCATCGACAGTGCGTTCCAGCAGAAAGCTGTCTTCACTCTGCTCACCGAGGGTTATGGTGGAGAAAAGATCTCAGGTTCGTGTCACACTTTGTATTCAGAATAATGATGTGGAGTCACTGTGAGTTGATGGGGCTTATAAATCTACATATGCTGTAAATGTGGTCACGTTTTTTATTGCAGTGTTTCTTTGCGTTTGTACATTGTATTTTGCAATATTACTCAATTTTATACACATAAATACACCTTTTTTAACTTCCTCTTTAGCTACTTTTGATGGTAAGCAGCACCTGTTGAGTTTGCCTGTGGTCAACAGTGTCGGCTACGTTTTGCGCTTCCTCAAGAAATTATGTCGAAGTCTGCTGTGTGAGAACCTCTTCAGTGACCAGCCCATCGCTCCTTCATCATCCCCCTCCTCATTCCACACTGAGAAACACTCAGACAGACAGCTCAAGTCAAGTGCGTACTCATCAAACTCATGACCTCTGACTTATTTTGACTTGTTTTAGTCTCTTTTTGGTTTGGGTGTTTACTAATTTGGGTGCTGGATTATTGAGTCTGAGTAAATTCATTATCATCTAAACTGCTTTGCGCAGCAGACTCAATGGTGGATGATTACCATGGCGATTTATTGGACCCCAAACGATATTCTGTTGACCCTGGTGACTCTGCCTTTAATGGGATGTCCTTACCATACCCGGCCACTAAACCTACATATGGTTTTCGTTCTGGCCCCGCCTACTCTGGGGGTGTGTGCAGGCAGGCGGCCAGTCCCAGCACATTCCAGGAAGGAAACAGAAGTGGTGAGAAGAAAGTCAATGTCACACATATATATGCATTTACTAGACACTTTAATACAATGAATTACAATGTACAGCTTGAACACACCATATATGTATGTGCATTTCCTGTGAATCGAACCCGGGACTTTGCTAATACTGCTGCCAAGCTCTTAAGCTACAGAAAAATCATTGTCATTTAGAAATAAATTAACTGACAACCAATCAATATTTTCATCCTCCAAGCTAACCTATTATTGTTGCTCTACCTCTCATCCTGATGTCTCTTTACCCAGCCTACAGTTCCTCTCCAGAGGGAGGGAAGACAAAGCCTCCGTCCTCTAAAGATCCCTCCAGGTGGAGTGTGGATGAGGTGGTGGGGTTTATTAAAGGTGCCGACCCTCAAGCGCTGGGACCACATGTGGATCTCTTCAGGAAACATGTGAGTTCCACCGGCATATTTATTTACAAATGGAGACAAATGTTGCGTGCTGATCATGGTGCATGCTTCTCCTGCAGGAGATTGATGGAGATGCTCTTCTTCTGCTGAAGAGTGACATGATCATGAAGTATCTGGGACTTAAACTGGGTCCTGCTCTCAAACTCTGTTACCACATCGACAAGCTTAAACAGAACAAGTTCTGACTCCTTCTGCAACACACACACACACTTACAGTATTTATACTCCCAACACCAGTCCAACCTTTGTGATTACAGGATGCTTCTGTGTTTAGGAGCTTTTACTCTGTGAAATCCATCCATCTGCTGGTGAACTGGAGTCTGAATGAAAATTCACAGAAAAGCTGAAGACCTGCGAGATGACTGAACAGATACACACACAGTCTTAAAAGGTTATACTGTAAACGGTTACACTTTGCAACCAGCGAATCACAGGCACAAATGGCTCAGCAACGGACCAATCACATCAAAGCTTTGAAATATCTCAAGCAAAGTTTGAGAACTAAACAGGAGGCACAACAAAACTGTTACTTCTACAATCATTAAAACATCATAATACACGACAGGTGCTGTTTCTGAACCAGCAAGTAACAGAACAGAAATAAACAGCAGGGAGTTCAACACACAGCAGAACTTTATTGTTAGTTCAGCTCATAGAGGCCTTGTACTGAAAAGCTGATTTTGTCTACAAAATCTGTAGGCAGTTTATAACCATTTTTTAAAAGCTGCAATCTGTAACTTTCTCGTCTCTGTCGCCATCTGTGTTTGAAACTTAAAATTGCAGGTTGCTTTACCTACTTTCCTTTACATTTATTAGTCAGATGAAGCAAACAGACATTTCCCGGACCCAACAGCTCAAATGATGAATTATTAAAAACTTAAAGTTGTGAATGAGGGTGAGATGAGATTGTGTTGCTCACTGATCTGTCGTGTACTTGCTCAATAACTGATTTCTGTTCATTTCTAACAAAACATTACAGATTGCAGCTTTAATTGTAAATTGTTCTGCAGATTATATGTGTGTCAGTCGTTCATTAGTGAACACAAGCTGAGGTCTTAAAGGTGCTTTTATAAGATATTGTGACAGCTGCTCACTAACACCACGACAAAGTGTAAAAATCACTTTAGTTATGCAGCTGGTCTGAGTTACTATCCTGAGCTATACATATCCCAGCCAAAATATTCAACAAAATGTATTACAGCCAAGTGTGCAACTTCACAATTGTGTGTAAATAGTGTGACTGTGTCCTGCAATTTGTTAAAGAGCAAAAGAGGCTTCACAGCTCTGTTACGTCATCAACATGAACTGAATTAGAAATAAATCACTCGAGTCTCAAGTCCTGTACTAGCTTTAAAAGCATATAATGTTTTCATTTACACTTCAACACAAATCCTGCTCTTTTTAAAGCCATTTCAATAACAGCAACATTTCGTTTTCCGGTCTGTTCACTTTTGTAAATCTATTTCAGGAAAACTTTCATAATCTTTCAGTGCGTTTATAGTTTATAACCTCACGCATGTTCCTGCTGAGATATTACAGATGATCATTTTAATGTGCCCTTTAGTTCTGATGTGTTTGTTTTGTTGTGTCATTTTTGATATGATGGAAAATGTACATTTATAAACGCTGCTGTTGAATATAAGCCCGTTTGTTAACACCGGTCGAGTGTCTGTATTTAATGAATGATGATTTTATGCATACGGCTTTGTGCTCGCTTTGCTTTCTTCAGTTTGGCTTCTTGTCCTCTATGTGCACTTGTAAGTGTACGTACAGGTTATGTTATGAAAACATTTAATGTCTGATAGCAAAATGGTGATGTTTAATAAACACTGACCGGAACTGAAGCACGCGAGCACGACACACACACATTTCCGGTGTAACGCCCTGTCAAACGTCACTTCCGGTGGAGTTTGACATCATGGCTGCGCACGGCGGTAATGTTTTCTTGTCAGTATTACACAAACGTTATCATTTGTCAGGAAGTGAAGCTCCTGATCTGTACAGGCGTGACAGCTGGAGGAGTTGATATACGTGGTGTACCATACGGTAAGAGAGAAGGGCCAAGATTTCTCCACTTTCTGAAATGACTCTCAGTGTGTCCAAAATATAAGACAGCTGCCTGGTCAGTCGTGTGTGTTTTTGTATAAAGGTTCCTCTTCATAAAACTGATTTCAGACAGACTTTACACAGAAAACCTTTTAACCACCATCATACACAATTTTTACTCTTTAACAATTGCTAAACTGCACACACAGGATTGTGGGATATCACGTGATACCTTGTTGTTTTTCCACCTCTGCCCAGCTCATAAATACAATATTCTCCTCTGCAGTGATAAATGTGACTGCCGGATGAAAAGCAGAACTACGTTCATCATACTGGACGAGTTGACCGAGCAGACAGGCGACGTCCACCGTGCTTTCATCTTCAGACTCGTTCTTTATGGTTACGTGAGGATAATTGTGAATGAGCATTTGTGACGTCTCAGTCATTGACTCAGTCATTGGTCAGTTTTTGTGATGTCACTACAGAATGGGTCTGACAATATCACTGGTTGCTATGGAGAAAGAGAAGTTAAGGAGAACGTAAAGAACAAAACTGAATTCGTGAAAATGAAGTGTGTGTTTGTTGGGAGGTTTACACACAGGTCTGGTATCATGTTTGTTCCAGCAGAGGTAAAGGTTGCTATAACACCAGACTCAAAGAAAACGAGGATGCACCATATGGTACAATGAGAAAGAGGTGAGAAAATCTCTTACAACATTCTGTATTTCTCAAACTGCAGCAAAACATATGAAACTGAATACCTAAACCTGAACCGAGGCAGCTTTCCTTACAGCACACGGATGTGATTTATGTGTGATCCGGACATCAAAGTGCCCGTCGATAAGTTTGATGGTAAAGTCACTTACGGGCAGCGCCGGGCTGCAGGGGGTGAGTGTGTCTTCTGTTATATGTTTGTATGTCTTCATTATATATTTTTCACATATTTTTACCTGTTTCTCTCACTCTGTAGGTGGTCTGTATAAGGGTCATGTGGATATACTGGCCCCAACCGTACGAGAACTGGCCGTCCTAGAGAGAGAGAGAGAGAGAGAGAGAGAGAGAGAGAGGGAGAGGAGAGAGAGAGAGAGAGAGAGAGAGAGAGAGAGAGAGAGAGAGAGAGAGAGAGAGAGAGAGAGAGAGAGAGAGAGAGAGAGAGAGAGAGAGAGAGAGAGAGAGAGAGAGAGAGAGAGAGAGGCACAAACATCCTTTCTTCATCTCTGTGATCTGCACAACCAGCTCTTCAAAGCTTTCTGAAGCACACATGCATTTAATCACAATTAAAGTAAATGAAGAGTCTGCAAAAAACATGCAACACTAACCCTACAGAAGGAATGCATTTCAGTTCTGTTTCACAAGCAAAGAACATGTGCTTGATAAATATTGATTTTCTGAAAGAAATGTCTTTGTTTTTGGTCATTAAAAAAAGCATGTTTCGTTTTTCAGTTTTTTTCAATATTCAACACTTAATTTGAGAAATTGAAATTCAATGTGTTCAAAGATCATTCTGAAACTAAAGCCAAATTTCTATAGATGCCTTTGAGTCATGTTTTGCGATGATACTAACACCAGGAGGCGCACTTGTCTTAATGGAGAGACAATGAACAGCGGCTGGTGCAGATCTTTATTTTACAGCACATCAGTTGAAATAGGTGGATTTTTATATAGTTACGCCGTCTTACTGAATTTAAGTTGTATAATGTGTCAAACGTGTATGTAAGTGGTCATATTCCAGGAAGCTCTGACCTGTTCTTTACCCACAGTTAGACTGTTATGAATGAGTTATGTATGAGTGACGGATTACAGTTAAAACAGACAGGAAGTCTTGCTCACCAGGCCCATAGGGCATTTCCTGTGCACCTGGTGATAAAAATGTTCCTATGGCAGGTAACAGATAACATAAATTCAAAAGAAAAGAGTCTTCTATCACAATGTCAGTATCTAGTGTATCTTGTATCTTCAGTCCATGTCAGGGAGGATGATTAAACCCAGTATGAACTTTGACCCCTCACTTTTTTTTGACCCCCAACAGCTCTGGGAACATTTAATAAACATCGGTAAACTTCATTTCTTTCAAAGGATGCATTCATAAAACATATGAGATTAATCACAATAAATAATTTAATCATGACGTTTTTCTGGAATCAGATTTTGTGTTTGTGCAGGAACTATATAACAAAACGAAGCTAAAGATATCACACACATACAAACCAAGGCAGCTCAACACAACACCTTTTCTCTGATTTCTCACATCTGTCAGTAGAGGGATGACTGGTGCTTACTTTGCTAACATTCTCTGAAAGTTATCAAAGTTTGGGAGACATTTGAGCCAAAATGAGTCTATAGGTGAATGCATAACCGAATAAATGTTTGTGCTAATGAGAAAGACATTGCATTGAAACTCCAGGGAAATCAGATGACTTGTGTAGGGCAATTGTTGTCAGATTTCAAACAATAGTCATCTGGTCCTGACATTGGCTTACAAAAAACAGCAGTCAATCGTGTCATGGCAACACTGGCAGATTCTCAGGGGTCCCAACCCTTGACCCATTACCCTAGAGCTCCTGGCTGTTGTCATTGCCTGGTGAACCACTGACATTTAGGGGGAGAAAAAGAGAGGTGCCCCTGGAGGAAGAGCCACAGAGATAATGTGAATGAATGAGTAGATCAACGCTAAAGATCACAACCCCTGTCGGGTCAGCTGTGAGGAGGTGTAAAGGAAGCAGGATATGCTGTGTAACACAAGGAAAGTTCAGTCACGCACACACACAAATCAGTGATAGGACAAAATTCTCAACACAACAAACACTTCAGATTACTGCAGTAAAGAAAGACTGCCCGTACAAACGACTGTGAAATGATTAGAACAGAGAAGGACAAGAGTAAAGTACTTTTACTCTTAAGTCTTGTTTAAGTACTCCACTTAAGTACTCCACTCCATGACTCCTGAAAAGCCCCTATTTCATTGGCTTTGAAGCTATAAATGACCAGAAGCTCTGTGTAATTGAGTTTGATGCCTAATTATGTGTGTGTGTGTATGGGTGGGTTCACGTTTCCTCTCCCCGTCATCAGCCACAGCAGCTCATAACTTTTCTTATTCAATTAACTGTGAGTGCCACAGGAAATGACAACAATTATTTAGTGTTTCAGGAAGGAGAAACTTCCTAATAATGAAATTAACTGAAACAGTCTCTCTATCTGTGTGTTCCTGCTTCATACTTTGGGGAGAAAATGTCCTTTGGAGACATTTAGAATGTTTTTATTGTAAAAGTACATAAAATAAATTGTTCTTCAATACTAAAAATGCAAAAGTTCTGTTAGAATATGTGTTAGGGCCAATGAACACACATCACGTTCTTTGTGAGTTCTGAGAGCATTACTGAATCTGTTTAGCCTATCATGACAAGACTCTCTGTTTCTCTCTCTGTTTCTCTGTATCTATCTCTGTTTCTCTCTCTGGGTGGTTTAAAGAGGTTTAATCATGCTGATGGCTGTGATTATGGCCATTTCCCATGGGCCTCCTCTCCAGCTGTGGCCTCCACAACTTCCTGTTAGCTTTGAGTTCCAACAGGAAGTTGCATTTCTCACACACTCCATGTGTCCAGAAAACAGAAAGCCAATACTTGTCATCTGAGAGAGAGAGAGAGAGATGGGGATACAGATTTTGACTTGTTGAATAGTGACACTGTGAACAATGAACAGCAGTCATAAGAAAATGACTTCAGTCCAGAGAAATGTAGTATTTAATTGTTTTAAGATCACATTATGATGAAGAGGGGGGTCAGAACCAAGATGAAGGCTGGTGGAGGGCAACTGACCCGGAGAGGTCAGACACCTCTGCCTGCGGGCTACTGCTGTCTCCCACACAAACAGCTCAGGGTTAAACAGAGAGCTGAGATGTGTGCTGGGTTGACACATGAGTCAGGCTAACATTTGCTTCCAGTATGTGGACATTATGCTGTGTGTTCGGATCTTTTGTATGTTTAAGGTTTAGTGGGTCACTTCATCATCGCAGCAGGGGGCCCTAAAAGTAATGCCCCTTCCTCTACAGTCAGTTTTTACTTTCCATTCCAACAGCTTTAAGAAACCCTTGCTCAGCCAGTTAGTTAAACTATCAGCACATTTATAGCTATAAATACTGCAGCTGTAAATAACACCTGCTTTAACAGCACAGATATTTGAAGGGAACTCTATCTCATCCACATGAGTAATGAGGTTTGCTACTGTCACGCCTGTGTTTGTTTATGTAAGTGTTTGTGTTTCTGTGTTCTGTTCGTTTGGTTTTCTGAAAGGACAAATTAATCGCGAGCAAAAACAGGTTGAGGGGTGAGAACCAGACCAGCCCTGCTTTGTTATTTCATATCTTGTCTCTGCATGTTATTGGGTGAAGTCTTAATACAGATTGGATGCTGTTTTAGAGACCTTTGAATAGGGCGACATATTACAGATAATTTGATATAATTATATATATTTTTAAAGATCAGACAGCATTGATGTCATTTTCACTTCTTTGAGCTTTGGATGTGGGTGTTGTGTTTTCATTTTGAAATATGTTCTCTTTTATCTTTTTTAATTTGACACTTAAAGTGTTCCAATAGTCTCTGAGTTCTGTAGAAGCTAAAAATACGGCTGGATATGATGGCTTTTAAAGGGGATCATAAGGTGGCAGGAAAGTGGTAATTAGTATAGACTTGAGCTGAGCTCTCAAAAGCCTGATAACCAGTCACACACACTCTTCCTGTTTATTCCTGTTCTAACATCCCATTGACTCTCAGCCCGGCCCAAACCCAACACTTTCCTCTATGTGGATGCTCTTATCTCTCCTCTCATCTCTCTTTTTCCGCTTCTATTTCTCATAAGCGACTGAGATCTGATGCAGGATTGTGCAGGTTGACAGGAAATGCTACAGCTTCAAATGTTATACTAACTACTTAAGAACTATATTTTTGATATATGATCATATAACATTATAAAACATTCAACTAACGCTCTACTACCAAAGTTTTTTTAGAGAACTTTTAAAGAATGTTAACCAACGTTCTGAGAATGTTCTCAGTTAGCTGGGTTATTGAATCTTTAAACATGGTGACATATTTTCGAAGGTCTTATCTTTAGTCCTTATCCATATGCATGAAACCATGTCTCCTCAACCACATCACCAAAGCAAAGGGTGTGTGTGTGGGGCTCCTAACCGTATCTACACGCTTCTTATCTACTGGAAAACAAACATCTGTTACTGTTAGTCTCGTCTGTAAACTGCTGGGTACTGGCTGGATTAAGAACTGTTTAGATATGTGTTTTCCCATACAGACACAGCCATACAGCTAATCATTAACATGTACTGGAGCAGTGAGTGTGTGTGAAAGAAAGAATGCCTGACCGGAGACTAGAAGACTATATAAGAGCACTTATATCTTAGATTGGTTAAAGTTTGTTTTCAGTTGGAGTAAGCACTCTGTATACAGTCAAAAGCCCCATTGACAGCTTTCAGACAGTAAAGCTGAACTCTCTGTACTGACTCCTGATCGTGTGCACTGGTGTACTGACCTGTGGGCACTCACTGTCTCCTGTCCTGTTGTCACTGAGGCTTTATGCTTTTGTATTTTCTCTAAATCTTAATGTTTTATCCAAACAGGCCCAGTTTGCTTAATCATCCAAATGCAGCTCACCCACTGCTTCAGTAAGACAGGAAAACATGAATACACAGCCTCTCTCTCTCTCTCTCTCTCAGCTTCTCAACCAAGCATGTAGTTTTGGCACTTTTGCATGTTTTGACATGCCGATGTTTTTGGGCAATCATTTTAATAACATAATGAATAAAGAGCTAAATATGAAGTCATTATCATTTATAATTCAAAGTGAATCACTCTTACAGCAAGAAAAGTGCAGCAGCGTGAACAGTATGCGGATATCCTGACACTTTAGTAATGTATGTCTGCCACTGCATAAGACAAATATAAAGAAAAGCATTGCACGAAAAAGGTGTTTGTGTTTGAAATGACACAACAGAAATACTTACCGTGATGTTTTCCAGTCAAACAATAGTTGCACAAGTCCAACACAGAAGCAGACGTTCACTTCTCACTCCCCCTCACTGAGCTGAGGTCATTCAAAACCCTGATCTAGTGCTCCAGCCCTCTCTTCCCTGGTGTTCCCACAACCGTTTTCAGCAGAGAAGCAAAGCTGTGCACTTTAAGCATTTAAGGGACACCAGGGGCTAGTTGTCACATGGGGACATTTTCTCAGAAACTATAAAACTTCAATTCCATGTTCCAACACCCCCTCAAAACTACAGTCTTATTCTCCAATAAGATTCAAGTCATTCATTTTAGTGTTTGGTTGGCTAAGCATCAGTTTAATACATTTTAAATAATCCAGATTGTTTTACAGTTTAAATTATTTAGCTAATATTTATCAGATTATCTGAAGACAGACTATTTTCAAGTGTGTCCAAGTGAGCGGACGAAGCGCAATTCACCTTGTGGCCACTTGGCGGCGCAAGTGAGTCCGCATGCGGATCGTAAACAAAGAGATGCCGCAGTTTTACTCTCTCATTCTTTCATACCTCTCAGTTTATCACGCTTGTGTAACTGCTTTCCTATTGCGAATAAAAAAACATTCACCAAATTACAAATGTGTACCATTATTGTAGTAATCCGGAAGTAATACTCTTGCAAAGCTAAAACTCTTTTCAGTCGCTTGCTACATTTCAGTCATTAATTATCTGTCATTTAATTACGCACTAAGCCTTTAATATCGCCAAATTAAACACTGTAATAAAACAAATTGATCTAAAACTCACAACAGATGGGCGTGCCTCGCGCGGTGCCCCGCCCCTTTGTGGGCGGAGCCTTCGAACCCCACAGAGAGAGAAAACAACAACCCGAGTCACAGAAGCGCACGACGCGACTGCAAGCGGGGCAACAGACTGAGAGAAAGGGGCAAAACAAGCACAGACAGAGAGGTAAGATGCCCAGCTCCTCTACCGTCAGTCAGATTACACTGCCAATCATTAAACGATATAT
This sequence comes from Chromobotia macracanthus, assembly GCA_036877525.1. Lineage (NCBI taxonomy): Eukaryota > Metazoa > Chordata > Actinopteri > Cypriniformes > Botiidae > Chromobotia > Chromobotia macracanthus. Next base: position 1,633,684 of record JAZGTH010000078.1, read on the forward strand.
GAACCTGTTTAAGAGCATGTCATTAACACAGAGACACAAACCTGTGTGAAAGAGTTTGTGTCCTGTCGCGATCACAGTAACGTTTATTTAGTGAGTTAAAGAGCGATGTCATGCTGAACAGTAAGAGAACACTTAAAAGACAGCTTAGATATGACGCATGTAGAGAGCAGTGAGTGCGGGTGAGAGAGCAGTGAGTGCGGGTGAGAGTGCAGTGAGTGCGGGTGAGAGTGCAGTGAGTGCGGGTGAGAGAGCAGTGAGTGCGGGTGAGAGTGCAGTGAGTGCGGGTGAGAGTGCAGTGAGTGCGGGTGAGAGTGCAGTGAGTCGGGTGAGAGTGCAGTGAGTGCGGGTGAGAGAGCAGGAGTGGGTGAGAGTAGTGAGGCGGGTGAGAGAGCAGTGAGTGCGGTGAGAGAGCAGTGAGTGCGGGTGAGAGTAGTGAGTGCGGGTGAGAGAGCAGTGAGTGCGGGTGAGAGAGCAGTGAGTGCGGGTGAGAGTAGTGAGTGCGGGTGAGAGAGCAGTGAGTGCGGGTGAGAGTAGTGAGTGCGGGTGAGAGTAGTGAGTGCGGGTGAGAGAGCAGTGAGTGCGGGTGAGAGTAGTGAGTGCGGGTGAGAGAGCAGTGAGTGCGGGTGAGAGAGCAGTGAGTGCGGGTGAGAGTGCATTGAGTGCGGGTGAGAGTGCATTGAGTGCGGGTGGAGGCATTGAGTGCGGGTGAGAGAGCAGGAGTGCGGGTGAGAGAGCAGTGAGTGCGGTGAGAGAGCAGGAGTGCGGGTAGAGAGCAGTGAGTGCGGGTGAGAGAGCAGTGAGTGCGGGTGAGAGAGCAGTGAGTGCGGGTGAGAGAGCAGTGAGTGCGGGTGAGAGAGCAGTGAGTGCGGGTGAGAGTGCATTGAGTGCGGGTGAGAGTGCATTGAGTGCGGGTGAGAGTGCAGTGAGTGCGGGTGAGAGAGCAGTGAGTGCGGGTGAGAGAGCAGTGAGTGCGGGTGAGAGAGCAGTGAGTGCGGGTGAGAGTGCAGTGAGTGCGGGTGAGAGTGCAGTGAGTGCGGGTGAGAGAGCAGTGAGTGCGGGTGAGAGTAGTGAGTGCGGTGAGAGTAGTGAGTGCGGGTGAGAAAGTGAGTGCGGGTGAGAGAGCAGTGAGTGCGGGTGAGAGCAGTGAGTGCGGGTGAGAGTGCAGTGAGTGCGGGTGAGAGAGCAGTGAGTGCGGGTGAGAGTAGTGAGTGCGGGTGAGAGAGCAGTGAGTGCGGGTGAGAGACAGTGAGTGCGGGTGAGAGTGCATTGAGTGCGGGTGAGAGTGCATTGAGTCGGGTGAGAGTGCATTGAGTGCGGGTGAGAGTAGTGAGTGCGGGTGAGAGTGCATTGAGTGCGGGTGAGAGAGCAGTGAGTGCGGGTGAGAGAGCAGTGAGTGCGGGTGAGAGAGTAGTGAGTGCGGGTGAGAGTAGTGAGTGCGGGTGAGAGAGCAGTGAGTGCGGGTGAGAGTGCATTGAGTGCGGGTGAGAGTGCATTGAGTGCGGGTGAGAGTGCATTGAGTGCGGGTGAGAGAGCAGTGAGTGCGGGTGAGAGAGCAGTGAGTGCGGGTGAGAGAGCAGGAGTGCGGGTGAGAGAGCAGTGAGTGCGGGTGAGAGTAGTGGTGCGGGTGAGAGTGCATTGAGTGCGGGTGAGAGACAGGAGCGGGTGAGAGAGCAGGAGTGCGGGTGAGAGAGCAGTGAGTGCGGGTGAGAGTGCAGTGAGTGCGGGTGAGAGTGCAGTGAGTGCGGGTGAGAGAGCAGTGAGTGCGGGTGAGAGTGCATTGAGTGCGGGTGAGAGAGCAGTGAGTGCGGGTGAGAGTGCAGTGAGTGCGGGTGAGAGTGCAGTGAGTGCGGGTGAGAGAGCAGTGAGTGGGTGAGAGCAGTGAGTCGGTGAGAGAGCAGTGAGTGCGGGTGAGAGAGCAGTGAGTGCGGGTGAGAGTAGTGAGTGCGGGTGAGAGTGCAGTGAGTGCGGGTGAGAGAGCAGTGAGTGCGGGTGAGAGTGCAGTGAGAGAGCAGTGAGTGCGGGTGAGAGAGCAGTGAGTGCGGGTGAGAGAGCAGTGAGTGCGGGTGAGAGAGCAGTGAGTGCGGGTGAGAGTAGTGAGTGCGGGTGAGAGAGCAGTGAGTGCGGGTGAGAGTGCAGTGAGTGCGGGTGAGAGAGCAGTGAGTGCGGGTGAGAGTAGTGAGTGCGGGTGAGAGAGCAGTGATGCGGGTGAGAGTGCAGTGAGTGCGGGTGAGAGAGCATGAGTGCGGGTGAGAGTAGTGAGTGCGGGTGAGAGAGTAGTGAGGCGGGTGGAGAGAGCAGGAGTGCGGGTGAGAGGCAGTGAGTGCGGTAGAGAGCAGGAGTCGGGTAGAGACATGAGTGCGGGTGAGAGAGCAGTGAGTGCGGGTGAGAGTAGTGAGTGCGTAGAGAGCAGTGAGTGCGGGTGAGAGTGCATTTGTTCATGTTACCCTCTCATTGTGTTCGTTTTAAAGCAGCTGTACCTTCAGTTTCAGCACGTCTCTGCTGGTTCTGGATTGTCCTCTAACAGCTGTAAACATGAGCTCCGACATGCTGTCTGACTCTCAGCCCTGTTTTTACCCGGACGAGCTCTTCTTCTGCAGACCCGACGCCACGCCGCCCGGTGAGGACATCTGGAAGAAATTTGCGTTGCTGCCCACTCCTCCTCTCTCCCCGAGCCGGGCAGCACTTCCGGGGGACCCGGGTGCGTTGGCTGCGGATTGCTCACTGGTGGGCTTTGGATTAACTGACCCGCTGGACTGGGCTTCCCAGCTCCTGCTCATACCGGAGGATGACGTTTGGCAGGCCTCAGACGGAGAAGTTTTGGATGCTCCGGACAATTTAATCGTCCTTCAGGACTGCATGTGGAGCGGCTCCTCCGGACGGGAGAAACGGGAGCGGGAGATGAATGAGAAACTTGGGAAAGCCGCCGCTGGGGCTGAAGTCAGGAGAGACGCGACAGTCAAGCCACCGGATACGAGCCACTCTGTACCGGAGTGTGTGGACCCTGCTGTGGTGCTCCCGTGTCCTGTCAACAAAACAGACGGCAGCCAAAGTGAGACGCATCCAAGGACGCGACACTTGCCCCCGGACAGCGCAGAGGAGACGCCCGGCGACTCCGGTAAGTGTTTCCATACAGCGACTGTTCAGAAGTTATGAACTTCTCCAGAGAATGAGGCAGAAGGTGACGGTTTCTGATGTTCTTCATGTTGCATTGTAAATAAGATTATTTTAATGAGTTCAGTGATGAATGCTATAGGTCTCTTCTTACTATTATTACCATCATACCGACATCAATATTAATATTGATGTTAATTATCGTAATCACCAGAATGCTGATAATCATCACGATTGTGTTAAAGAGTTGCACGCTTTTGGCAGTCCCGGTTTGTTGGGGGTTATTGAGGTAGTTGTTGTAGGTCACGTGACTGGTTCTGAATCGGATCCGTGCGTCACATTCCAGACTGTCGGTAGTAAATGGGCGGTCATCAGGATTACGTCACACCCAGAGATGGCGGGAATATTTAATGAGGATTGCGTCATACCCGGAGATGGCAGGAATATTTGACGTTGTCCATGAAAGTTGTTTAATGATTTAATTTAGTGTCATTGAGTCATATTAAATAGAAAACGTGTATTTATCTGCCCTCCACTAAATCTGCCTTTACATTTGATCTGAATTTAGGCTTTAATCGGATTGTTGTAGGTCAGTGTTTTGTCATTCTGTCACAATAGGTTGTTTTGTTCTCGTCAGCATATCTGATTGCCCAAATGAAGAGCCAGATGACGTTTAAAACACAGGCTCAGATGTCAGATCATGATCAGGGTGCATAAAGACAAGCCCCTAAATTCAGTGACCCCAGTAAGTAGTTTCCCTTCTGAATACACTTTTTCAATTGCAAATCTGAAACAACAATCACACGTGGGTGACAAGTGAGCTGGCACCGGGCACCAGAGTCTGTCTGCGCATGCGTGCGTGTTAGCCTGCGAGAGACAGACCCTCCCCTGCATGCCCGGTGGGCTGAGCATCTTCCAAAGAGCTGCAGTGAATGAAATCATTAGAAAAGGGAGGCTGGGTCTTCTCTCTTTACAGGGTTACACTGTGAACCAGCACTGCCTTTCCTCCAGCTGTCTGTTCGGCGTCCCTCCAGGACATCGGCTTAAGATGCATCAGATCAGTGTTCAGACGCATCAGACCCACCAAAACCCATAAAAACCCCACCACTCGATTACACCGTGGCTAGTTTTTCCAGCCTGTGCTATTGTCCCTTTTGGCATAAAAATATCGAATGAAAATGTTGCGTGTTTGGTGTGAGAAAGTTTCCCTAACATTTCCATTAAGTAACAAAAATGTTTTAGTAATGTTCAAAACATTCAGCTTTTTTGTTATTGTAATTAACATTATTTTTTGAACGTTTAATAAAATGTTCAAACATTTTAATTTTGTAACATTCTTAAAATGTTCCACTAGCTACATAAAATAACATTTTTAATATACATGATATATATATATATATATACACACACACACACACACACCGTTAAAAAAGGTTTTTTTAGAACGCAGAGAGAACGTTACCCAACATTCTGAGAATGTTCCCTGTTAGCTGTGTTAACACAGGCAGACAGTTTCTTGTGGTGAGCTTTTGAAGTGAGAGGCTGAGGCATAAGGTGGTCCAGTCTGGATAGAATCCCACTCTGTGTGTTTGACAGAATACGCATGCACTGTGATTTCACAAATGAATGCTTCGAACAGCAAACCTAACCTGTTTTTTTCTCCTTTGCTAGATGATGATGAAGATGACGATGATGAAGACAATGGCGATGATGAGGAGATTGATGTTACGAAACGACGTTCCACCACCAATAGATTTACCAACATTGGTCCGTCTGTTTCTAACTCTCAGGCATCTGCAGGAGGGCGATCGAGTGCAGGGGTGAGCAAAGCCCCACAGGAGTTAATTCTGAAGAGGACGGCAGCAACCTCCATACACCAGCAGCAGCATAACTATGCAGCTCCATCTCCGTACTCCAACCCAGAAGATGTTCCTACTGCTCCCTCTAGCAAGAAACTCAAAATCGACAACAGCGCTAACACCCTACACACTGCCAGGAGTCAGAACTCTTACCCAAACTCCCCCACAAACACAGCACCAGGCCAGCGAATCAGAAAGAGCGAAACCAGCAGCCCGCGGTGCTCGGACTCGGAGGACAGCGAACGGCGGCGAAACCACAACATCATGGAACGCCAGCGTCGCAACGACCTGCGTTCCAGCTTCCTCACTCTGCGCGACCAGGTGCCTGAGCTGGCGCACAACGACAAGGCAGCCAAGGTGGTCATCCTGAAGAAGGCCATGGAGTACGTCTCCTCCCTGGAGGCCCAGGAGATCCGACTCCAACAGGAGAAAGACAGAATGCAAGCCCGACGGCAACAGCTCCTTCGCAGGCTGGAGCAAACCAGGACTCGCTAACCAAGGTTGCTCATTGGCTGAAAGCCTCGTAGCTAACGGTCAGCGTCCAATGACGAACAGCGGAGTACTGGTGCTAACAGCCTAAAATAAATTCTGTGGACACTCACTGCTGACACTTTTTTGCACATTTTTTGACGTCAAGGATGTTTCAGGTTTACTTTGTCACCCCAACCACAGAAGCTTTTCAACACTCAACTTTCCCCTCAATAACAAGAGTGACACATGCATTCTTTATAAACAGAGCTAGTCTGTAATATACAAATAAATGATTGAAGAGATCTTTGCATTTGCTCTCTTTCAGAGAAAAAGACAATAAATAAGTTACACAAGTCACTTCGAATAGCTATAAACGTTCACGCCACGCTCACCAGAGCTGAATCTCATGGATGTACCTCTACGCACCTTGATGTTGGACACTTTTGTAAACAGAGCTGATAAAGAAACACACTCAGTCTGCCTTCTGTTTGTATACAATATTGTCTTTTAATTTTTCTGAAGATGACGATAAGTCGACTGGAAGTTTATATACTTTTAAGTGTACTGTAAGTACTGTAAGACCTCGATTTTTGTAATATAAGGACACATTGTTTTGGTCTTATAATCTCTCTGTTATGACATGCTTTACTAATTCCTACATTTATGGTTTAGTGTGCTTCTGATACATACTAAATGTATACTTATATTTTCGTATGAAAATGAGTTCTGAGTAGATATCACTTTATCTTGTTTTTATCTCTTTTTTACCTTCAGTTCTGTTCTTTGCTGTATTTCTCGTTCTATGTTTATATATTTGTAAGTACTGGCTTTATAGAATTTCGGACTAAAATGTTTGTTTTTTCTCAAATGTACATGTTAGTGCTGCAACTCACAGCACTTTGAAATACCTCATTTTGAAAAATAAATAGTCATGTTGAAAACAAAGGACCTTGCTGAGCTTATTTTGTTTCTATATAAAGGTAGTGTAGTACAGAGTTTTTCACTACTGTACCTCTGTTAACACTGTTTTTCTGTACTGGTACTATAATTGGACTGTTAAAACAGGAGTCAAGGTTAAAATAAATTTATACTTAAATCTGGTGTTTTGATTTTGTGTCCACAGTTTGTCACAAGCCTGTTGTGGTTGGATGTTTTGGACTTTTGTTTCTTTTCTTTTTCTTTTGCCATCTGCTCACTATAAATTAATATCTGGGTGTGCAAGCCATCCCTGACAAAGAAGAGTTTCCCTCTCGATATTCACTCAGTCACTCTCTTACACACACAGTTGATTTAAAAATCATCAGGACATCCACGTGCACTTTGAGGCACTCGTACACAAAAACAAACGCTGGCACACACACACACACACATCAGACGTCCCTCCTAGCTTCGTACCTTATTGTTCTGCAAGTTACCATGGAAACAGGAGCAGCTGCAGCATGGGAGTCATCAAGTGCAAGTGTGTTTTATTATATTTGTGCATGCGTGTGTGTGTGTGTGTGGTCTTTTGTGTGGAAGCCATCATGAACTGTGTGTCTAATATCCTGCTGGCCAAGCGCAGGGTTTTGTTTACTAACTAAAGTCACGTGGTTTGCGTGCTGACAGTGTCCAGACAGTTATAGCTCCGCCCACAAATGTAACACAATGAGTGATTTACGTTTTTCCAAAATAAACACACAGAAACAGAAATCTGCTGCTGCGATACAGGAGAAACAGGGTTTGGCAGAGCAGGAAAAAGAGAGAAAATAAGATCTTCAGGGAAACGTACGGTTATAAACTGCACTGTCTAGACAACAGATTGGTTACATAACAGTCTGTGTTTTTTGGCCACAATGTGTGTGTGTGTGTGTGTAATGTTTGGTCCTCAGGATGAGGTAACCATGGAAGACCCCACTGTGCCATCTGGCTGATGGCTTATCCTGCCTGGTTATTGATAAAACAACAACAAAGCCACAGGCTAAGACACTAAAAGCAGAACTCAACACATCATCTGTGCTGTGGGATGTTGCAGTGTTGTTCTGTCAATCGGCTCTCTAATATGTGGAGATCAGCACTGGTTTTACAACCACAGGATGGGCAGCATATGGAAAAGGGGACTTTGAGTTGTGGCCAAAAGCACAACAGCATGTTGCTGAATCTGGTCAATCTGGCACTGTCAGAAATGGTCTAATCCACGAGTTGCCACCCAAACAAAAGTATGCCAGCTTTAAAATGCCCCTGTCTGAATGGGTATTGCCTCCAAGGGGACAAGAGGGGAGGGAGGGGTGCCATCTGTTCGGGCTCAGGTGCAGAACGTGGTGTGTTGTGTCACTGTGTGTGTGTGTGTGTGTGAAAGAGATGGAAGAATTTCTGTGTGATCAAAGTTTGCCAGTGTTGCAATTAACATACAGATGGCGGTAGCGTTTACATATCATCCACCTTTCCTTTCAAGAGAACTGTCTGTTGTTTTCTTTAGTTTCTTTGTAGCTAGTTTGTGTGTGTACATCTGACACGTGTGCAAACACGTCTTTCATGCAGGACGCACTGAGTCTGACCTCAGTATCACACCACAAACTCATAAGAACACACACACATTCATCACAATAAACTAGACTAGCCTCAGCATGGACCCTAAATGTGTCTGAGCTCTCGTAGATTTGTTTTGTTTCTGGTTACGATGTATTGTTATTAATCTGTTTTGACAGAGTGGTACATTTTCTAGACATAAAAACAAACAGCTTTATTTAAAAAAATATCTATACTTAAAAACAACTTCTTTGTGACATTATTTTGGAGGTAGAAGGAGGGGAGGAGAGAGAGAGAGAGAATGTACTGCTCTGAAGTCCTTATTGGGGGGACGAATTGTCAGAACTAAAAATGAAATGCCCATTTCATGCTAATGAAATCCCATCTACTTAGTTTGATCTCTGTGACCTCAGAAAAGCACCTTTAACCCATAGAGTCACACACTCACAGACACTCTGAAACCGCATGACATACTGGACCAGAGATGGTACAGAGCTTTCAGCATTAGCCAGCCCAAAGAGCAGGCCAAAGGTTAGCAAAGCAAGCGTAACAATACTGGGCTGGTAGGGGGTTGCGGCACTGTTTAAATGTCCTGATCTCTCCCGGTCTGACAGTTATCAGTCTGTTTGATCACAGAGAAGTTGGAGCCTCTCAGGTAAATGTAGAGCAGCCCTCAAAGGAAATGAGCTTTATAAACCTCAGTGAGGCAACTGAGTGTCTCTGGTTTTGTGAATGTGTGTTTAAAGATATACAGCAGTGTTTACTGCTCATTCACAGACCTCAGCAAACACACACCTAAAAATACAACAAAAAATCAAAACAAAAAACTGGCAGTATTGTATATCTTATTCACGTACCATGGGAGGTCATAGAGACAGTTTAGATTTGTGCTTATAAGTAAATTTATCCAGAGCTTCAGTGAGCTGTTGAATATCACCAAATTTACACAGATTTCAGAGCAAATCCAATTCCCTTCAAAAACTCCCCAAAGAAACTAGACACCTGATCTGGAGTCTGTCATACTGAAGGCCAACACTCTGCCTGACTCACATCATTTAAGCCTTAAAACATCAAAGTTACTCCTCGACAATGAGAAACAACAGCTTTCCCTTTAAAAGAACAGCAAAAAGTTTTTTTCTGTCTCTATTCCCTCGCCCTCGCCCTGAACAATGGCTTATAAACAACAAAAGAGAAGAAAAATAAAGGAAGGTTATGAGGAGATTTGCTCCTCACCTGCTGGGAGTTATACAATCGCTTAACCACCGCAACAGCCTTTGTGAGCCACACTCTGGAGAAAGAAGACCACACGCTTTAAGGTCCCACAAAGACCATAGAGCACTGCCTTATATGGGCTTCCCCTGCTCCACCCACCAATAATAAGAGCCCTTAGCACTTTCAAAAGTCAACAGCAGCGTGCAGTGCACATGATTTAAAGGAACATTATGTGTTTATTCTGATTACATGCCACTTTTTTCTTGAATACCGGAGTGAATTGGATAGTTTTAAAACATTTGATGAAAATGCCTCGATTTCATGGCCTTATTTTTAAACCATACTGCGTTAATACCGCGACCTTATGTGAAAACAATAAAGCTGTCTAAGGAAAATAAAATGATCTGTGACCCGCAATTAAGAATTCTTAAGATCAGTGACATGGTTTATTAGCCCGTCTGCAGCAGCACCGCAGAGTGTACCATGCACCCTGCAACGGTAACTAATCCCAGACTCACACTGAACACAGTTTCCACAGACATTAATCATAAAATCACACTTCCTCTCACTCACCCTGAATCACTCGCGTCTAACATTATCTTATTTTACACATACCTGTTGACAACTACACAAACGAAACTGGAACGAGCCTATAAAACATGAATATAACAAAACGTGAAATCGGATCCGAACAACCACAGCGTGCCATTTATACAAGCCAAGCGCTGGTGTAAACCTGCGGCTTTTTTGGAATGCAAGTCGCATGTTAGCGGCCGGGGTGCAGTGGCAGAATTGGAGGCATGTGTTGGTGCAGCGATGTTGTGGGTTTATGGTCGCTGCTGTTGTTTGATGTGCTGTAATGAGGAAGTGAGTGACTTCCTGTGGTTAACATGAGCAGGAGAGATGGATGATGGGGGATGCAGTAAATGAAAAGCAGCAGTAGCACGGTTAACAGAGGCCGGGGTGTGTGGGCTTAAACGCTTTTCAAATGTTTTAACTGCGTTCTCTCTGACATGTCATGGTCCAGAGGTGACATGTCATTATTCCTGGAAGATAGGGTGAACATGCTTTAATTATGTGAGCCCAGATCCAGATGACCCAGCACAGAATCTGGTTGAAAATGTTTGAAGCCTGTTTAACCTTAATCGTCATTGTAACATGTTTTGTGTGCTTAATAGCTTCTTCTCTCTTTCTGAGATGTTGAAGATTTCACACAAGAGAGACAGAGAAAGAGTGAGACACAGATTGTCAAAGATTGAATTCATGTGTGAAAACTTTATAAACAATCCACAGTGATCTCTATGAGGACTCTCTGATTGGCCAGAGGTTTGAACTGACCAGTTTTAAAAAAATGCTGTTTCGGTCTTGACATCCTGTTGGTTGTCGTCAAGGTGTCACCCACCTGTTAAGTAAATCTTTAAGAATCACATACTGTATGAAAGTATGAACTGAGATTAATAGAACAGTCATCTGTATAGTACAACAAGCATTCAGAGGTCATTCTGTGTTTGTGTGTGCGTGTGTCCAAGGAGATGCAGTTTACTCCGAAGAGGTTTTGTGTGGAACACCCCACAGAAGCTCAAATGTCAGCAAAATTCAGCCTCCATATGTTTCTACACTTTTGTCATGGTCATTTCATGCTCAAAATATATTATAAATATATAGTACTATAACCCAGCAGAGAGTGTGAGTGAATGTTTTAGGACCAGCTCAAAACAGTCTCTTTAAGAAGAACAAGGAAACAAAAAAGAAGACACACAAAAGATCCCACTTTGGATATGGATGCTGGTATTTTTCACCTTCAAAGTCTCACACCTTTTACTCTCTCTCACACACACCCTAATACCTCTCACAGCCCTGACATGTCGCTACAGATCCAGTGTGAGAGTTTGGTTTGGGGTGAGTGCCAGTTCATCAATCACCTGCTCCAGTGGCTGCATTACAAGACTGTTCTGCCATGACATCACAGCAGAATCTTTATGGAGTCAGACAGCGCTGTGGGCCAGTTTTAAAAAATAAACAGAGAGAAAGGAGGAGAGAGATGCTTTCATTTCTGAAGTGTTGCAGTGAGGGCCAGGAAGTGGAAAAACATTGAGTTTGAAGATAACATGAGTTAGTGGATAGCAGATATAGGGGTGCACACACACACAAAGGCAGTTCTTGAGTGCCCTCATTGTATGAACATAAACTGTGGGTGTTTAGGAGACACTGTTAAGGCCACAGAAAGATAAACATTCCCTCTATATGGAGGAACTCAACTAACAATTTTAGGTTGTAATGTTTGCCTAATGTTTTTATTAAGTAACACAAACATTAAAAATGTTATTTTGAACGTGTTAGATGCTCTATCCTCTTGACTTGAAAACATCACAATGCACCTATTTAGTGACGTCACCTGAGTGACAGAATGAACTTTCCTCTCTGACCGCTAAAGCCTGTGACCTCTGCACTGCCTGAATGGAGACAGGAAGGTATTAAGGTCTCTGGTTGAATGGGGGTTGAAAGGTGAGGATCACGGGTCAAGCTCTAAAAATGATACGTCTCTATGGCAACACACAGAGAGGCATTATATGGGCTCTTCCTCAGCTATTATACAAATTTGGAGGAAAATGACCTGATAATTACTGCCATAATGAACACTGATGAAATGTGGTAAGTCTAGTTTTGACATTTATGCATTTTCACCATGAATTGTAGAATAACTAACTACAAACTAAGTTTATGTAAAGAACAATAACATACACAGGAGGGAAGAGCAATCTAGAACAAACACTCTTCCCAGGTTAACATTCCTTAGGGATACTTAAAAGAAAGTAGGGATACTGAAAAGAGAGCTAATAGGAGAAAAGTTTGCAACACAATATGACATGTTCTGTGTCTGCATGAAATCAGACATCAGAAAGGGCAGGACCATAGCTAGAAAATCTGCGTCCCCATCTGTACGATGCTATGAGCCTGAAATTTTGCCTCTGCTCATGACATGTTGCAGCAGCACTGAATTCCCCAGGCGCATGAGATGCGACAGAAGCATTTTACACATTCATGAACACAATGTAAACAGTGATTCAGTCACTGTTTACTACATTCTGTGTCACACAGTTTGTTATATAAGAAAAGAGTGAGCAGAAATATGTGTATCTGGAAATATCTCCAGACAATATTGAGTGTTTTATAAGACGTCACATACACATTGTGTCTCAAATGAGGAAGAATTTGAAATCTGATCGGACTGGGAAAAAATTCAAAAAACAAGTCTAGATTGTGCGTGTAAACACTGGATTTTGTGTTTTTCTCTTGAACATGGTCGTCTAAACAAGGCCTCAGGCTTCTCAGTCATCCTCTACAACTCTTCACAGGAAAACCTCAGCGCCTGAAGCATGTGTTCGTTTACCAAAACTTGACTTGCTGTGATGTGCCCTAGATTAAATGTTTATAAGAACGTTATTCAAACATTTTCTCACTCTGTAACATTTTAAAATGTTCAACTAACGATCTGAGTTTAACATTTTTGATAGATAGACATATAATGTTATAAAACGTTCTGCTAACATCATCTGTTAGCTAGATTAAAGATGGCCCAATAGCTCAGGGCTCCAGTCGAACGACAAAGTCTTTCTTTCATTGATTTATTTAACAGAGGTTTCCCATAACATAACACTCCTCACTCTTTCTTTAACTCTGTTACATCAGATCTTCTCACAAGTTGACGTGGAGTTACAGCTGATTCACTGGATTAAGTGTTCGTTTATAAAAATCCACACCTATAAAGGATAGTGGAGATTCTCATGACCTACATACACACGCATGTAAGATCCAACACAGAGCGAGCTGAAGCAGTGAGATTTCATGTAACGAGTGATGTCATTTTAATGATGATAATTATATAATGTGAGTCTCTCAAAGGTTATTTATCGACTGTCGCCTGATAGTCTCCTCAATTAAACCAAAACACAATGTAATTTAATCCCAAATAAATAAATGAAGCGGCTCTGATGCTAATCTGAAGTTTATATTTACACAATCTAAAACTACAATAACACACAGTGTCCTGTGGCACTGTGTATTTTTCAGCTCAACGGTTGTCTGATGAGCGTTTTGTAGCATGTGTGTGTGATTAGCATGTGTTTATTAATACAGTAGTTGTAGTGTAAGTGATATAAGATCTAACATCAGTTAGTCTGTGAGTGTTATCTGCTCTGACAGATCTGTACGGTTTAATCTCCAGATGTGATCTTATCTTCAGGTCATTTCCATTCACATCTCTCTCTCACTTCTGTACTCATTCAAAGCTACAGTCGCTCTCATTCACACATTACAAAACAAACACAAATGGCTGATGATGATGGAGAGGAACATTTACCACAGGAACCATAACTTACCCTGATATACGGTAAACACGGGGTCTTCTTTTCACCAGCAGCTACATGTGTGCCATTTCAACCCAATAAGCAAAAAACCCTACCAAAGTGATGAATCTCTACTAAAGAGAGCGAGAACATTACGTCAGAAACATTAATGCCAGCTTCTGTATGATATATCCAACATGTACAACCAACATGATCATTATACAGGTGCACAAACACCTTCTGTTGCCTGCAGTTCCTTCCAGAAACTTCCAATTTCTCGTCCAGGCCAAACATTGTCTACATTAGTGTGAGGGGTTGTTTGGGCTTATGTTGTTATGGGCTCTGTTTTAACATCAATGTCTCTGTTACTGACGTCAGATCAGACCAAAGCGTCGCTCTCATTTATATAGTCTATATAGCGTATGAAGTCTATATAATGGTATAGCGTATATAACTATATAATAGTGCTCCCTTAAATGAAACGTCTTAAATTAAAGACTAACATCACATTCAAAACGAGTTCACGTATGTCTCACAGGAAACACGAACATTTCACAATGAGCTGGATTAGTTATATGCTCATACACACGATTTGTGACACGAAAGTCTTACCGCACATCCGTCTCCCCTCATTGTGAAACAGTGGAAGCGAGTTTTTGACGCCCGCGTCGTCTGTCAACGCGTCGTCCGTCAACGCGTCGTCCGTCAATCCCAAAATCCCCCGCGAGCGCGTGACGCGCGCTTCATATAGACATGCCGCGCGCGCATCAGTACAAACACACACGCCCTTATTGTGTTTTATTAAAAATTAAACATTTTTATTAAAAACTGCCAAGAGTGCAACTAAAGGTCGTATTGGAGGTCTGATAATTGCTGAATTAATTGTTGTATTTGTTAATGGCTTCAGGGGTCACACTTCAGTGGAGGTGAGGAGATGTCTGCTGTGTAGGGTCTGACAGACAGGGAATCACTGGACCCGGTGTGTGTGTGTGTGTGTGTGTGTGTGTGTGTGTGTGTGTGTGTGTGTGTGTGTGTGTGTGTGTGTGTGTGTGTGTGTGTGTGTGTGTGTGTGTGTGTGTGTGTGTGTGTGTGTGTGTGTGTGTGTGTGTGTGTGTGTGATCATTCCTAAAGATCTGCGGCCTCCTGAAGAGTGAAGGTTCCCCCTTTCATCCCCTGATCCCTTGTTTTTTACCTGCTCTTCTCATAAAGTTGTAAAGGGTGCACAGACATGAGAGGTTTCTTGCTGGTTCCTCTGTCAGACAGGGTGAGGGGTCACCATGTTGTGTGCTGGGGTCAAGAGGACAGAACGCCTCAGATCTTTGCACAACTCTTGTTTCAAAGAACATAAACCTTCAGCAGGAACACTTAACTAGATCTTACTGTACGTCAAGCCACGCGCACCTGCCAATATGCACTGACAGATGGGAAAGACACACAGAGAGAGGCGGTGGTCTGCACAGTTTACAACATACACTTTCACTTAATTTTAGGACAATGTTTCAAATCTTTGAATTAGTTGTGATGGTGACAAATGTGTGTCTTTAGGCATGATACCAAATAAATGATTTCACTTAAAAAGCCTCAGTTGTCTATAATAAATGTGGCTTGCCAAAAATGCAACTCAAACTTCCACAGAATTACAGACTCCTGATCATCTATAGCAGTTTATGAACAAGATTTAAAGTTAAAAACAAATGGGTATCCAAGCTGCCCATGAATTATATTTAGATGTTTTAGCAGTTTTATAAAACTGGAAAACTAAAAGAAAATGACACATAACTAAACGTTAGAGTAATAATTAGTTTTTAAATGTGGGGGGTTTATACACTGTTTTTGTGCTGAGCATAACCTAAAATGTTCTTGAATGTGGCAACATCTAGACATTGTTTTAATTAACCAGCGTAATGAGACATTGCACTCCAGCAATACTACAAATAGGACATGATGTGAAAGAAAACAGGTTTATATACAAGATAAGGATTATGTCAGATGTGTAATGTTAAAGCTGAAAACAGATCAGAATTGTAACAGCACCTTTGTTGAAGTGTAAGTTAAGAAAAATGCTTTAATGTTTGCAAATGAACATCAAACTTCATAGATGATGTCTTAACTCAGAAGACAAGCCGGCTGCATCCCATCTCTAATTTTCCTTCTTCATTAATGAAATAAAACTCTCAAATCTGTGCTCTGAATGCCTCTTTCTGGCTTCTTTTGTGGTCATTCGTTTTGTGAGTGCGCCCTCTCGTGCACGACTCGCGCAGTACAGCGTGATTGTGATTGTCTTCCCATTATTCTCAAGACATGAGAAAGTGTTTCAGTACAAAGTGAAACATGATCATTCAGAAAATAAAAACTGTTTTCTTTAATGTGTGCAGGTTGTTTAGCAAGACTGTCAAGTAGAGGCAGGATTCTCCACTGATGTATTCAGACTAAGCAGACAGGAGGATCAAAATGTCATTTCAGTGAGGAAAACCCATTCAAAAGACAATATTATATCAGCACAGTCAACATGATACAGGGAACCAGCACAACCGTGAGAGATCTACTACAGCAAAGATCTTTTTAATGGTCCCAAATATACTGAACAACTAAGAGTACACTCATGTAAAAGAAAAATGAAGATGACAAAAAAAACATCTAGAGATTCACTCAATCTTTAATCAAGACGGGTTTACAAATTTTCCAAAAAAATCTGCAGTTTTGAAGGGCAAAAAAAGGGTAAAACTATCTCCCCCACTGAGGTTTAAAAACCTGTTCAAGTGCGTCTGAAACGTCCTGAACGTTAAAGGCAGGTCTCTTGTGTCTTCCAAAAAAAAAGAGAGAGAACAGACTGAGAAGAGTGGGGGGGAACTGCTGGCTTTGAAAGAGGAAGAACTTCAGATGAACCACAAGAACAATGGTGACATCACCATGACAGCCCAGACCTCTCTGCTCGCTGGAGTCTCGCCTGGTCTTAAACTCAAAAAAAGAAGAAAGGGCAACAGAAAAAGGGCTAGAGGACAGAGAGAAAGAAATGACGTCAGCAAAGGTGAGTGGTGGCTGTGGATTGGCTGGCCCAGCTGGGTCATGTGAGGTCCTTCCCTGAGAGGGGGGTGGGGGCAGTGTGTCCTGGTCCAAACCTGGGACGCTCTGTGGGGCAACAGTTTTGAGAGTCTGAGTGTGCGTGGTCCTTTTCAACCCCCAGTACTTTTAGCTTAGTCAGAATTCCTTGTTTATAAAATCCTTTATTATTTGTCCACACCGGTTTTATCTTCAATCTCTCCATCTGTTTTGAGTCTCTCACGCTCTCTCTCAGATTGGCACTTGGACAAACTCCGCGTGGGAACATTCACCTTTTCATTCTGTGACCTAATCTTCTCTCTCTCCTGCTCTCCCTTCCTCCGTTCCTCACATGGCGCCCATGGACTCCTGCGGGGGTGGGGCTGCATTCGTTCATTTATCCATTCATTTGTGTGTTCATTCATTAAGTTTCAGTTTTGTGTTGTAGGCTGAGCGCTGCAATAGTCTCTGGATTAAGCTCCCGTTGAGCGTCACTGCTGACTGAAGAGGGAGCGCTTTAGGAGCTCAGCTTGGATTTCTTGGACAGAGGAGGACTTTCTTCTTTACTGTCTGCATCTTCCTCATCCTCATCGTCTTCATCATCATCAGGATAGTCCACCAACCCCACCAGACCTCCCTGCAGCAGGAGAAAGAAGTCAGCTAACGAGCAGCAGCTATTTTCAGGCCAGCATTTCAATGTAATACAGAAAATGCTCCAAATCTCCACCAGTGATTGTGTGGAGATGGTGTTGGAGACTGCACAGCTACACATGGTCTCACTCAACATCCTGTTGACTAACCTTAGTGGTGACAGCTGCCGTTGGGGGAGAGCTCCGGGCTCCTGTCCCGGGTGAGCTTGGAGAACCAGGTGAACCGGGGTGGAGGGATGCGGTTGGGGGAGAGGACAGACTGGACTTGGGTGAGCTGGAAAAGGAGAGTTTAAAACTGGGGCTCTGGCGTCCCGAGAGACTTGCCTTGCCGGTCAACACCTCCTTCTCCTCAGACTCTTTTACTTAAAACAAAGAACAGAGAAACAAGTCAACACTCCAAACAAAACTTCAATTTTTAGTTAAGCACAGTAACGTGTATATAAGTGTATATACTGCAGTCAAACAGGAACTCATGTTAGCCACCCATCACATACGTTTCTTTCTCTCCATGAACTTGCTGATGGGATCCATCAGGTCCTCGTCGCTTTTCATCTTATCTGATGGCGGCACCACGGCTTCACCGTCCTCCAAGTCTTCCTCATCCGTGTTGAACCACATCTCCTCCTCATCTTCAAGTGTGCGTGCATCACGCCGAAAACGGTGATTTCTCAGAATCGACCGCATGCTGGAGAGAAACAATCAACAGTCATCAAAAAGTACATGCAGAAATGATCATTCCTGGATCAGAAATTCTGCTGAAATTTGCCAGAAATTATGACTGACCTGTCAAGTTTAGGGTTGTCCTGCCTCTCTCTCTGCTGCTCGTATCGAAGCTTCAGTCCTTTAAACGTCTGGACGTAATCAATGTCCTCCAGGGCCTTCCAGTAGTTCTCTATGATGTGGGCTGTGAGGGACTTCACATCCTCCTTTACACGCACAAAACAATGCAACAATTATACAAAAGTAAACAACCTATCAGTCTGATGGTGTAATTGATGTATGATTACAGTCTTAAATTAAATTATGAATACGTAACTGTGTAACAGCTGCACGTTGCTGATCTACTTCAAACTCTGTAGTGTACTCTCAAGCATCTAATGTGAGGTCAGTGCAGATGAACTCACCACTCTGACGTACTCAAACATCTCTATGACGGCGGAGTTCATGAGGTTGTATCTGGAGCCGTTGTTCAGGAAAGCTTTCACCACTGGCTCAAACAGGAAGTTCCTCATAATGTATCTGTTATAAAACTCATCCTTCAGACCAATGATTTTCCTCATGAATCGCAAAGCGCCTGTAAGAGAGCAATCAGTGAGAAAAACACACATTCAACAGCTGAGTCATGACCGATGTGCAAGTTATGACGAGCTTGAGTTTACAGTCTAAAGTCTCACATTTTCAATCTTAAAGCATCGTTTATCTGATCAACGCTCACAGATTAAGACAGAGGCATAAAACATCTGAAATAATGTGAAGTCAACAAAATCTAAACTGACATTAACATTTCCCTGTTTTTTTGTTCATAATTCATCAAATCATTCAATTAAAATCATATTTTAAAACTCAACAAAATAGTGTATAAACAAAATCAACTTCAGAAACATGAATTCCTACATTATTTTTCTCTGCATATACAGCTTAATTTTGAAAATGTTACACTGTATGCTCACATAAGGCGAGGAAAGCATGCTGAGATGCGGTGAGCACCAGCACTCTGCGCAGGATGTCTTTGTTGATAATGTAGTTCTTTATGTGATACGTGTGATGTTCCACACAGAAGGTAAGCAGCTCCACGATGAGAGCCAGCAGCTGACACGTCTGGAAATCATCTGACGAGACAACACACGCTGTGAGAAACAAGCTCTTTAAATAGCTCTGCTGTTGTCAACCGAGGAATGAACAACAAACAGCTGACGTACGTCATTATTTCTAAATCTAACCGAACATCCAGTCTACACCAGTTTCTAAACACTGTGTCGCATGAGTGAGCATGCACGCAAGTGACACTTCTGTTCTTACCTTTGCTGGGTTTTTCCTCTGTGGTGTTGGCGAGCAGTGGAGCAGACAGCACATGCATGCAATGCTTATAGAAGAAACTCAAGAACTCTGTCTTCTCAGTTTTCTGCAGGAATTAGTTATGAAATTACAATTTATTTGTTCGTGAGTTGTGGCTCAAACTCTGAGCACTTGGAGTGTGGTCCAGGGTTCAAAACATCAAAAGCACATTTAAATTCAAACCCGTCTCACATTAGCTGTTGCAAGCATGTTCTCCGGATCCACCAGTGTCCTGAGCAAACCCATCAGCTGCACGGCTCCGCCCAACTCCGGATCCGTGTCACAGATCATGTGCTCAATGATCAGATTTATCAGCAGAATGTCCTGTGAATAAAGACAAGCAGGGAGTGACAGGAAGACCGGTATGGCTAACAGCTCAAAGACCAGTCGGGCGGGGGACATGTAACTTACATCATCGTTCTGTTGAGACTCCTGCATGACAAACTCTCGCACCATAGAAGGATTGTATTCCACCAGGTAAGAGAAGATATCAGTGGCCGCTCCACGCACCTGTACGTCGTCCATGCCCTTTCACACAAAGCACATGTATGTTAGTAAACACAGTAGAGAAACAATAATGAGCTACATTGACAGGGAAAGTTTAAGCTACTCTGAGACATTTATAAATGACACAAAACCAGTTCTCCACATTACGTGTGTGAAATCACACAAATGTCAACATTACATTTGTGTTTTCTCCACATTTGTGGAGTATGGATTTCAGATGTTCATAAACAGAAAACTGCAACTGCCCCAAAAAAGTCATAATCACTTACAAGAATAACTTCCAGCGCTGGCAGGATTCCCATATTGGAAAGTGTTTTGAAGAACGCATCTCTGTTCTGTGGTTGTAATGTTTGGGAGAACGCACAAAACTCCTTCAGGAAATTCACCTGGATATGAAGACAGTATCGGTATGACACACAGTAACAGTAACATTACTGACTGCCGTAATAAAATGTCATTATTGTACCAGTTCATGCCGTTTGTCATCATCTGTGGCTTCATCAGTCAACTGTGCAAAGAGCTCAGTCAAAAACTTCTCATCGTCCTGAAAACAAGAGACAGAAATCTTTCAATCCAGCATACATCTCTGCTGAACAATTCACAGAGTATCATGCGAAACACTGTAAATGTTACTGTCCAGCTAGATTCACTGCTCCAGATACATATCCAAAAAAAAAAAAAAAAAAAAAAAACTGTAAAATCAGAGAACTCAGAATGTTTGTACATTTGCAAACATTATTAGTTCATCTTCACCCGAATAAGACCATAACAAGTGAAACCTTCAAAATCAGGTTTTTAAAATACACTTTTAAAAATTAGACATATATATATATATATATATATATATAGTTTATGGTGGGGCACTCAAGAAAACATTGTTAAACATTGTGAACTATACACAATCTGAAACTTCATTCAGTTTGCCTCTAAAACAAAGGCTTGATGGTTGAAATTAAGAAATTACAACAAATACTGTACAGCAAAATTCTATAACACAATAAGCAGCGTTTTAATACAATAACATTTTGGTTAACTAGGTTACACAAAATAACAGTAAAAGTGTGAGACTGAGTCTGCATTATAAAACAAGTGACTTCAATTTCACTTTCAACAAGTGTAATGTGAATACAATGAAAACCTGTGGATAAAACAAAGTTTGGTGTGTTTGGTTCAAATGACTCTTAAAAAGAACAAATGTAAACACTTAAACAACTTCTGATAAATTAATTTATAATTTAAAAGATATGACTTACTTTTGGCACACCCTCTGACACACAGAGCTGTCATTTCAAATCTTGATATATACACAGCACCAACTGATGTATATTTGATTACTGCATGTCAGTATGAAGGTTAAACATGTAACAGTATTTCTCTCATCACCTCATCAAGTGCAAATAAAGGTTACAGTTAACAAGAGGAAGCAGTCAAGTGAACAAAACATTGTTTGCCGTTACAGTCACAGGAAAATAGTGACTCAGTCTGTCCCATAAGAAACAGCTTCCAGTGTCCATCGACTGTCGGTTGTTGATTCAACGTGGAGGTTTATCAGAACACTGCTGGTGATGTGTTATGGTAACGTTGTGGTACAGTACTGGTATTTTATATGTACATTTATTTTAAACCTGGACAAATAAAACACACTGAGGCGGGCTGGAGCTCCATCAACCAGCAGGCCTGCCAAAGCGTCTGTGACATCACATGATGCGGCTGCAAAGAACATGAGGGTGCTGTTTCCATGGAAACAAGCCCCCTCCCTCTAATTCCACTCCCAGTATAAAACAATTCTAGTGTAAGGACTTCAAAGACGCTTGGATGAGAATCACGCATGTAAAACCATGAACAATGTTTTTTTATATTAATGTAACTATAGTTAATGTAAAGCAATATAATTTTGCTACATTGTGTGATTATCAGGTGAGCAGCGAATGCAGTTACCTTACAAACCCACAGAGCTCCAGATGCAGATGTGTTACCTGCTTCAGTAAAGCTTTTGGTGTAAAAGCAATAAAACTCTTGCACAACAGACGTGAAAAACATTTCACCGAAAGCAAAGACATGGTCTCTCAGGTGGAGGAAATAAAGTTTGCGGCAGCAGATGTTTGCTGATTTGTAAATTGTATGTAACTCATAAGATGTGAAGTTTAAAGACTGCGTGATCAGTTAAAGCTGCAATCTGTTAATCGTTCTTGTAAAAAATGAACAAAAATAGGTTCACTTTTTAGTTAATGATTTGAATAGTTAATGACTGAATAACAGTAATGATTTATAATTTGAGCTGTTGGGTGTGATTTCCCTTGAAACATCAGTTTGGCTTCATTTAATTTTAACAAACAAATAAAATGACCTGCAATTTAATGCTTAAACAGAGACGGTGGTAGAGAGGACACAGCTACAGAGTTAAGCTTTAATCTATACTGACTTTTTCCTAGTAGCACCAAAACGGCATTTAAACAGTAGGAACTAAATAATAGCATAATGTTTGTTAGCAATCTCACGTATGCTGCACAGTAAACAAACTCACCTGCAGCATGCCGACAATCTCCACCTTGTTGAAAAAGATGAAGGAGTGCAGGGTGGAGAGCATGTTCTCCTCAAACACAGAGGGGGTGGGCAGCACCATGTCCTGAATGTACTGCACACGATACGTCTGGTGAATCTTCTGTCGCAGCTCTGGGTCTGAAATAGGAATGACCTCTTTGAAACGCGCCGTGGTGGTCAGGAACTCTCGATGTCTCCGAGGTTGGGGCAGCGACGGGTCGAACTCCAAACACCCAATCACGTCCATGATGCATTCTTCAGAGAACATAACTTCAAAAAGCGCAGTGCGATTGAGGAGGAAAATGCCTTTGATGATGTCATAGAGGTGGTGCAGGCCTTCTCTGTTCTCCAGGTCCTCGCAAACACGGAAGAGCTCCAGGAGCTTGCGGATGTAGCCCTCGTTCTCCAGAGCCAGGGCCAGTTTTTCACGTCGTAGAGGAGAAGGCAAAGATGAGGCCACCAGCTCGGCCACCTCTTCCAGCCGGGAGAGCTCACAGGGTGGGAGTTCAAGACCAGGAGAAGACATGTCATCAAAGCGCTCCTCCTCAGACTCATCTATCAGCTCCTGGGTGATGTCTACTGAGGGATCTTTCCCCTGAACCTATGAATATTAACCCAGACACAGGATAATAAACAGTCTGACTCCGTTATGCAGAAATGACCAGAAATAAAATTAGTCAAACTGAATGCAAGCCGCAATCCAAAAGGATCACAGTGTTAAATTACCTGACATATTTTCTCCCAGATCTCATCACATCCAGCTTTTTCCTGGAAGCTGAGGGCCAGGTCATAATTTTCAGCCTCAGACCATACTATTAATGTATCCTTTACAATAACAACAAAGAAAGAAACAAACACCATCAACAACTGCCCAAAGATCATGTGATTAACAGAGAAACAAGGAAGTGATATTGAACGGCAACTGATGCCCTGATGAAGTTATCTTCCAGGTCTCTCGCTACAGTTTAAGCAACTTAAGACAAGTGCACGCTTAAAAATTAAGCAATATATTTAAAACCAAAAACTGTGAGTCAGGCTGATAAGAAAAAGAAACACTGAGGTGTTCTCATGTGTGAGATCATAGCACAACAAGTCAAACGCACCTGCTGTTTCTGATAGGCCGTGTTAGGGTTGATTTTTGACTCCAGCAGCAGTGACCCTGTTTCACAGAAAAGATGCAGTTTCCTCTTACTTTGCATGAGAACATAAACGTGAGAGGCGGCTTATCTCTGTAGTGTTTTGAAACCTACCATCACTTTCGGCGCGCACCAGGAGAGACGTGCCTTTGAGCCTCTCCACATAGGCGGACGACACATGCCCCGTTCCCCGATCGTCCCACTGCCGGTCTTCATTCAGGGTGTACACCTTTACTCGTCTACGAGTGTCCGTCATCCTTGCCAGTAACTTTTGAGGGTTTTGCCCTTGATTCAAGAAATCTCAAAGCCCTCGCCTTGCAAAATGCAACAAAATCCGCCTTTAAACTTTAAGATCGGTATACGCACAAATCTGTGAACTATATGGCAGTTACTTGCAACCTGTTGCGGTACGTTGTTGTGGATCTATAGCTGTAAACTTAAGCACAGCAGATGAATTTTTCTTAGTCTAGCGATGGTCAGCTCGGCTAGCTGCTCTCTGCAGCCGAGACTTTCCACAACAATACTTTGAAATACTTCAGCAAAGCCACGGAAACCTCCCGTCCTTTCTAAAAGGGGTTGAAATGTGAGAAACGGTTTTGAACGCACTATGTTTACGCACTATACCGTGCAACCCTTCACTTTTAGCTTGTTATGCTAAGCTAACGCTGCGACTAATTCAGTCAAACGGGGTTAGCGTAGCTAGCACCTCAGCTAGCAGGCTATCTCCTCGCGCAGGTCATTTTAATCCAGAAATGAGAGAAATGCACGCGAACAAACTCCAATATCGCACCGATGTCGTTATTTGATCATTATACTCACACGCGTTCAATGCAAAGGCGAGAGGAGTCGCGTAGAAAACGGCGCGTTCATAATAAGCTAAGCTATATTTTCTTCAAGTGTTCCGCCATGTTCTGGCTAAGGGCCGCGGAGGGACCAGCCAGTCTCTTCACGCAAAGATGAACATTTTCCGGTTCAACTAATCGAACAGACTCGTTCGTTTTACTTTCCGGGACGTTAAATTGACAGCGCGACCGTCGAGCACCATGAAAAAGCAGCGTTAGGAATAAAAGTGATTATTAGCCCCACTGTGAACACTCGGCCATCTTGGGTCCCCTCAGAAAGCCGTAACGGGGTTTCCTGCGCTGCAGACGCAGGGGCCGCCACAGTTTAAAGAGACAGTACGCCAAAATGAGCAGCGCATGTGAATGAGGATTCAAAACAATAAATATAATAACAGGAATATAATTTATGAGAGATTCTGGAATTTTGTCCTGAATTTATATTTGTATTACCCTTTTCCCTTGATTGTTTTCTGTTTTTTAATTTACCTGTTTTAATCATTTTCAATTGTTTGATCAGTGGACTCACATAATCCAGGCACCATGTTATCTGGGGGTAAATAAGAAACTTGCTTTAAATAAGGAAGAAAAATAAGTAGTCAGTACTGGTAACCAGTGTTCCTGTGAATTAAACTGTTACTAATGCCTTTGAGTTCTGGTTCAGACTTTGTACAGGTTTAGTCTGGAGTGAACACAGAGACCTTCTGAGAATGACAATGTAGAATCAAGGATTTGCTTAAAGAGGAAAAATACTGATTGGAAGTGATTTAATCTAAATATGTGGTGCAGCACATTTACTGTATGTATCAGTGTGAGATGTTTTTAGTGAAGTTAAAGTTTGTCATGTATTTCACAGTACACCCCACTAGAGGGAATCAAATGATACATGCCACATTTTAGTGGACAGAGTATCTTCTGCAGAATTCAGTAGTTCATTATGAGACAGTGTCCAGATGGTAGTGTGATTCAGTGAAAACATTTCATTTAAAAATAAATCAATTTTTGTACATTATTTTCTATTTTAAAGACTATATTAGAGTCTTCATGACACTCCAGCCATCCTGTCGTTAAATCCTGTTTCAATACTCCAGAAGATACTCAGCATGTTGCTGTTTGAATGTTTGACCCTGCAGCTGAAGAACAGGACAATCTTACAGTGCTCTGAAAAGATATTTTCACAAGGCTTGTATTGTCTACTTCATCAAAGATCTGTGGTGTTCTCTGTATACTTTTCTGTACAGCGTGTTATTCCAGTATAAACTATAGAAATCTAAAAGATAGAGTATGCCGATTCAGCAGCCAACAGTAAAGAAGCCACTTAGTAAACATCAAAATACATTCTAGAAACATCAGCATATTACAGCAAGGTAGTTTTAATCAGCACTGAATTTTCGGACTGTATCATGGAAAACAAACAGCTGGTTTCAATTAATATAACTGCGCCCAGAATTAAGCATCTACATAATCATGTGTTATTTACAATTAGTTAACCTTAATTAAAAAGCTTCCACTGTACAGACTGGAACATACAGATAAAAGCCTACAGTTACATAATGCTGAGCTTGTGTACAGAGTAGCATGTCTATTGAGATTTGTTTTATTTTCATCCATTAATGATTACCAGATACATATACAAACTATAATGACCCAATAGAACTTGTTAAAGAACTGAGGACCAAGAGTACAAGAGCTGGTAATAATGACTCAGAACAATCTGAAATGTGTAAATAGTAAACTTTACTCAATGGAAAGACAATTCAACCACTGTTAAAAAAAACAACATCAATTGAAAGGGACTAAAAAATAACAACAAATCCTGATCCCATTTTACCCATCCTCTTGCCTTGATAAACACCCCAAGTCCCTAATTTCTGTTATAAAAATGTGATTTAAAATACAAAGTATTTTTACTTTCTACATTGACCGACTGACTAAACAGACATGCAATTAACAAAATCTGAAGTAACATCTGGTAACATGACCAGATTTATCTTCTGCTGTTCCATGACAGAGTGTCGTTCTGATGAAAATGAGTATGAATATCAGAAATATTTCAGCCTATTTGCCTTTCAGTCACTCACTCCCTATTTCCCAGCCTGTTGGGCCTGACGCCTGAGCAGCACATAAATCTTTTCTTTGATCCAATCCTTGTTGTAGGGCTGGTAGGTCTGTGTGTCTGCCCTGTACCTGTTTAAACCCAAAGAGAGTGATTGCTTGAGCATTTCAGTAACTCTTATAGAGGGATCCAATTAATGTGACTGCAGTGCGCCTCTATTTAAAGTAACCACACACCGGCTCCGGGTGACACTTACACAAGACAGCTGAGGTCAGCAAGATCATCCACGAAATCAAATAACTGGCTTATGTCGTATGTGATAGAAGGACTGTTGGGATTCATCCTCTTCAAATGTTCTTCATACATCTTACACACTCCTGGTGTTAAGAGAGAAAAAACAAGTTAAACGTCTATTAAAGAAGTCCCCACAACAATCAATGGACATTACTTTAATTAAAAAGGGGAAAAACAATTTACCTTCCATGCACTCATTGACAGACTCATAGTCTGCGTATGTTCTGCCTTCTGGTCTCTTGGTGGGCTGCACCAGCAGAATCGTGTGAGACTGTACACCAGGACAGAAATAAAATCAAGCATGAACACACACTATCTATCTATCTATCTATCTATCTATCTATCTATCTATCTATCTGATATATTTATGTTGAAAACGCAAACATAATCTAATAATAAAGGCAGCACATTTAACTAGTGCTAATTTATAATCTGTCATAAGAACAGCTGCTGGACTCCCACCTTCCCCCAAAACAAAGCGTCGTGTTTGCTTCTTACACACACTGATACGGTCAAACGAGCTTTGTAAACTGCACTCCAGAAAAAGTGTAGAGAAAACACTGTAATGAAGGATATGAAGTTTACAGCACGTCTGTATGCGGACATCACACGCGATTCTTCACGATTATTCAACGTTACTGCGCGTCACTCTTGCTAGCTGCGCGAGTTTAGCTAATGTGTGTTACAGGAGTCAAGAGAGACGTCGAAACCCACATTTCAGACATGTCAGAAACACTCTCCATGAAATAAACACGACATTTATATGCTCACCATATCTGTTTCTAATATCTCAAAGTGTCGACGAGTATTGCGCTAACCGTTGACCGACACTCACGGGTCGCTGCTACAGAAATGTGCGGCAAACATCCTCTTCCGGTGAAGCCAGCTACCCGCGTTGTTTCAAAATAAAAGTCACGGCATCAACTCCCGAAACCGAGTCTGCATGCGAGATGACTTCACATTGAGATTGGTTTTAGTCAAACCTTATAAAAACACAATTAGCGTCCGCCCTTTCAAATAATTTGTGTTCCTGGTTTATTTTTCTCTATTAGCTTTACAGGAATATAAAGCTGAAGCAAATTACGTGGACGGCATAGAAAGTCAAAAGCATAAAAGTGAAAACAGTGACACAAAAACCCTGATTTTATTTAACAGTGTAAGGTACATGCTTTGCCAGCATCATAACATGGCATGGAAACCACTATTTGTCAAAGTGAGAACACAACGTTGCAAGACCGAAAAACTTCACAGAAGAGATACAGCCACCGTATTTCTTACAACATGGAAAGTACCAGGACTGACTTAAGGTCACATAACCAGGGTATAATGCTCAAATTCATAAAAACAGACTTTTGTTTTGGCAGTGGATCAATTAAAACCTAAAAAATGTAGTTCAGATGAAGTGAGTCACTCATATTACTGAGTGAAGTGGATCAATTACTCATAACATCTACTATAAATATACTGATATTGTGGTGCTTTTAGATTTGTGCAGTAAGGAAGATCAAATAAACCTGAGACGTGTGGTCCAGTTTGCTATTGAATCCAAGCTTTTTGCCAACACACTTCAACTTTCAGATCTTGATGGACATGGATATGTTTGAGATAACACCTCTACACAACAAAGTTGGATGCTTGTACACATTGAATACGTGTGACACACATGCATTTCTAAACCTGAAGTCTTAGGCGTGCAAAGTTTACATGGATTGTTTTTTGCTATTTTTCAGGCTTTAACATAAATCAAAGTAGGTAAAATACCATACTTTTTAATTAAAAAAAAGCTGTTAATACAAATTATTATTATGTAAGGCTCTCACTCTTATTGTATATATTCCTTCTAAGGCTCAGTGAAATAAACAATATGGCACAAACAAAAACACTTGATAATCTTCCATGGCAGAATCATGGATTGTGACATCACGCAGGAAGTGACCACAGTTCTGGGTTCTTCACACAAGTGGCTTATAGAAATGAGAAGCAATATGGTTTTAATTATGTCTTAAGTGTTATGTAATACTGTCTGTTAAAGGCAGGGTAAGTGATTTTTTCCAGAAACATTTTTGCTATGTTGGCTGAAAGGTTCTTCACATCATGATAACTTGTGAGTTAGCAAACGGCTGAGAGATGGTCGAGACGAGGGCTCAGGGGTCAAGAGGCTGACCTGCAGCGTGGTCTTCAGACTCTCCACCAAATCATCAGAGACTAAGCCTGAAGGTTTGGGTGGAGGACCACGTGAAGTTACAAAGATGAGGAATAGACATGGAAAAATAACATGTTACACATGGAAAAAGAGGAGGATTGGAAAAATATACAGTCCTAAGATTTAGTTAGTAAGAGTGAGTGAGAATAAAAAGTGAGTGAGACAAGTACAGATGGTTTCATTAAAGCTCAGTTGTAAGGAAAACGACATCTTAAAATACAAAATGTTGCATCAACATTACTGTACTCCTCTGGATCATTCTGTTCTTTCAACATCATATGACTGATTCCATTTTCTGGTTACATGACTGGAAACTTTTTTTATTTGCTAAGGCAACACTTCTCATTTTCTTTTAGTTTAAGTTTTTAAAATAATCTTTATTAAAATATTTTGGTATATTTTATTTGCTTTCAGTTTCAGAAATGTTTAAACAGTTTTAGTAAACTATAATAACTTGCTTTAAACCGCCTCTGACATGTAATTACACCCTGAGTGCTGCTGTCAGACTATTAACAAATCTGTCACAATGTCTCAAAATCAATAATCATAATTCAGCAGCAGTTAAGGCTTAGCAACGGCCACAACAGGAAGAACTCCAGACACACTGAGCTGACTTTACATGTGTCTGCTGAATTGAGATTGTTATTGACCGTGTCCCGTCAGGGACGGAAGAAAAGCCTCCACCATCACCCTAAATAAAATGCGTCTCAGGCGTGGGTGTGCTTTTCGGGAAGAGTTCTGAATCCTTCTAGCTGAAAACAAAACAAGATAAACACATTATTACTGAGTCACTGTGATGTAACTCAAATATAACATTTTCTTCTGTCTCCTCTGGGGGAATAGCTTAATTTTCCCTCACATTCTGGATGCTTCTGGGAAACTGGAGAGAAAGTCATGCATACAATTAGTTGTGAACATTGTCCATATTTGGTTGTAAAGCTATAACCATTTAAAGAATGGTTAATGCAGACATTGTTGTGAGCTGATTTGTCCTGAGAGACAGAAAGAGTAACAATAATGTGGTTACAACAAAGTAAGAAAGGACAGTGTATTTCACCAATCATCCCAGTCAAAACTCATCTGTTAACAGTGATGGATTCTTACTCTGTCATGTAGAAAGACCAGAACTTTCAGCAGATTGTACCGGCCAGCCATAAGATTATCTAACACTCGTTCTAATGGCTGAACAGGCCCCATCACTAAATGTATATCTCCATCCCGAACTGAGCATGACAGGAAGCAGAGAAGACACAGATGACGCAGTGTCTTCAGGTGCTGTAAAGGAAGTCGTATTAAATATGTCAATTTATTTCATAACACATCAAAGAAAAATTATGAAATGTATAGAACACATGGTATTAAAATACTTCATCGTTTTGCTTATGCACAAAGACAAAGGCAGGTTTGCCATCCCTGAGCAGGGTGGAGTACATGGTAAGATCTGAAGGTAGTGTCAGCAGTGCTTCTTTCAGCACAGTTTGGCAGAGTACAGCTCTCAGCTCCCATGATGGTCTGCAGTCAGAGAGAGATACACATGAGTTGTCATTTACAGTCAGGTATTCATTATGTGCACATATCAGATATTCTGTATATTTATTCTGATGACAGACTATGTCATAGTTAAGACAATACAGTAATCTTTCATCTACAGCCTGAGTGTTGACACAGTATTGTGTCTGTGCAATGACAAATATACCACGTTAGATGTCAAAAACAACAGAATGTCAGTTTTGGTGTTGAAACAGAAGTAAAAATCTTAAGTTTGCCCTCCTGATTTCCATTTCAGGAAATATATGTAAATACTACGAGACTGAGTGGTTACTAAATGGTTTGCATATGATACAGCACCAGATTTGCTTTTCCTTAACCTCAATCAAGTGTGTTGCGTGGTCCACACGCTTGCAAAACCTATTTACCCCAACAAACTTCAATCTTTATTATTTTCTGTATACTATGATAAAATCGTATAGGCTTTTACACTAAACAGATTAATTTATACACAAGGACTAAAAATGATTTTGTGATCACTCTGTAATACTGAAAAATGGAAATAAAAGGAAAATGAATGATAAAACAAAAATAGTGCCTTAATAATGCAAATTCACCTTTGCCTCTCTACCGCCAACTCCGTCTGAAAAAAACCTGCAACGTTACAATAAAAACCTTTACGTGCTTGTTAAAGTGAAATGAAGCCAAACTGACATCTGGCATGTAGAAAACAGTGGTTAGAATTCAGTCTAATCACTACGTTATATGTTAAGATAAAAGGTGATTTGTTATAAAAAAAGCATTGTACTATTAAACAGTCCCTTAAAAACAACTCAAACTGAATAAAAAACAAAAATGGCGTACGTCAGTGTGTGTTTTTGCCTGTTTTGTTTGTTTATTAATAACATGAGAATTATGTCATTTAAACAAATAAAAGAAACAGTGCAATCTAGCTCATTGTCAGTATTCAGTTATAAAAGCATACAAAATAGTTTACTTGTGGTTTAAAATCTTTTCACAACATCAGTGTAGACATGACTTAAAACAAACAGTTTGTTGAGGGCTGACTATTCCACAGCCAACACTTAATATCACATCCTCACACAGATGTGATGATAAATTGTCTTTAGTTAGACTGTTTTGTCCTCTTCAAAGACACAACAGCCTACCTGGTCAACTTCAGACAACTTAAACTGATTTTATTACGAAAATTATTTTAGATATATTATATACATTCATGTATACCGTTTATTTTATTATATATCTATAATAAAATGGCCTAGAGAGCATTGCATTTTTATATTACAATTCTTTAACACAGGCCATACAGTTTTTACATGTTAGAGTTGGATCAGTTGTCTATTGACTGGGTAAATAAATGTTTGGTGCTTCTCGTCGGGCGCACGCTGTGATGGGAGAATGTTCAGTCTGTCTGGATCACCGCACCCTTTCAAACTAGACGATTACTAATTCAACACGGGCTGTTAAAGTGGACCCGGCCCGCCCATCAGAGGAATACCGGCGCCTTCTGCCTCTATATAAACATGAAGCATGTTCACAGCAGGTGAAGGAGAAAGAGGCAAATCTATCAATCTGTCATTTACTTTATAAAGTATTTGCTGCTATTTCATCAAAGTTTCTCTTTGTGATGAGTTCAGAATTAAACATCTAATATGACCACATATCTGTCTGTTTTTCTGCTGTTTGCATGTGCCTGCTTAAGCCGCTCAGATCCAGGTAAGTAAATCTGTCTGTCTGTCTATGTATCTAATATATATTTATTATTTTATAAATATATGCAACAGTGATACTCTCATGTTGAAGATAGTTCTTCTGTTCTGTTGACACTTTAAATATTTTGTTTATTTCTCAGAGCTCTTAAAGTCTCAACATTGTTATTTGTAAGCAGAGATGTATGTTTTGTCCAGGCAGCTGTAAGGGTCGCTGTGGTCAGGGCTTCTACAGAGGAAGTTTATGTCAGTGTGATTACGGGTGTCTGGAACTGAATGAATGCTGTTCAGACTTTGAAGCTCAGTGTACCACAAGTAAGATTCTCTCTTCTATTTCATTAGTAGTATTAAGTACTGAAACCAATTCCTACATTGACTAATGTTCTTTAAAAGTTCTCTCAATATGACCAAAAATGTTCTTGCAGTAACATTACTAGAACATTTTTAACATTATATATTAAATTTCAAAAACATTATCTTAAGTTGTTAGCAGAACATTTACAGTAGTATAACATTACAGAATTTTAAAAATGTTTGGATAACATTCCTATAACCAAGCACAAACGTGAATACAACATCTAAAATAACATTTTTAACATTTTGTTACTTAATGTAAACATTAGGGAAACATTCCCTAACATTCCCTAACACAACCTATCATTCTAGAAGGATTCTGGTATTCTCTGTAGCAGTGTACAGATCATGTGTCCAGCACATTCTGAACTGTTTCGTTGTAAGATTTTCTGTCATTTCTGATCACAGAGGACTCGTGTAAAGGGCGCTGTGGGGAGCCTTACAGCAGAGGATATCCATGTCACTGTGATAATGAGTGTATCACATACAGTCAGTGCTGCTCTGATTATGAGAACATGTGTTTAGTGGAAGGTGAGAATCTGAACTGAAGAGTATCTGAGTGTAGAACTGTATTAACTGAAGCAAATTAACTAATGCATGTTAAAGTCCAGTTAAAACTGATCCTGAAATAATCATTCTTAATCATCTTCAAGCATGTGATTACTAACAATGTATGCTGATGTCGCTAACTGCCTGCAGAAATATACAACCTACATACTATAGAATTTAAACATGGTTTTAGTAATAGTTTATTCATAATTTAAAAATGATATTAATATAATTCATTAAAAATGTTGTTAATTTCTGCCCATACCATTAGTATTGTAGGTATGCACACATGTATTTCAGTTTGGCTTCCCCTGATCTTTTCTTTGTGACAGTCATAAAACAAAAGGCTTAACTTCTATCTGAACAAAAAGATTAAAACACTACAGGTGTAATTACTGTAGCTTTGTCAAAACAATTGCATCTGCTTCATGTAACTGTTGTAATGTAACTGATTTGTGTGGTACTCTTAACATGTAGTTGTGATCTTGATTTTTGGTAGAATCATCCAATGAAGACATGACTGACTATGAAGGAAATGAAGGTGAGTCTCTCTCTCTCTCTCTCTCTCTCTCTCTCTCTCTCTCTCTCTCTCTCTCTCTATATATATATATATATATATATATATATATATATATATATATAATATTGGGCACAGGATGACAAAAATTCATTGATCTGTTTTTTAATTCACCATGTTTACAAAAAGAAGTAAATCTGGAAAATATTATTCATTTACATGAACAGTAAGTATTGACTCATTAAAGGCAAACTTGATCACTTCTGACAGTTAAATTGAGTCTGGTAAACTTACATAAGCAGACTACATACCTTAAAGGTAAGGTAACCCAGAATCAACATTTGTCACTGCCCTCGTATTATTTAAAAATGTTTTAAGATGTTGTAGCTCTTTGACTTTTTTTAAGATCATCTCTTGTTTGGTATTTTACATCGCATTTAAAGTTCTCCTGTAGGCGATAATCGTATCCCTTAAAATTCATATTTGATCATCAAAATGACATATTTAAACATTTTCTGCTGTGAACATAATTTCTCCATGTAACTCAACACACGTTTTATTTGGTATGCACATAAACATTAATATGCTAATTAGTCCCTGCCTCCACTCAGTCACACCAGTAGGACTGCCCGATCTACTCTGTCCACTCATTGACGTGATTGGTTACAACGTGTGTGACAAAACACAGGGGCGGTTTTAAACCATGTTTCAAGGAGAAAATACTCAGCAATGGCGTTGACTGATGAGTTTGTACAAGGTTTTTCTTAAAGCATATTAAAACACCACATAGATGTATGCAAAATGTCACAAGCAGCAGCACGTTGACAAAATATCTGTTATAATTTTATAAGTAATTATTTGAATAATTATTCCAGAGGGTCCTGCAAGCACAGAACCAACAGAGGGTCCAGCAAGCACAGAACCAACAGAGAGTCCAGCAAGCACAAAACCAACAGAGGGTCTAGCAAGCACAGAACCAACAAAGGGTCCAGCAAGCACAGAACCAACAGAGGGTCCAGCAAGCACAGAACCAGCAGAGGGTCCAGCAAGCACAGAACCAACAGAAGGTCCAGCAAGCACAGAACCAACAGAGGGTCCTGCAAGTACAAAACCAACAGAGGGTCCTGCAAGCACAAAACCAACAAAGAGTCCAGCAAGCACAAAACCAACAGAGGGTCCAGCAAGCTCAAAATCAACAGAGGGTCCTGCAAGCACAAAACCAACAGAGAGTCCAGCAAGCACAAAACCAACAGAGAGTCCAGCAAGCTCAAAACCAACAGAGAGTCCAGCAAGCACAAAACCAACAGAGAGTCCAGCAAGCACAAAATCAACAGAGGGTCCAGCAAGCTCAAAATCAACAGAGGGTCCAGCAAGCTCAAAATCAACAGAGGGTCCTGCAAGCACAAAATCAACAGAGAGTCCAGCAAGCACAAAACCAACAGAGAGTCCAGCAAGCACAAAATCAACAGAGGGTCCAGCAAGCTCAAAATCAACAGAGGGTCCTGCAAGCACAAAATCAACAGAGAGTCCAGCAAGCACAAAATCAACAGAGGGTCCAGCAAGCTCAAAATCAACAGAGGGTCCTGCAAGCACAAAATCAACAGAGAGTCCAGCAAGCTCAAAATCAACAGAGGGTCCTGCAAGCACAAAATCAACAGAGGGTCCAGCAAGCACAAAATCAACAGAGAGTCCAGCAAGCTCAAAATCAACAGAGAGTCCAGCAAGCTCAAAATCAACAGAGAGTCCAGCAAGCACAAAACCAACAGAGGGTCCAGTAAGCACAGAACCAGCAGAGGGTCCAGCAAGCACAAAATCAACAGAGGGTCCAGCAAGCACAAAACCAACAGAGGGTCCAGCAAGCACAAAACCAACAGAGGGTCCAGCAAGCTCAAAATCAACAGAGAGTCCAGCAAGCACAAAACCAACAGAGGGTCCAGCAAGCACAGAACCAACAGAGGGTCCAGCAAGCACAGAACCAACAGAGGGTCCAGCAAGCACAAAACCAACAGAGGGTCCAGCAAGCACAAAACCAGCAGAGGGTCCAGCAAGCACAGAACCAACAGAGGGTCCAGCAAGCACAGAACCAACAGAGGGTCCAGCAAGCACAAAACCAACAGAGGGTCCAGCAAGCACAGAACCAACAGAGGGTCCAGCAAGCACAGAACCAACAGAGGGTCCAGCAAGCACAAAACCAACAGAGGGTCCAGCAAGCACAAAACCAACAGAGGGTCCAGCTAAGGAATTTTCAACTCTGAAACATCCTACACCTGTCACACAGAAGACCACCACTCCTGCTAAAATCAAACCATCAAAACCAACAGAGAAACCCATTCAACCCAGTACAGACAAGACAGACAAATTAGACCCAAAGGATCCTAGTGCCACTGTTATCAAACCAGCAGAGAAACCCAGTAAAGCAGACTCAGACAACAATGGCAAAATCAACACTGACAGCTATAAAGAATACCAAGCTGGTAAGACAGGTCAAGTATTTTTAGGTTTCTTTTGTGTTTTTTATATAATTTTGTTTACACTTAAGTGCCTTCTTGTGTCCTGTCTAAAATCTGTGTTTTAGTTTCTTTTCATATTTGAATATATTTTTAAACCAAAAAGGATTGAACTGAACAAAAACATTACATTTTCAATGTTTTCCCAAAACTTTATATTAATAAATATTGTTTCAGGGTTTTTACCCTACATATACATTTTCTTAATTCTAAAAGCTTTTTTATTTGTCATTTTCAGACGACTATGATGCTGATCTCTGCAGCGGGCGTCCAGTCAGTGGTGTGACGTCACTCAGAAACGGCACTATTGTGGTGTTTAGAGGTCAGCAACAGACCTTTAAAAAATTATGTGAATATAATTCATCAGTTATTCCTACATATTTATCTTTACCATTATGAGATTTTTAAAAGGTACCACACAGTAAAGAAAATTTGAGAAAAGCTCTTTCTTTTTCTATTTCAACTAGGAAACAGAACACATTTCAGCTCAGTTGTGGAGTTTGTCTCTTTTGTTTCTCCTCTGTAGGACATTATTTCTGGACGCTGGACAAAGACAGGAAACCTAATCCTCCTCAGCTGATTTCAAGCGTGTGGGGAATCCCCTCACCCATCGACACTGTTTACACCCGTTGCAACTGCGAGGGCAAAACCTATTTCTTCAAGGTTTATACACGAGCATCACTGCAGTATCTTCATTCACCACACTGAGAAAAACAAACAACAGTGTCGATCAGTCACAATCTGATGACACATTACAATTTATTTTACATTTTATTTCACAGGGAAATAAGTACTGGAGGTTTAGGAATGATATAATGGATCCTGGATTTCCCAAACCTGTCAGCCAGGGCTTTGGACGGATCGGTCATATCACTGCTGCTTTATCAATTCCCCAGTACAGGAGCAGAAAAGAGACTGTGATCTTTTTCAGAAGAGGTTTGTGTATGAAAAGCATAGAACTGGTCACATGAATAGAATAGAATTTTGTTGAAAAACATTGCTTCAGTTCCTTATTGATTTTCGCAGGTGGACTGGCTCAAAAGTACACGTACCAAATGACTCCAGATTGCGGGTCAAAGTCAAGAAAACCTGTGATGACAGCAAGAAACAGATTCAGAAGACAAGCAGGTAAGAAAATACACATCAGATTACAAAATACCACTTAAGTTGTAGAGAATCCTGGATAATTAGAAAGTTTGTTTAGACTGAGTTGTCCAGGTTTATAAGCTCAGAGAGCCTTAAGTTCTAATTCTGAAAGTTCTCTTTTTTAGGGGTGGCTCAGGGGAAGGTGATCAACATCGCTCGGAGCTGGAGAGAATTTCCCACCACGGTGTCGTCAGCCGTGTCTGTGCCCTCACGGGTGAAAGAGGGATACAAATATTACGTGTTCTCTCAAAGTGAGTGTTACTTCAGCCATTAGTCACGTTCTAGCACTGGACCCTTGGAGGGAGTTTTGTGGACATTTAATTCACATCATGTTTGACAAGCCATATACTTTTAAGATGACACTGGCTAGTAAAGGTTCTGCTTGAGTTGCTCAATGTTACTGCATACTGCACGAGAGTTTCATAACAGCAGTTAAATCACTGTGATTAATAATAGTTATCTTTCACAGACAAATACCACAGCGTGAAAATGCAAGGAGAAAAACCAGTGATCCTAAAACCAGCCAAAGGCCCAAAGGAAAAGCCAGAAAGCAGCTTCTTCAGATGTCCCGACACTCCGAGAAACTGAGTCGGATGAATGTTTACCTCATAAAATGTACAGCAATCATCAGAGTTCTGATGTTCCACTACTTTTGTGTGCAGACAAAAATGTATTTAATACTGAATGTTCAGAGACCTGGACATCAAGAAATTGATCAAGAATGCTCTTCCAAAACAAAATATTTTATTGTACTGATGTAAAATCACTTAAATAAATAGTTTGGTCACAAATGAAAAAAAACCACCATTATTCACTACCGAGGTCTTGAGGCAGAAATAAGATCAAGCAGCTCCTGGAACTGTGTTAGTTCAGATTGTTACAGCAACTGAAATGATGGAAATGTCTAGTTCAGCAAAACGTCCCTCACACTGATGCCACCTGAGAGAGAGAGGGAGAGAGAGAGAGAGAGTATTGAATATTAAAAATACAAACTATCTTTCTTACAGTAAATTTAACTGAAAGAGATAAAAGAAAGATTTATAACAGGAAGTAACGAGATGACTTTTGCAAAACAGAAGGTGACACACTAGCTGCTTTACTTCGACTGTTTCGTTTTCGCAGTGGTTGGATGAAGCTGTAATTGAAACTGGAAATCATTTTCGATTCATCGCTCCTGGATGTTTTGAACTTCTTCCTCCCAGTGAAAACCTTCCTTCACAGTTAAGGGTCACAGTGGCACAGACAGGGTTATTGTACACAGATAATGGGATGTGTGAAGGAAAGCTCTTGTCTGGGGCAGTTCCTCTATCACAGTTTGAGACACAGGCTTGTCGGTTTTGGGAAGGTTTTATATCTCCGATCACTCCAACATTTGCTGCAACAGACGCGTCATGGTTTTATTTCTTTGGCTCTTCCTCTTCCGCCGGTTGTTTATTTCTGTTTCTTATTGGTATAAGCCTCCACCAGGGGGCGCTAAATGATAAAGACGAATGGAGCAATAAACAGCAGTAACTTCAATATTTATAACATTTTTTGTCGTACTGAATTTTTTTTTGACACAAACTTATAATCATGCAACCTCTATAAATAGGAGAAGAAATCTGATTGATTTTTTCTTCTCTACTTGAACTCCATACCTCCATATCATTGAACTGTAACTGAATTATGGATGGATGGTTTAGTTTTATAATTTGTCTGATGTCTGACAGTTGTTCTCCTCCTTTAATGAAAGTGTTGCCTTCATCTCTCTTGCTCACCATCTTCCTCTCCCTTTCCGTGTCACACTCTCTCTCTCGTGCAGTTCAGTCATAACACATTTCATTGTGACCACAAATGATTTATCAATATGGAATTGCTAAATGAAAGCAGACAGGCAGATAATTGTTGTTAAGGCAGTATGTGGCCCCTCAGGCAGTGGGTATTATTTACAGTAAGGCTGCTTGGATGGAGAGATAACGTAACCTCGCCTCTCTTTGCTATGCAGTCTTAATCTTGAGTAAGCCAACGGCACGCTCTCTCTTTTCACCCTTTTCCAAATGTCAACACACTTTGGAAAACAAAGACACATGGGAATGTTCTAAGGTCTCACGCACCTTATTTTGTGTTCTGAGAAGGTTTTGTCTGTCTTGTTATTTGCTTTGTGTATTAATGAGTTAATGGTCACCGCAGGATTTAATGTTTGTGTTTCAGGGTCTTCGGTGGGCAGTATCCAGCTTCCTGTTTTCAATCTCCATAAAAGAAAATAGCTTAGCGTGTTCTATGCTAATGGAAAGGATTTATGTGTGCATGAAACTTTTATTTGGTCGTTAATTGTAAACCTGCTCTTTTCCCCAATCCTGGTTTCCGTAGTAACATAGAGGGAAAATAAACGCAACTATCGCTGCACCTTGCGTGACAAAGCTACACGAGATGTTAAGTAAGAAGAGGCCAGAAGCTTTCCAAGTATGTGTTTATGTGTGTGGGTGGTGAATGCTGGGGTGGTTTTCACACAAAGCTGTGTGACCTCGTGTCCCCTCCATATCAAACCCCCATCTATCTAACTAATATTTATTATGTTAAATAAGATTTTTCTGTCATATTGACACTTTAAATATTTATATAAGTATTTAACAGATATCTAAATATTCCTGCACACACACACACAGCAGAGGGAAGAAAGTAAGTTCTGCAGAGCATAGAGCTTTTTATATACAGTAAGAGGGTTCTGAGGCATGTATGCATGACAGCATGTCAGAGGAATTGAGTCCAGACGAGGGCTGGAGGTCTGGGCTATTCCTTCACGCATACAGAGATGCAGCCTGCAGATGTGAGGTCACATGCAGATGCTGTCAGAACATGTTCGCGTGGAGCACAGACGACTTCGTCGCACGATACACTGTAGCAAGATCTCTGCGTGAGACACGCAAAACATTACCACAAACCAACTGGAGCCTGGAGGCTCTAAAGGGGTGTGCCTCAGCAGTTTGGCCCTTGA
Organism: Chromobotia macracanthus; assembly: GCA_036877525.1. NCBI lineage: Eukaryota > Metazoa > Chordata > Actinopteri > Cypriniformes > Botiidae > Chromobotia > Chromobotia macracanthus. The sequence continues at coordinate 1,673,773 of JAZGTH010000078.1, forward strand.
AAGAAAATGTGTTAGAATCAAATTGGTTTGCATGTTTTTTTTTAAATATGGGACAGACAAAAAAATTGCTTCATGTTTTTATTGTTTTGCAGTTTTGAATTAGTTCTGTTATTCAGGGCTACAGTAATATTAAAACATTATGCCTGAATTATAGGATTCAGGCATACTGTAAGACCTTTCCAGTATCATGTGCAAAGATAATTCATGTATTAAACTTCTTTTTTACCAACACTGTTATCATTAGGGGTGTAAAGAAAATAATGACATAAATTTTTAATTACAATTTTTCATGAACAAACCCCAGTCAGTCTTAACAACAGCAGCTTAATTTCAAACCACTAAGAAGATTTCAGGCTAAGCTGATCAGCAGAAGATCTACTATCACAGATGCTGCTCATGAAAGACTCATGAAAGACTGACAGTAAGTGTGTGTGTATTGCCACTTACAGCATTAACTCCCCTGTTGACAAAATGATTGTGATATATTAAACAAAGGTGCAAATCTTCAATATGGGTCTTTTTTTGTAAAGTTTGAACTTCTGAACTTGCAGTTTCCTCAGAGGCAGAGCTTTTTTCTCAGCTAGTGCCGACATGCTTCTGGAACCACATTAGAGGAAGGTGCAAATTCTTATGAAGGTTTCAGTTTATTGCTTTTCAGTTTGATTCTGTAATTAAACATTTTCTTCCAGGTAACATGTAATTTGTGTAAATGAAGTGTGTGCATGACTGCGAGCAGATTTTATTTGAACCTCACACAGCTTTCCTGTTACTCAAGAACTTACAGGCAGGAGAAATCTTCAATGTTTCAATCTGCATTTATTTTAAGTCTAAAAGCAAAAAAAACAGCCAAACCTATTTCAGACTGACCATGCATGTGCTTCTGTATCTGAGTTGGATGAAAACCCAGTTAGAATCAGAATATTAGGATTATAAGGATCATTGGTTTATCTGTAACCTCATAAGAAATTCTGTACACAAATCCATTATGAGCCATTCTGTGACCCTCTGTGCATCATTTTGTGCTACATGCAAACACATTTTACAGTGTGTACATAAATATTCCACATACCACCAATTCATTATCTTATTCCTTCATTTATTAAGTCATTATCATGTCTATGTATTTACATCACAGGTCTCCAACAGGGCCCAGAGAGCTGCAGAGTTTATCTCCAACCCTAATGAATCAAACATGAAGAAAAAGATCAGGCAGATGTGTTGGAGTAGGTTTCCTGCTTACAATTTCTTGTATAAGCGCTAGGAACGTTCAAAACATCCAGTTTTTTCAACTTATTAAGACATTAGTCAACATTTTTAGAACGTTCCCTGCTGGGCTGGAGCTAAACTCTGCAGGTCTGTGGACCTCCAGGAGCACGTTTTGATGTAAAACAGAAGTTACATTTTGATAATATTTTCTGGAATTGATGTAAGATGTAATAGAATATTGTTCCATGTTGCTTTAATGGCTGTATAAAATATCCAGTTGTTCTCTCTAGAATGCTCAGAGATCTTTACTGAGCTACACATAGACGCAACTCTGTCACCCAATTTCATCTATTCATTTCTCTGCCATCCTTCATCACTCCACACCTGCTTCATCTTCAACTCCAGGATAAAAATCTTTATCTGGAAGGAGTCCGTACTCGTTGAGGAAGGCCTCTACGTCAGTAGCAAAGAACTCCTCATTGAAATGCTTTGTCACAGTCAGAAAGTTCCCCAGAAGCTCTCCAGCCTTGTAGACCAACAACGCTGGAAGAACCTCATCTGAGAAACGCTCACCGGCGCCTGTGGAAACCGCATTAATGCGGCAGAATTTAACACTTGTATATTCTGTAGCCAGACAATCCAGACTCTTGTTAAGCGCATCGCAGCCCTGAACTTCATCTTTGTAGATGTGCACCACCACCACCGTGAGATGGTGCTCTTTCTCGATCACCTCCATAAAGGCCTCGCCACTCTCAAGCTCGTACACGCCCTCAAACCTGGGCCCGAAGCTCAGCCGCTCGTGCATCTCATGCATGCACTGCTTACGGTACTTTTGCAGGCTCTTCTCATCGTCCTCTTTTATCAGCTCATACTCCTGGGCACTCATCTGAGAAGAAAAACAGAACAGTCCAACGAGTGTGTCATAGTGATTTTATGCCAGTTAGTTAATGTTCATATTTTTAATATTAACAAACTATTTTTAGAACTGCAATTTTTTAGCAGTCTTCTGTTTTTAGAAAGTTAGACAATCACTAAAAAATTAAAACAAATCAAGGGACAAATCACCCAAAAATGAAATCTTTTCCATCTATCTCTTTAAATTATTTTTTATGAATGTATTGCATTTTTTAACTCTTATTTTGCAAATAGGATCAAACCAGCAGATGGCGTGGGACAGAAAGCAACCTTGCGGTTAAATCCACCCACAGATGAGTCTTTGGGTTTCTGGGGGGATGACATTTGTCGCAGCAGTTCTCTCTTGCCGGGCGGCAGAGCCTCCTGGTCCATGCTCTCCAGTTTAAACTTACGCCAGTCGTTGATGACTCCCTTTGGTCCTAAATATGATGGTAGAAAATATCATTAATGAATGAAAGATGACTGCATTAATGCAAGAACCATAAATCAACATGATTTATTAATGATGATTGTGCACGTTCCTGTCTTGTCTGTTCAGGGCTCAGACACATCTTCTTAGCTCAGCTTCAAACTAAGCCAGTCCTACATCTCTCAACCTTTCTGCCAGAGTCACTACCAATTTTCAGATTTGTAATTCTGCAGTTAAATAACTTTCAAGATCACGAATCATTATCTTCACAATTTTAACATTATCTTACATACTTAGTAATTTAATATTTCATTTAAGAAACACATGACCAGTGTTGCACTTTTTCTGAAACATTTCTCCTGCACTGAGACAAGATTCTTTCAAGTTTCTCTTCTTCTTCTAAACACCTTATAGAGGTTTAATTTCCTTGCGCGTCACCTTTAACTAGTTCACTGAGGACAGTGAGCTTCTGTTTTCTGCTAAGCTGCTTAAAACAGTGTATTGTGCAGAGCAGTGTACAACTAGAAATGATTCGACTTCTTTGTAAGGGATATGCAGGTCATGACAGGACGTTAGCAGTCAATGGTGTTGGGTTATTTTTTAATCATCCTAATTCCAAATGCTCTTGACTCATCAGATCACTTGCCTTCTACTGTAATATGTTTGCAACAGTGTTCAATAAATTCTGACAAAGAAAAAAGGCTGACCTGTGTGAGTTACACTCACTGCTTCCTCGTCCATTAATCTGTCAGACATTCTTTAACTTGATTATCTGTGGAAAAAGATCAAAACTTTTTACATCAAAAACTACCATTTACCTCAATGTTGAGACATTTTGGCACCAACCAAGGTAACAGGGAACATTCTTAGAACGTTCTATCTACCTCTAAAAGATCTATCAAAGTTATAAAAACGTCCTTGCAGTAACGTTAGTAGAATGTTTTTTAACATACATGTCATATAGCAAAAGCGTTATTCTTAAGTAGTTAGTGTAACGCTGGATGTTGTGAACTTTCCTGAAACTTTCAAAATAATAATTTTTTGTCACGTATATATACATATTAGCTGTAATTTTCAGGCACATTTAACATTTTGACCAAAGATACAATGAAAAATCAGCCATATTTCAGCAATGAAATGCTGATACTTGGATGTGATGGTGGGTCAGTGGAATTAATCACTTATTCTTGGAAGATTTAAGGGTTATCAGGAGTAAGAAGATTTGATCGCTCCTTCATCCAGTTAGTTGATTTCGTTGACACAGGTGGGCGTGGCTAAAATGCTGTCATGGAATGACAACTGAACTGCCCCGAGTTTAATTAATTCATACAACCTGCATCACTAGCATCTCATACCTGGTGATTTAGGCTTGGTTAAGTCTGGTTACTAATCATGCGCAGGAAACGTTTTGATTTTTTTAAGCAACACCAGTTTCATAGGTGAACCAAACACGTTTCAGATCAAAGACATAATTCAATTCTTATTATTGCAGTAATTTTCCTGATGTGTTTCATATGATATTGAGACTGAGATCACACAGAGTTTGTGCACAGACGCATGGACTGCGTCAGATCTGTATGTTAGAGTCACTGTGTCTCAGTAAATCACTGAGCACTAACAGAGGCTAGAACTGCGATGTGATGCTGGAACTCATAACAGTTAGAATCCAGCTCACCAGTTGCTTTACTTCTCTTCTTTATCTCTGTAAACCATCGTTGGTTAGTTTGCCACACAATATATGATTTCAATAATCATATTTTCTATTTTATACATATATTTCCATCTCTGCATATCAGAATCACAGCTAAAGCATCTAGAACCAAGACTTTAGACTCAAGTTAATTAACTGAATAAGTGCTGGTCTCCAGGTTCAATGTTTTATATAGTACTATTGTCTCTGTTTCATTACAGCTTGTCATGATTATGTCTGGGCCTATGAATACATGACCTGGAGATAAAGTCACTGACTCATTAAAACCTCAAGGCACGCCTAAACCTACACAGATGTATAAAATGATTCTACATGTCTAAATCTATGTGCAGATTTATTGAAAAGCAATACACTTTTCACTGATTTTGAACTGCAAATGCCTAAAATCAATTGTCATCCATCATGACTTACTAAATGTTCTATCAGTTAAAATAAAACAGTTGCCTGCTCACCTGTTTGTACCTTCTAAACAAGTCTGTCCGGCAGTGCAGCGCTAACCGTCTGTGAGGGGTTGTGCGCTCACTCTCATCATTCGCTTGTCCTTCATGCTTTTACAGTGAGCATGGGGAGGGCCCAAAGCTGTCTTAAATCAAGACGCTTAATAGCACATGGTTCTTAAGAGGATTTAAGTGCACTAATGAGACGCTGGTCAGGACATAACCAAGAATAAAGATAAACAAAGGTACCGCGGTTAGGAGATAAATAAACAGGATATTGAGATCCATAATCTTTTGGATTGTTTTGTGGTAACCCTGACAAAGTGTAAATATGCAAATTAATTTTTTTGAATGTTGGCTGGACAGATCTATGGTAGATATATGAATAACGAGAATCTGGGTGAGTGAGATATCTCGGTTTTAACAGTTCTGACACAGTGAGTGTAAATGCACAGACGGTCCAGAAATACGATTAACCTCATTAATGTGAAAACACTCTTCAGATCAACCAGCTCTTCTGACTCGATTCCTTCTTGTGTATCTCCACTGACATGACAAACAAAAATCTTTTTTTTTTTCAACATTATTTCAGTCACATTTTCCCTTATGCACAGCAAACAATTTTAGCTAAGAGTATTTCCCTATTGCTTCCATGAAATAACAAAAATGTTAAAAATGATATTTTGAAATCTTGAGGAACGTTCAAAACATCCACTTTTTTAGACATTGTCTTAACACTTGGTTATAAGAACATTTCTGTAACATTTTTAAAACATACCACTAACAACTTAAGAACAGCATTTTTAAATTGTTTTATATGATATATAATGTTAAAAATGTTCTTAGAATGTTACTGCATGAGCATTTTTGATAACCAGTCAGAAGAGGAAGTTGTCGTTATAGTTTGTGTACTTTTTAATGGGGTGTGATGATGACTATTAATTTAGCCACAACTTTCATTTCAGTCAGAAGTCTTTACTGGTTACTGAAAGTTTTCAGTTTACAGTTATAATTTCCTGTATTTCTTATTAGTGTAACTGCATGTAATGTATTATATATTATAAGACTTATCTGGACTGGATGGTGTGAGTGTTCAGAACTCTGAGTCAGTGTTTAGCAATAATGATTCTGTGTTTAAACACACAAATGCAATTAATTCACTGGTGATATTATACAGAAATGCTTCTTGCTTTTGTATTTGTCATTCTAATGACTAAAGAGGTCTTACAAAAAAAGAGAATCTGCTTACAGAGACCAGGGGCACACTCACATAAGAATCACCTGCAGGTGTGTGTGTGATACCCACATCACCTCTCAAACTTTAAACATTTCGTCACTTTATTGTAACTGGGTGTGACTCAAACTTAGGTAAACCTCATTAAAACTGCTATGTGTTGCCATGGCACCATCATAACAACTGGTAGTTGTGACTGCAAGTTTCAGGTGATTGTGTAGCTTTTGCAAGCTCTGTTAGGCCTCTGTTTTTGTTTAGTTTTGAGTTTGGAAACAACAATGCTGATACTCTGAATAAACATACTATATCTGGAAAGTGTCGTGTGTGGTTGTGCGTGTGTATTGTGGAATCCAGTGACTTACTGGTCAGCTGTTTTAGTGGAACTGTGCTTACGTCAAAGGGAAGTAAAATTTCTCTTCTTCTCCACGTCTCTGTGATCACAGTCATTCACCTTCATGAATTACTCCTGCTCATTTATAAAGGTTTTCTTGTGTTTTGTGAATAAAGGAAATTCCACCAGGAGGCAGTACATGTACAGAGAGGACAAAAACATTATAAAGCAAAAAACATTCACCTTTTGGCACAATAAACTGAAATAACTTCCTGTTTGATGCTAAACTGAGGCACAGAGTCAAACCTGTAGAAGTGCATTATGGTGACTGACAGATCAGAGCGCAGCGCTTGCTTACAGCCTTTTTGGATATTAGCCCAGATTTTTAAGCAATACATCACATCATACCAGCATAACTGTTGTGGGAGCATGACATCACAAATGATGCATCTAAAAACCAGCTGTCACTCACCAGTGTCCTATACCCAACATCACACCCTGTACCTTTTTTGGGAGACGTGACAAAATACATCATTTACACCGTCATTACCAGCCCATCTACAGCAGTAACACGTACACAATCTCCCCTTCATTAGTACTGAAAGCTGGTCGATATTCTTGGAAATGATGTGGAAATTAATGTGGTCTTATATCATAGAAGAGAGTAAGATTATGCTCATACTGGTATGGAAAATTTTAATTTGAATATTTAGAAATATGAATAGAAATTTTATTGAGTGTTAACAATTAAATTGTTAATTATTGGCTAGACTATTGACTAGTTGAGCAATTAATGCTAATTTTATTGAGTAGTGACTACAGCTTGTGACTGAATACGTCATGCCTGGATGTGAGTTATATTTTACACACATGCACATAAACATCTTATTTAGAGAACGGTTCTGCTGGATTAGACTACAGGAAGTGTCACAGAGGGTCAGGGGTGCTGTATGATACCCTGTTTCACAGTTTGTTGTATGACACAACTGTTTCAGGTGTATCACAGCTTCTGTCATACAGTAAAACTCCCGCAGGTACTTCAGCTCATTAACAGTTACTGTCATCACATTATCTATAAACATCTAGTCACATGTTGTGTTAAAATAAGATCTAAACAATGCATTGTTTGTGTGGCTCAGCTTTATCATTTATCATTTTATTTATCATCTACCCAACTAACAGGGAACGTTCTCAGAACATTGTGTAAAAGTTCTCTAAAATGATTCAAAAATGTTTTTACAGTAATGTTTCAGCCTAGCCAACAAGGAAACAAATTACTTATTATTTAGAGTTAAAGGAGTTCGAAGAAAAGGTGTGTCAGAGAAAATGTCATCACACTGCAAAAGAAGGTTGACAGAAACTATCCACTCATGTCTACTATATTACAAATAGATGATGTATGCTGGAGTTCACACACTTACTCACACAAGAACTATTGTAACAGGTAATGTTACAAACCTGCAGGGGACCTTGACACGAGAGACCCAATGACATTTTAAAGTATTCATTCAAGGTTATTCTTAGAAATTGTTTTCAGTTTTTTCTGTTTTAGAAATTCTTCAATTTTTTTGGTCTTGCGACTTTAAAGTCTGAAAGCAAAACACAACTATGTTTGATTATGTCTGATAAAGCTTGATTCAGACATACTGTGTGATCAAACTGCGGACAGCACCTTTTCTTATTGCCACATTATTATGTATTAACAGCATTCACACTGTAGCATGAGCCGCGCTGTGTCGTGTTCCGGAAACATCCAATTTACTGAAATTAAAGCTGCAATCCGTAACTTTTCTTGGTAAAAAATGAACAAAATCATTTATCGTTATTGAGCACGTTCATAACAGATCTAGGTTCAACACAATCACAAGTTTATAATAATGATTTATAATTTAAGCTGTCGTGTCTGATTTCCTGAAAAAATGTCCATTTGGTGTCATTTGACTTCAACAAACAATGAAAAGTATGTAGAGTAACCTGCAGTTTTATGTTTCAAACAGAGATGGTGATAGAAAGGCAAACGTTACAGAGTATATTTAAAAGGCTTTGTTCACATTAAAGAGGAAATCCACACTGGTTTCAATGGTTGTCGTACAACACGATCTTCTGTAGGTTTACTGTGTGAAACTTTAGCATTGGATGCTTCATTACTGATAAGGCTTTTCATGAGTAGAATCCAAATTTCAACATATCTATGTATCTGCATAAACCTGCAGCCTTTTATTCAAAGCTGTCTTGTCAATGTCCTGAAACAATGATTCTGTGTTTCTAACAGAGTGATTGCTGTTAAATATCAAATGTCAACTTCCTGTAACATGTTGTTTAGAACTGTCATTTGTTATCTTGCTGAGAAGTTGTGTGTGTGTGAACGGATGTGTGTGTTGGTTTTTAGTTCACTCAACACTGCATGTGAGAGACCTTTGAGAAGCACATTTAATTTACATGCTTTAAGAAGAAACTTTATATGAATTTACATTCAGTGCATTCAGGGCTAACAGTTTATCAGTTTGTGTGTTACCGGGAAACTTCACTGTGGTGGTGCTGTTAACCTATTAGTTAAGCTACAGGGAAATATTAAAGAATACCAGTTGAAAGAATGCTTATTCAATTGACTTCTGTCTATAAGGTCACAGGTTTTGTGAGTTTTTCCTCCCTAAAGAAAAGTGAAATCGCTTAGGAAGTATACCTTAGAAAAGTAGGAAGTATTTAAGCATGTGTACACGTGCACACATGAAAACAGCAGAAGACTGATCTGTGTGACACTAGATGGTTCTGTTCATTCTGATGAGGTACTTGAGGAATACAGCACGTCCTGCCGAGGATGTTTCACATTTTGATCTCCTTTTATGGCCTGAGAGACTTTAAACGAATGAATGAAAGGAAACAAGAAACAAGACTAATTCTGAATAATTTACTCACCCTAATGCATGTAACTTTATTTCTTTAATGAAGCACAAAGACAATAAACAGTATCAAAATATCCAATACATCCAATATAATATTTTCTACACAAACATTGTCAGCCATAGTCACTGCTAACTTCTATTGAATGGAAAGGAACAGCTTAAATGTTCTACATTTTGTTCTCTTTTTGTTCAACACAAAAGAGAAAGTCATACATGTATTAAAAGAAAGGTACTTCACAATGCCATAGAAGAATAATTTTTGGCTGTATGGTTCCATAAAGAACCTTTATCATCCATTTGTTTACAAAAGGTTGTTTAGACTATATAAAGGTGAGAAAGAAATGGTTCTTTAAAGAACCTTCAACTTTGGGGAACCCCAAATAGTTCTTCCTCATTGCTGTGAAGAAGAATAAAAATAACGTTGTTGTGGCTCAGTGCGCTGTGTTACACATTCTCAGAAAGATGTTTTTTCCTCATGACTCACTGTATTCAATGTTAAAATGACTGTTGGATTGTTACTCTTCTTTCTCTGAATCTGTTTCACTTTGCCAAGTTCTCTCCCTGTAGAGGAGGGGAGCACAGTTTTCATCACTTGTGAAACAGCACATATCTCCTGTGTAGACTCATGTTCATAAGGGTTTTCCCACATCCCACAGTCAGAGAAAGAGAGAGGGAGAGAGAGAGAGAGAGAGAGAGAGAGAGAGAGAGCAATCGAAACATGCCCTCCTGAAATCTCAGGCCAATTTTATGTCAATTAATCTGAGAGAATGAAACACTGTTCTTAAGTCCTCCCTCACAGGTGAGCTAGTTCCCATCTCACAATTTAAGATTGACATTGTAAGAATGTTTCCCTAACATTTTCATGAAGTAACAAAAACGTTAAAATGTTATTTTGACTATTCTAGGAATTATTTGGGTTATTTGGCTATTTTGCATTCACATAGTTTTAACTGCAGTTTAATATGTGAGCTGTAGTTTATGATATTGCCTAACAAATGATAAATCAATAAGTCACTTAAATTCTGTCTCTGGCTCACACAAGATATTTTTGCTGGATTTGTTAATGGCTTGTACAAGTTAGTGCCCCTCTGAATTTACTTTCTACATGTTTGTTTTCACATGTGTGTTAGACAGGAATGGATGTTTACTTGAATGAGAGCGAGTAAGTCACATTAAAGCAAATGACTAAAGTAACACCACCAGCCATCATAAAGACAATATTTATTGCCTTAAAATGAACTGTGTGGAATATTTTAGGTGTAAATGAAAGTGAGTGAAATTTCATAGTTTAATATTTGTGATTTATTAATTTAAGTCAGAAGTTCAAGTATAAAATTTGTAAAACCATTTTAAAGTGTACAAATTGTCAATTCTTTTTGAGATTTAACAGCTTTGTTAAACAAATCAAAGTTATTTAGCAGGTAAACTATTGTGTTGAGAAACAAGATAGAAGAGAAACAGATGCAAACACAATCATAAATGCTGCAAACAACTGCACACATCTGATTTAAGTAAAACCGTGAAACTATGAAACTGAGTATTCAGCTGTAAGAACTGAGGTCTACCGTAAACATTTTACAATACATACACCATACACTTTATTTAATAAATAGTTAAAAAAAAAACATTTGTACAAAACTCTTTATCCACAATACAAAAATATGCATTCAAAGGTAGCTCTCTTAGTACAATAAATACATTAAATATGCTATAAATAAATAAATAACAGACATTTATCAGAGCTCAGCAGTGGGTTCTTTAAATAAAGCCGTCGGGTTGACTGTATGATCTGAGTGGGAGGTGCTAGCATTTATAGTTGAATGTAAAGAATTGTTTACGTCAGGTACGTAAAAGGAGGCCATCGGACATGGAGCTTTAACGTTACTACACACCAGCTTCTGCAGAGAGGCAGTGTTGATGATGTCAAAGCCCACCTTTCCACCAAAAGTGCTGGGTTTCCAGTACTCGGGTGAACATATGGGGTTTCCCATAAGCCCTTTGAGGGAATATGGGGCACCCATCTCCACCATCGTCTCTCCAAAGATGCCGTTGGTCCTGGGCTTTTCAACTAGCAGACCAGTGTAGAGTTCCACGGCATCTACATCTCCATACAACTCCTCGAGTTCTGCAGCCATCTCCTTCTCTCCTACAACATCACACACGCTCAGTGCACAGAACCTGCTCTCTAATGTAATGCTGAGGTTACAGTATACTTGGGTTAATTCTTCTTCATTTGTGACGATGCCAGATCTGCTTGTAATGTTTTTGAGCTGTGTATGCTTCTTCTCATGAATCAGGGAATACATTTGCATAATTACTCTATACTAATGCTTGGTAAATATAACAAGTTTCATTTCAAAACTGTGTTGAATTAATTTTACTCTTTATTTCTCTAGCAACTGCAATGTGTTACATTTTTTCTTGTCATATTAATTCAACATTCTTTGGGGCCTATTTAATTTAAATTCGAGTTGAAAGCAAGACAGTCATTGAATTAAGAATATCTATCTGTTTGTCTGTCTGTGTGTGTATAAAACATACAATCTCTTACCTGTCATTTCTTGAAAGGATTTGTATGGTTTCATTCTGAAGCGCTTCCTGTACGCATTGAGGGACTGGTAGCGCATTTGTCTGCTGTCTTCAATTGACTTGATGGCCACCCTCAAAACAGCTGGGGGAACATTACGCCCTCCAGCGACCTGAAGTAAAAGAAAGAGTTTAAGACCAAACCCTCACCCCAGGTCACAACAGTGCAAAACTAAACTTCCATAGATGTAACAGAACCCCAGCCCTCGTCTTACCCGTCCTGCTATCTGTTTGGTGAAGGACTCGACCAAGCTGTTGATGCCATAGTCGGTCAAGATGGAGGTGTTGAAGAGAAACTGACTGTGACTGTAGACTTCATCCCGGATGTGAAATTCATCAGGCAGAAGAGGGTGCCAGTGGTACAGTGTGTTGAACTCAGCCGAGATTCGGTTCTGGTACTGGAAACGCTCGCTGAAGAGAAGTTCCGGATCAAACTTGAGCTTGAAGTGATAACCGCTCAGATGCTGCACGTAATCTTCAATTATAATTTTAATCGTCTCGCCTGTGTAAAAATAAACAAAACAGAGAATGATTATTAAAACTTCATCATTCACAGCATCCTAATATGAAGCCTGTATATACAGTACACAGTGACCCATTTCTGACTACCTTATTCAAACATCACAAACAATTTGTTTGTCTTTTCTCTGAGACGAATCCAAATTTGAGCAAAGCTCTCATCACTAGGGCTTCACTAACCAATCAGAATGAGTCGTGCGGTCTGAAACAGTCTCTCATCGTCCCAGTCTGGATGTTCCTGCTTCAGCACATCACACACACGATTGTGTTCGCGCAGCCAGATGGTGGCGTACATCATGAGTCCGGGAACCAACCCGAAGGCTTCGTGGCCAACGGCAAAGCGTCGTGACTCGGGTACATGAGGAGGGTAGTGCATGTCCACTGCAACCTGACTGACAGTTGGAGGATAAACCTCACCATCCAGAATCTGGGTAAGACAAGTTACCAGGTTACCACTCTGTTCTTAACAAGCAGGTTTGCATTATAAAAGAAAAAATAAAAGTACAAAGCTTGAAATACAGCAACATTAACTCATGAGGACCATACTGGTCTAAAACATTTCTCACCTGATATTTCAGCTTGCCATCTTTGAAAAGTCTCAGTTTGTGTTGTCTCTCAAGTTCTTGTCCGTATATGTGGCTCAAATCGACCTGAAGATACCAGATAAAGTCAGTCAGATATTAAAGTTACAAAGCTCTTAGTATGATTGTTGGAGAAGTGTTAGCAAAACTAAGGACTTTGGTGTCAGCATGTTAGTTTCTTGAGTGCTTTTGTTTTTCGATCATAAGTTACTCACGCCATGATTCTGGGCTCTTGTAAATGCTGGCCCTTTCTTCAGGTCGGTTTTGAAGAACTGGTGTGTAAAATGTTGAGCGAAGAAAGCAAACATGAGACTGGTGCGTTGAGGGTCTGGAATGAACTTTCTTCTGACTAGCAGTTTCTCAGCCACCAGCTTAACATCTGGCAGCTCCTTCTTACCTGCCAAAAATACGAGACTTTATGAATGTAGTTTTTCTTTTACATCAGGCATGCAGACATGCAGGTCCTCCATGCACACTGCGTCTGATGCAGTGACGCAATAAGGCCTTTTCGTAAATGCGAAGAAATGTGAGAGAACAAGTCTGAGGAAACTTACCTGCAACTCCCATCGGTGTGGGGCAGTCATGCGGGACAGGAGGCAGCGTGCGAGTGTAGTAAGAGAGATTTGAGTACGCTTCCCAGCTTTTGTAACCATAGTCAGCATTATATACAGGTGGGCTGTCAATCAGATGCGCTCGTGCTAATGGAGCAGAACAAATGAGTTATTCCATTCACAAAACATTTAGTATCATTTTCAACAAATTAGAAAGTTTTGTTTAAAGTTTGAAACTTTGATTAAGAAACATTCTTGCAAACCCTTATTATAATCATTTCTTTATATATTACCCAGCTAACAGAGAACGTTCTCAGAATGTTGGCAAACGTTCTCTAAGAGTTCTCTCACGTTATCAAACACGATCTTGCAGTAACGTTATTAGAACGTATTCTAAAGGCTGCGTTAGGGAGAAGTTATTACAACATACATTTATCAGCTGTAAATATAGCACTTAATACATGTATTCTGCAGTAAAGGACACTTTTGAGGACGCATAACTCACATATGAGCACATAACGCATCACGGCGTCCCGCAGAAACGCCACGCCGTTGACAAACGTCCACAAGCGCTTGAAGTGTGTGAGGATGTAATGCACGGTGTCAGGGGTGGGCTTCACAGACCCCGCCACCCATGTGAGAAACTCCGCTGAAATCACACAGACACAAACGTTACAGGAGCTCCTCCAGGTTTGCATTACAGATGCAGAGACGTGCGGGGCTCTTACGCGCTGTGCAGTTTTCACCGTAATATCCAGTGCGCGTACAGTCGCATTCATACGCGCCGGAGCCCCGCGCCGCGCAGACGCCCCGGTTCTGACACGGCTGCGAGCAGCACGGGTTACCTGCAAAATGCATGCGTGAAGAAATGCGTGAAGAAATGCGTGAAGAAATGCGTAAAGAAATGCATAAAGAAATGCGTGAAGAAATGCGTAAAGAAATGCATGAAGAAATGCGTGAAGAAATGCGTAAAGAAATGCGTGAAGAAATGCGTGAAGAAATGCGTAAAGAAATGCATGAAGAAATGCGTGAAGAAATGCGTAAAGAAATGCATGAAGAAATGCGTGAAGAAATGCGTGAAGAAATGCGTGAAGAAATGCGTAAAGAAATGCGTGAAGAAATGCGTGAAGAAATGCATGAAGAAATGCGTAAAGAAATGCGTTAAGAAATGCGTAAAGAAATGCATGAAGAAATGCGTAAAGAAATGCGTAAAGAAATGCGTAAAGAAACGCATAAAAAGAAATGCGTGAAGAAATGCGTAAAGAAATGCATGAAGAAATGCGTAAAGAAATGCATGAAGAAATGCGTAAAGAAATGCGTAAAGAAATGCATGAAGAAACGCGTAAAGAAATGCATGAAGAAATGCGTAAAGAAACGCATAAAAAGAAATACACAACATCATAATAAATACTAGATGAACACGTAGTCGTGTTTTACTCTTAAACTGTTCGAGCACACGGGTTTTGCATCATTTGCAGAAATGATAAATAAGAAAGTTGGTTGACGGACCTGCGTGGCACACCGCGAGCCCCGCGTGCAGAAGCAGCATTAACGACGCGACGCCGCTCATACCGGCGCGTGCACGGCGCTCGAGCTCGTGAATGAGCCGCTGGGTGAGAGACCTGCACTTATATACGGTGAGAGAGTGAGCGACGACACGTGACTCGCTGCGATCTGATGATCAGGTATCAGACCTGCTGATTATCGGATTATTAAAAGTCATAAAAGTAATACCTGTACAAACGTCTCCGGGCTATTCTGTTCATATTAAACTAGTAAGAGTGTGAAAGTAAATCTGTGCACTTTTATGAATTATGGACTCTGTTTGTCTGTTTAGGAATTGTAACACGGATTGTGTGATTTCATGTGAGATAATCTGATCCCAGTCCTGTACTGTAATCACGGATTATTTTACACTTCGTGTTTATTACAGATTAATAGTCGTATTGGTTTTAGAAGTGATTTTACGCCCCCTAGTGGACAACTATGTAAATGATCAGATCCGCTGACGTTAGATGTTAGTTTCTACACATTTATCAGCGTTTGTTTTTGACAAATTGGTCAATGTGTGTGTCATTTCATCTTTTTGTTTTATAATATGATTATTAATACGATTTTGCCATAGCACACAGCACTACAGCGAAGTATCTGATGTTAGATTTCATTTGTTTATTTTGTGACAGTGTAGTTTCACTTACTCGACACTGTAAAGCTTGTTTATTATGGTTATATGTTACCGTTTTGATTTAGTTGTATTTTGGTTGCCAATGTTCCGTATTGTGTTTTGTTCTGATGTTTAAACCAAAAACAATAAACGTGTATTGTAAATAAAAATGACGAAGAGGAGCCGGAGGAGTAACCCCAGCGAACCCTTTTAGGTTGTGAAAACGTTTCCATTAAGCAACCAAATCATTAAAAACGCTGTTTGAACGTTATAGGAACGTTCAATACGTCCCGTTTCAGACGTCGATAATAGAAACGTTTTCGATAACGTTGAGAAAACTTTAAAGGAACATTAGCCACGGGGCTGGTGGAGCGCTGCAGTTCACGCGTGTGCCGCTAGAGGGCGCGCTATGCGGAAGCGACTTCCAGTGACTCCCTGAACCGTGCGGATGTTCACGCAAACATCTTCAGTACCAAAACCCCGTTCAGCTGAGCATCACACCGGGGCACAGCTGGCTTCATCATGTCCAAAAACACCGTGTCTGATCGTTTCCGGAAGGTGGACGTGGATGAGTACGACGAGAACAAGTTTGTGGATGAAGAAGAGGTTGGAGAAAATCAGCAGGGTCCAGATGAAGCGGAGGTGGATTCTCTCATCAGACAATATCCTGCTTTATTCACCAGCCATTTCATTTCCAGAGCCGAGAGATGACTTCAGTAATGGATACCACACGGTTTTTATTGTCGGGATGGATAAAGCACGCGTGAATTATTCATTGCAGAAATGCATTATAGAAATGCTTATTACGGGCAGAATTAAAGACGAATTGATTTTGCTTTCTGCTGATATCACATGCATTGATTTGCTTGTCCATGCATATAAAAAAACAGTGTCCGCAGTTTCTGTGCCAACCAAAAAAAACCTCAAATGTATATTACTCCGTAACATATTAATTATATTATAATACATTCATCAGTCTTATTTATTACGACATAACCAGCACGTATCCAGTGGCACGCATTATTAAAACGGATCAGTGTTTCAGTCACATCGTTCAGGTGGACGATAATGTTCAGACATGTCTCAGCATTCCTGAAATGTTCTTCAGGTGTTTCTGCGAAACCTTTTCATTATCAGGTTGTTGAGATGTTTGTGAATGTTTCTCTTGCTGCAGACATCGCTGTCGCTTTAACTGTGGTCGTGTCATTTATTCAGTATAAGGAAGTTCATTTCATGTCCTTATATGTCAGTTGTGGAGAACACGGAGCTCGTTTCCTGTTGTGATGTGAAGAGTTTTCTCTTATAGGCTCTTTAATAAAGCTTTATTTTCATGTCAGTGGGGTGAAGCTGTTTCACACTTTATGTTGAGATGTTTGTAACACACATTTGTTTTTACACACATACTCTGTGGATTTCTTTAACTCACTCCTCACAGGGAATCTTATGGGGGCCCTGCAGGCCGTATTGAAAAACCCACCAATCAACACAAAGAATCAGAACATCAAGGTGAGGCACGTTTTCTTCACACAGCACACAAAACCTTTTAGATATACTGAAGTTTGCACTTCTTGTATCCAGCTGACAATTTTACGTTGTTAAAACGTTCACCTAATGTTTCCATTAAGTAACAGAAATGTTATTTTCAATGTTGTATGAATGTTCAAAACATCCATTTTGTGGCCAGACGTATTACGGTTATTGCTTGGCTGTAAGAACATTTTGAAGAAGAACTTTTTAAATTGTGTAACGTTTTTATATTGTTGCACTAACAATTTAAGAATAATGGTTTCTAATATATAATGTTAAGAAATGTTCTGCTAATTTACTAGTGTTATTGCAAGAACTTTTTTAGAACAAGAACTTTGCAAGAACTTTGAAAGAACTTGGTTTAGAACTTATCCAACGTTCTGAGAACGTTCCCTGTTGTCTGGGTATCTTCTGAAATAAGAAGTCACTGATAACATTCTGAGTTCTGGTTTGTAGGACCGTGCTGAAGGTCTGGTACTGAAGGTGCTCAGTTCCTTCAAGAGCACAGATATAGAGAAAGGAGTTCAGTCTCTGGATAAGAATGGAGTGGACCTGCTCATGAAATACATCTACAAGGGCTTCGAGAAACCGTCTGAGAACAGCAGTGCTGTCCTGCTGCAGTGGCATGAAAAGGTGGAGAAAATGTACAAATGTAAAGATAAATATTTACCTCATGTATCCCACTAGATAAAAAAACCTTATGTAAACGTCTCCTCAGGCTCTCTCTGCAGGTGGAGTGGGCTGCATCGTGAGGGTCCTAACAGCCAGGAAAACAGTGTAAACTGACAGACGGTTATCACACTGCAAAAGGAAAAAACAGCGACATGAAGTCCTGCCAAGACCCTCAAAACAAAGCGATGGCCTTCCACAGGGTGATGGAGACGACCTCTCATTATCTGACTCCAGTTTTCATCACCTGCTGCTTATCTTTTATATCACTCTTCATTCACAGTCAGTATCCAAAACCACATATCCATTCCATCAGCTGTGTTAGACTAACCATAGCTTCTCTCAGGAATACTTTTCTATACTCCTCTGTATTGTGACTTCTTAACAGTTTTATGGCAAATTGCTCAATTGTATTACCGTATACAACTGTTTTAACCTTTTAGTATTAATATTAATTCACATCTCTGCATGTTTCCATGGCCTAAATGATGATGGAACTGAACCAATATGACTAAGAATGAGTGACCAGTGTTTTCCTACTGCCAGTCATGCCTGTGTTGGATTATGATTCATAATTTCTGGTGCGTTGACACTCCCTCTTTGATTCCCTCTCTGTAGTTTTATGTCGCTAGATAATATCCCACAGTATTTATTTTTTTATAACCAAAGGACATCGGCTGACCAACACACACAGAGTCAGCTGATACACTCTGATGAAACGTTTCATATACTGAGATTTCTCAGTATATGTAACTGTTTCTCAGTATATGTCAACTTTTCTGTTGAAGGCTTAGCTGCTCACTGAAAGCGCTGTTCCTCTCATCTGATTTCTGTTAGCAGATGGAGACATTTCATTAAACCTGATTCTGACCAATGCTGTTATAATGTGTATTAATGTTCTGTCTTAATGTATCTCTGTCTGCATTTTAAATGGCAACAATCAAAAGCACTTGCACCATTGGTATGTCTGTGTTAGAGTACATGTCTGTATCTAGTCATGTGTGAGCTAGGCGTTTTTAAGCCAATCATGTTGAAGAATGCTTCAAAGAAGCAGATCTTTTCTGATCCAGTCTGATCTGAGACATAACGTCTGATCACAGAGGCCTGATCTCTCCAATGCAGTAATACAAGGTGCAACACTCAGACCAAACCAGTATCATGACTGCCTTACGGAATTCTTTTTCTACATTTGTGCTTTTGTGATTGAATAATAAAAAAATTAAATACACACCTGATGTCCAGATTATTTATGTACAATGTCGACAATGCACCAAGTTCGCCCCGTAGACTTCCACTGTGCATAGCTGTCAACATATTGCCATAAAGTCCAAACAATAAACCGATGTGGTCACCGATATATCACGCCTCCCTAATGAAATGATTCCCTAATAGATGCGTGTTGTACCTGCAGCAGTGGTGGCGTGGATGAGAACTCGTTTCTCCTCTAGAGGGCGGTACAGAGCTGATGAAAGCGCACCTTTCCTCTGGATGGCTCATATGTGATGTATGTGGTGTAGTTTTCTTTGGAGTCCTGAGTTCAAAATAAATAAACACATTTATCTTTTCACTCTAATGGACCTTTACACGTTACTGAAACCACAGCCAGTTGTTCTAAAACGTCCTTCTAAAACTTCAACTGCACTTGAGTTAGTATTTACAGTACATTACTGTACAGTATCTATCTCCATCTGCTGATGTTGACATCCACAATAGAGATCAATGTTTTTTAAATGTGTCCATGTGCTGTTCTTCCTAAAACAGAAAACAACTCTGTTTCTTTCAGTCCATCACCCAACACAAACTGGTCAGTAAAGAAGCTCTCAGCTGTTATTCAGTAGCTCTAATCCCAGAGATTATTCTGCATCTAATCCCCACAGAGTCCCTCTACAGCTAATCAATCCAGTCCACTGCGCTTGTACAAAAACACAGCTATACACTCATATACATACATACACATGACTCCACTCCAACAGAGACATTAAATATTATATACAGTAATACTGTATATATATATATATATATATATATATATATATATATATATATATATATATATATATATATATATATATACAATTTTCTAAATTGGAAATTTTTAGATATGTTAGATATGGTATTCTGTAAACTATGTGTGTTATGTTTGCACAAAATATAAAAGTAATTTTGTTTAACCAGTTAAGTTACAAGAACTTAACCAGTTAAGTTTTGATTGATCGCTGTTACAACAGCGATCAATCAAATTCTCCTAGTCCTAGACCAGATTTCTGCAGTAAATTACTGTACTAATGTCAAAACAGAATTGGATTGGTGGTTATAATGGCCAATGGAGTGAAGCTATAATCATACAGATAATCCAACAGATATAAACAAATTCCCCAGTTTTTATCAACAAGGCTTGACATCCTTAACCAGTTACTGTTCTTATCATGTGGCTACAGGTCATTTCAAATGCACAAAACCCCAAACTTTTTCTGAATATTATAGAAATTCATTAATATATGCTCATCTGCATGCCACACACACACATACACAAATGGATGACACAGAGGTGAAGAGAGAGACAAAGAGATTACTATTTGTCTTTCACTAGTCAAATGTAAGTAAATTTGTGACCTTGCTCAGTGGAATGTTCTCAAACTGTGTTGGCATAACATGGATCAGAGCCATAGCTGTAGGGTGGGGAAAAATCAAAGAGAGGCCCCTATTATCAGAGCAGAAATTACATGAACTTTATTAAGCACAACATCACTGCAGAACTCTGTGAATGATGAGTATTTTGAGTCTGGGGAAATCTGTCTCGCTTTCTGTAGGTTTTGTGTGGGCCTGCACATGACTAACAATGCTCTGTGTTTTAAGAATGACTTGCCAGTATATTCCTTCACACCAAATACAGTAAGTGTATCTAGGTCAAAGCTTTCTTGGTTTACTTCACTAACAAACTAACCAATTAACCAACCAACCATTTGTAAACATCTATATGTGAAAAGATTTAAGGACTATAAAAGTCAGAATGACTTGCATCATTCATGTTCATCCTGTTTTCTGCTGTTTCTTCTTTCCACCTGAAAGCTTTGACCTGCTACATCAGTGCTGCGCCATTTAGCTGTCAGTGCTTTCAAATATAAAGAATAAACTGCCACTTTAATTATTATTTCACATCTATAAAATACACGGCGTTCAGACAGAATGAGGTGAAAGTCCTGCAAGCCTTGAGGAAGGTCATTCTTTTCATCTGCAAACCACATTAGTGGAGGTTTAATGTGAGTAATAAGTGATGTCATAATGGCACTTCAAGCGTGTGTGGGAAGAGACAGAAGGGAAAAGGCAGCAGGACCGCAGAGGAGCTGACGGGAGACGATCACACATTACTGTCAATACAGCATCACATACTGTAACACTTACAGCAGCATTCTGAGGTGAGAATCATGTGACCGTGGGCTCTGTTTTTGTAACACAGAGGCTGGCGGTAGACATAACGCAAGCATTATGTGGTTTAAAAGGGTTGTTTTATAAAACCACCAGATTTGGGTTAATCATGGTCATACAAGGCAACCGCTGTATAAATGTGTCTCTCTAGAGCATCTGAGAGAGATTAACTTTTAAGATTACTGTTAAATGATATGCTAAAACACATCCAAGAGGTTATTCGTGATAAGTGTGTGACATTGTCACCAGATGGTTCTGATAACAGTTATTTTTAACACTATAATGATTTAAAAAATTGGTGTAAAATATTTTTTATAATATAAAATTAAAACAATGCAAAGTAAAGGGTAATCTAAAAACTAATATTGAAACTAAACCATATTCAAAAAAGTATTACAATGAAAACTAATTTGAAAAAGAAATAATTCGGAAGCAACAGAAGATATTATGGGTCAAAATGACGTTGCGGCCCCTCGGCTAGACAAATGCTGGTTAAAAGTTAAACTCTTTATTGACCTGGTGCCATCGTTTGCTGTTTGGAATTGGATCAGTCAGAGGGAAACAGAGTCACGTGTAGCACAGGGTGAACGGAGGTGACCCGACTCAGACTTAAAGCAGAGCATTTCCAGACTTCAGCTCTCATTCATAACTGTGTTCCAGTGACACAGAACGTTCACCTGTTTGCTGGTGAATGTTTACACCACTGTATCTTCACAAGATCAGCTGATACACTTGAATGCTGAGTCATGCATGAAAACCAAAAATGTACAGAATAATAAAATTATACTGCTCAACATAAACACATAAATGTGTCAAGATAGCTGTTGCTGGTAAATTAATGAGCAGACACAATCAGAACATATATTATCTTATAAAAAATGGGAGCTATGAGCCAGTGAGGCAAACACAGAAACTTCCTGAGTTAAATGTCTCAGAAATGCTGTAAAATAAATCCACTATTATTCTCCTGATCCCACCTGATAGTGATCGACCGGTTGATAAGGGGGAAAGCCTGGATTAAGTGCAAGCTCCAGAAACTGCACAAAGTCTATATCAAAAACAAAACAGACAGAAAATGAAATGGTTAAAACTAATAAAATAAAATATGGCATCCATGACAAGTATTAAAGCTCTTTACATGATTTATCATAATGTACATCAGTTGTATATGACTATAACCATCGTTGTTACAGCACTTACTTTAAAGGACATAGTGAATCCCCATACTGAGCTTTTTTTTGTTTTGGAAACACAAGCAAGTGTTGCTTTGGGAGTGGTCAATGGTTTGAACCGTCACAAGTGCAAATGCAAACTCTGACCCCCTGGATGGACATTCATCTGACCCGCTGATAGGGTCACAACAGCCCCACATGTAAACAGGGTCTAGTTTAATCCCATCCTTCAGTTATGCATACAAATTTGTTTTTGAAACACTTGATCCCTGTAGCGACAATGGCTTGTCGTTCAGTTGTTGCAGGGGATTTGCTCACAATGGCCAGGATGTTTCTAGAGGCCCTGTTACACTGAACTATGTGCTGAGTGAAATACACTGGCTGGCGGTTGCAGAACGGGCAGTTTAGCACTGTCTCAGACTCATGTGTCTGTAGTCAAGCTGATGATCCATTAATCCGGTTTACAACACCGGCTGAGGTGCACTGAGCCTCACCTGTGCAGGAGGGAGAGGATAACTAGCAATATTTAACCCTGACATCACATTATAAACTGCGTCACAGGAAATGCTTAACTGTGTGTGTGTGTGTGTGTGTGTGTGTGTGTGTGCGTGCATATAATTGTGCAACCAATTGTTAGACCACGTTTTGGTATGTAGGTGATTATTGTGTTTGGTATTGATTATAGTCAAACTGGCAATAAAAGACAGATTAAGAAACAAATGTAAGAAACACTTAACTTCTTCTGGCATGGACTTCTTAAGGAATTATGGGTATGTACCATGACAAAATGAAAGTCATAATCTGCACAGTTGATCAGTCACTCAGTAGTCACCATTTATAAACGCTTGCTGAGCACTGAGCACATGAAACACTCAAAACTGACGTGCATGAACAAAAGCGAAACATTTCCGTGGCGTTTAAAGCGACGCATGTACCCGGTGCATCACGACGCATCTGCGGCCCGACCTCAGCGCGCGGTCCGTCGGTACTTTTCCGCAGGCGGAGCTCCGGTCTGACGTCACGCCGGGAGACGGCCCCGTGGCTTTTGTCGGAGCTCGGGCACCGATCTCACGGTACTGCGACCGGACAGCTGCATCTGTCGTCGCTCATCCACCACCAACAGCCCTGATTCACCTTCAATATGCCCGCACTCGTCTGCTGTCAAGCGCGTCAGGTGAGACCATCACTGCGTGCATCTTCCAGCCTTCCGTTTTATTATAAGAGTTTGTTCGCGTTTGTCTTTTATTTCGTTTGCTTTTGTCTTTCATTTTGTTTGCGTTTGTCTTTTATTTCGTTTTCTTTTGTCTTTTCATTTTGTTCGCGTTTGTCTTTTATTTCGTTTTCTTTTGTCTTTTATTTTGTTTGCGTTTGTCTTTTATTTTGTTCGCGTTTGTCTTTTATTTCGTTTGCTTTTGTCTTTTATTTTGTTCGCGTTTGTCTTTTATTTCGTTTTCTTTTGTATTTTATTTTGTTCGCTTTTGTCTTTTATTTTGTTCGCGTTTGTCTTGTATTTCGTTGCCTTATGATGGACTTTGAGTCTTTAAGTAAGAGTGAGTTTAATGCAATATGTGTGAATGGCGCTTACCACATCATTATTTACCGTTATCTGCTGTACTCTTATTTAACATTATTCTGTTCATCTGTCTGTGTTTTATCAGTGATGAGCAAATATCGAGCATGCATTATAGGTCACAAGTCCACGATATACTATAAACGATAAAACACGATATATGAGATTAATGGCTGATTTGTCGAGGTTAAATGTGTTTCTTGTTGTCGTACTTTGACGCAGAGCATTTCACTTTATAGTTGATATTTTGTCAGCAGAAGGAAACCGTACCGACCAGGTCCTACTGACCCGGTTCTGGTTACAGGAGACTCGGTGAGGGACGTTCATTGTGCGGGAAAGAGGAATTGATGAATGGCGCGTTGATTGACGTTATATCTGGCCAATAATATCGCTCGGAACCACGGGTTCTGACCTATCAGCATGCGTGAAATGTGTTGGGGGCGGTAACAACATTATGCTACTTTGTATGGGAATGAAACGTAACATAATGGTTACAAAATAACAGAGTGATTCTGAAATGCATTTGAGACCTGTTTCAGAGGGACGGCCAGAGCTGTGTCCATGAATTAAATGACAAGTTTCTGTTAATGGTTTGTGTCCAGGATTTGTTGTAAGAGAAATGGTTCCTCAGATGGGACCTCTGCTTGTGTATTATGATACTTAGTGAAAATTCCCCAGTTAACTGTAGGACTGACTGATAAGGACTGACTGATAAGGGGCTGTTTTCTCATGTTGACAAAGACTTCGGACACAAAGCATTTTGATGAAGACAGCACAAAGTTCTGGATATCTTATCCCTTTTTAGTGAATTGCTCAGCTTTGTACTGTCTTGTCATTTTGTCACGTCTCTGCCTCCACTGCATGCAGTACTTCAACAGAAGACTTCTCTCTCTCTCTCTCTCTCTCTCTCTATTTTTAACACTCTTTCCACCCATAGTGAGGGATTAATTCATTTTCCACCGTTCTCTCTTGCAGGAGGTTGTGCAGTTTCTCTGTTATTTCACTCCATAAATTGAGCTTTCCCATTAATCTTTTCTCATAAAGGTTAGAATATAATTAGTGAGAAATGGAGATAAACAAGCACCCCGTAATAGCTGCGCTGTTGACATCATGTGAACTCCCAGAATGCGTTGCTGCCTTTTGCCTTCTGGTCTATTAATTCACTAAACAGTCAAAAATATTCTTTAGTGAAAATATATCTATCAGTCATTTCTGGATTTTTACATCACGTCAGTATAATTTTAAATGATGTAACAAGCCATTTCGTAGCCCCGGCTTGAGTGTTTGTAATGCTGTATTGGAAAGAGTAGTCTGTGCGCATTCATGCAGAGAGAAGAAATCAGTGATTTTTCCAGATGTTATATAACCCTTGAAAATGTGGCTCAAAAAACATGTCACGAACATGCATATAATTTTGGTTTAAATTTCTACCGTGCTTGTTCCACAGCTTCTCACGATCTTGCACAGCCGTTTTACCATGACATTATTTCTTCCTTTTAAAATGCCCCTTTCCTTTTTCTAACGCAACCATTCCCCTTTCTATGCATTGTATGCCGATTTTACATGAATGTAGCACTGTTATGCAAGCCATTTGTTGTTTGAGGGACATCAGTGGATACTGTAGTGTCAGGTTTGGCAGAGATCTCTGTGACTTGAAAGAAATTGCAAGTGTTATGACATACTACATCAATAATTGCATGCACACATGCGCACATTGCCTGCGCTTGGTAAAACTCTTAAGATTGCATGCAAGTAACACCTGGTTCTCTTCAGCTTTTTTGGCATGACCTAAAGCAATGCATTAACTTGTTAGTCAATATGTCAATAATTAGCTAAGGTTGCTTGTGGTTGTCAGTACACAATGGGGAGATTTGTGAGTTTGTCTAAAACTGCACAGTCACTGTAGTCTCTACCTGTTGTTTGATCTGTAAATGTCCTGGTTTGAATAATCAGGTCTTGATTTCACTCCAAGTGGACCAGCCATGTTTAGATTAAGGCGAACCAGCACTTGCTGACTTAACTTATGTATTATGGGTTCTTGACCTTTATAGGTCCTGCTTGTCAGAGGTTAGTTCATCTTTTGCTGTGAGGTGGTCAGGTGCTAAAGGTTATACAGTTGAAACAAGAAGAGTTTTAACTCTGGTAAATGCACATTTTAAAGCTTCTGTTTTTACCCATCGTAGGGCTTGTAAGTGTTTCTCATGCTCCGCTTACCTTCAAGGGGAGCCTATCTGCGGCATCTCCATGGTGAGATAAATCATGGCCTAATATTTTCTGAATTCTCTTGTGGAGGTTAGAGCATGAGAGGTAGAGCAGATTATTGAAAAGACAAAGTTTGGAACATGTGGAGCTGAAAAATGTGAGTGGAAAAATACCAGCAAGTTTATGTAAAGCGTGATGATTCCGCACTGGAGTTTGTTTGTTTTCATGTCGTGTTTTCCATCCCCACGTAGCTGTAGTCACCTCATTGTGGGAATGTGATAAGTCCATCAAAATTCCTGAGTGATTGGTTGGTCATGTAAGCATCCTCCACCCCTGAAGTGGGCCATCTGCTGGCTTTAAAGACCTGTGGAAAATTATGGAGGCACGTGGGTGTGGCAGCCATGTGGTTAAGGGGTGGAATGTGCGTGCTTAGAAAAGTCGAGCAGGACTGACCGCAGGAGTCAATGGAATGGCTAAAAAGTGTTTTAAGAGTGTTTTGAAGGAAATATTTTGACTAAGGTCTGTTTATGTTGGATTAATCTGAACGGTCTGTGCTACAGAAGTGAAGGCTTATCCTGAATAAAACATGTTTGACTCTTTTAAAGCCACCAGCACCATAAAGCTGGGTTGACATTTTTGCCCTTGGACAATGCATCAACTCTTTGCGCTCTATTTATTCCATATCAGTTACTAGATATTTGATTGTGTTGTGGGTCAGTGCCTGAGGTTCCACTTTCTTGAATTTGCCATTGTCGTGTTCATTGTTCCAGAGATAATGTGCTGTCAGCATAACAACTCGTTTGTTTGTTCATTCTTTGTCCTGCAGGTTATAATGAATGATCAACACAGAAAAGGTTTGAGTCTATAGCCAATGGGACACCCGAGGACTTGACTGCAGTCACTCTAAGCCTGAGTTTGAGTCATTTCTGTCCCTCGCCGTGCCTGCTGGTTTCCTGGCATTGCCTTTTCCATCCACTTTTTAGTGAAGGAAGACCAAGGCACTCCCATTCCTGGTTCAGCCTGCTTTTACACGGCTAACTGAAAATTATCTCTCCCAGACGTACGTCATTTAGTATTAGGTAAGCCCATTACTTATACATGAGACTGAGTGGTACATATGAACAATAGGATGGATTTGTAGTGATTATAGACTGGCTGCTTAGATGAGCGGTATATTGTGTGTATTTGTGGGTGGGTGGGTAGGTGGTTGCTGTGTTTACACACAGTATAGGATAAACAGACTAAACCACATTTAAAGGACACAGTGTTTTGAGGTATCTAAGTACTGACCCAAAGGACTGGCTTTTGTTTTACTTTTGCCAAGGCTTAACTTCCAAAACAAGCGAACATGATTCCCAACGGATATTTGATCTTTGAGGATGAAAGTTTCCTGGATTCCACCGTGGCCAAGATGAACGCCCTCAGAAAGAACGGCCAGTTCTGTGATGTGAGACTTCAGGTAACACACACTTTTTTAAACCTTTCTATCATAAGAGACAATGCAGTTGTTAATCACAGGTGAAGCATGAGGCAGGGAATAGTATGTTTTATTAGACGTGGTTCCTGAAACATTGAATGGCCTTTAGCCAATTGACATTTTTAGCCAAGTAAAACCCTTTGTTTTTCTGAATGCTTCAAAGACTCAAAGGAGGCTTTAATAATACTTAAGAGATGTAATAGTTTAATTATAGTTAATTGTTCAGTCTCATGATTAATTTTAATTAACCCCCAAGTTTTTTATATATTCCTAATAGAAATTTTGTTACAGACATGAAGGACACAACAAACCGGCTTTTTCCCCAGACCTAGTTTTTGCCTGGCAAACTATAAAACAAACAAAAAAAATACATTTTAAAAAATCTCGTAGACGTACCTTACATAGTGGCCGGAATATTATATAGACTTTAGGTTGGTCTTTTTGGGCCTGTAAGCGCCTCTTAAATTTTCTTTAAAAAATTCAAAAATTCTAGTTCCCCAAGCTGTACAGATTTACTTAGTTATACTTTGTTTTTTGTATGTACATTTTTGCAAACCTACCTTTTGTCATGGTGTCATCATAAAGATGGATTAACCTTTGCCCTTTTGCCCTGCAGGTGTGCGGTCATGAGTTATTGGCTCACCGGGCTGTTTTGGCCTGCTGCAGTCCATACCTGTTTGAGATCTTTAACAGTGACCTGGAGACTCATGGCATCTCCCATGTAAAGTTTGAGGATCTTGACCCTGAGGCTGTGGAGATCCTTCTCAACTATGCGTACACTGCCCAGTAAGACACCCACAATGAATAGCCAGCCAAAGAAACTGACATGTAACTGACCAGTTAGGGTCATTTTAAGACATGTGGGCTGAGTCATATGAAAAAACTGTGGTTTGTGTGTCGCAGTTTCTCTTGTTCTACCCTATGCCCATGTTTTTCTCTGTAGGTTGAAGGCAGATAAGGAGTTGGTTAAGGAGGTTTACTCTGCAGCTAAACGACTCAAGATGGAAAGAGTGAAGCAGGTGAGACTTGCATTATACAATCATTTGTCATTACAACTGTTTTACTTGACATACAGCCTAACTGACTCATGTCTGCTTGCAGATCTGTGGTGACTACCTTCTCTCCAAAATGGATTCCGAGAGTGCTATCTGCTTTCGCAATTTCGCCAACTGCATGGGTGATGCGCGTTTGCTGGGCAAGATCGACAGCTATATCCAGGAGCATCTTCTAGAGGTGTCTGAGCAGGAGGACTTCCTCAAGCTGCCACGACTTAAGGTTCGATCACCTTAAACCTCTCAGGTCATCTACTGCAGAGCTTTGGGGTCCTCCAGAAATGAGCACTTTCTTAATTTAGCACTAATGGATTTGTGCTAAACATGTTTTTTGTGTGTTTATAGTTGGAGGTGATGCTGGAAGATAGCCTGTCCTTGCCTAGTAATGGAAAGCTGTACTCAAAGGTGATGGGCTGGGTTCAGCGCAGCCTGTGGGAAAACGGTGAACCGCTGGAGCGACTGATGGAGGAGGTCAGTAGTGCCGTCCACTGTGAGCTCTTCTCTCGCTTCCTTCCCTCTCACCCTCGTATCTCATCCCATTCACAGATTTAACAGGTCCGTTCACACCAGCTATCTTAACAGTAGAGGTCAGTCAGGTTTGTTTTCTCTGCCTTCCATATTGTTTTGTTTCCTCCTCCCCTTTTTCACCCACAAATCACCCGGGCCTTTAAGAATATACATTTAGGAACAGAACGGGGCTGTTACACCCGGCAAAGACGAGTGGTTAGTCCACGTGAGCAGAAACTAAAACTAAAAGTGTCCAGTAACTGATGCCATAGAAGCTGCTCAGTATAAAATGCTCACAGAGAGTTAACTGGCAGGCTGCCCTCTCAGTCATTTCTCTAAGCAGGTGTATGAGTGTGTGTGTACACTCTGGGAACCAGCACTAACAGTTCTTCCTCCCCGCTGATTTATCTCTCCTTAGGTTTATTAGAGCAAACATCAACAGGATTCTCACAAGACTGAAGAAACCAAGACTGGGGCCCTCCAGGGTAAAGAGTCAATGAAAAGAACGAAAGTAACAAAAAGAGGGAGCCATGGCCGAACGAGTGTTAGGCTCACATCTGCTAATAAAATGCACGCACCTTAAAATAACACTTTAAATCGAAGTTGTTGGTCTCAGTTCCTAGTTCTTATTTTTGGACACATTTCCACAGATACTTTACAGTTCTAACAATAATTAATCATTCACAACAATAGTTTAAACTAGACATAATTGTGGTCTTTAAGTTTGGTGTGCTTATTTACAAAATCACCAAAATGCCCTTCTCTAATTCTGACTGATGCACTTTTTTAATTTATTTTCATCCACAATTTTCCTAATTACTTGTTTAAATGTACTTAATTCAATGCATTGTAGAAAATTAAGTTTTATTTATTCAAAGTTTTGTATTTTTAAATCAGCTTAAGAATGAGCCAAGAGCATTTTTAAAAAAACAAACTTCTGAGCTGTAAAACAGCTAACCAGAGTTTGTGTGATGACATTTGACTTGACTAACCTCCTCAGCTGAGATGGCGGCAGGATGACGGTTAAATGGTTAAACGGTTAATTAAGTGTGTGATTGGAGCTTGTTTTTTCTGTTTTCTTCATTTGAAAAATTAAGGTTTCCAAGATGCTTTGCATTGAACAGTATTATGATTTAGAATCTGCTATTTACAGCACAGTGCCTGGCCAGAAAGTCCTGAAGATCATATAGAAAAGTCCCCATCCAGAATCTCATACAGAAGCAACAATATGTTCATATTCCTGAAGATTTTTCACCAGTGTCATGCAGACCAGCAGCAAAGAAGAAGCGGCACTGCACTCCTTTTCTTAATTCTCCTTTATCCTGACCCAAGTAGTTGGGTGTTCTGTTGTCATGGAGACAGCCACATGGGTTCTGTTGTCGCTGTGTGTTTTTCAGGTGCAAATGCTGTACTATTCTGCAGATCACAAGCTGCTCGACGGGAGTCTGCTCGATGGGCAGGCTGAGGTGTTCAACTCTGAGGATGACCACATCCAGTTTGTGCAGGTACACAGCCAGTGCCAAGCTCTTCTCAGGCTGGACTGCTTCAGGCCTGTACAGATGTAAAACTACCAGAGCAGCTTTCTTTAAAGTGCTGGGCTGTTACGTCTAAGCACTGTATGCCAGAGACCATTGGGTATTTAACCTCACACAAGTGTTGCCTATAGTGCGTCTTTAGGATTAGGTTTGTCTAGATATTAGATGTTAACCTGATGCAGTGTAAGCATCAGAACTGGTAAGATGTTGAGTTGGGCTTGCGCCTAGACTGGGTCTGGGTCAGTGTGAGGTTGTTTATGCGTGGACCATGGGCTCGGAGTCTGTAGCTTCACTGTGCCTTTGCAGAAGAAGACACCACGTGAGAATGTACACAGACAGCTGAGCACCAATTCCTCTGGCAGCCTCTCCCCCGGATCCACCAAACATTCCTACAAGCAAGAGTGGAAATACATTGCTTCAGAGAAGACCACTAGTACGTCCATACCTTCATCATATTATTGGAATTGGCATTCTGCAGTTAGTGAGAGTTCATGAAGTTCCTTCAAGTCATCCATTTGTTTGCTTTTCCCTATAGACAACACCTACCTGTGTCTGGCTGTGTTGAATGGCATGCTGTGTGTGATCTTTCTGCATGGACGCAGCAGTCCCCAGGCCTCTCCCTCTTCCACGCCTTGTCTAACCAAGAGCCTAAGTTTTGAGGGCCAGCTGCTGGAGATAGAGCAAGATAAGATGCTGGCACCCATGCACTATGCTCGATCCGGCCTGGGAACTGCTGCGCTGAACGGGCGACTCATCGCTGCAGGTCAGTGGGTGGAGCCATCTTTGTGAAGTGGGCTCTCTTCTTTCTTGAGAAATGCACTGATGGGCTGACTGTGACTTAGGTGGCTACAACCGTGAAGAGTGCCTGAGGACGGTGGAATGTTACGACCTAAAGAATGACAGCTGGACTTTCATTGCTCCGATGAGGACTCCACGTGCAAGATTTCAGATGGCTGTGCTCATGGTATGTACCAAAGTCAAATATGTATTAAGTGTGAATTCTCAGCCAGTGAAAGCTTTGTGAAAAAATTGTTTAATTGCCTTTTTTTAACCAATCAGGGTCAGCTTTACGTGATGGGCGGGTCCAATGGCCATTCTGATGAATTGAGCTGTGGAGAGACTTACAACCCCAACACTGACGAGTGGACTCAAGTGGCGGAGCTCAGAACCAATCGCTGCAATGCTGGTGAGCATTGTGAAATACCGTCAAATAACAGTAACAAAGTAGGTTCAAGTACATTTACTGCAAGCTCGACTCCTGCCCAGGTGTCTGCTCTCTGAGCAACAAGCTGTATGTTGTTGGAGGTTCAGATCCATGTGGACAGAAAGGTCTGAAGAACTGTGATGTTTTTGACCCTGTAAGCAAGGCCTGGACCAACTGTGCCCCATTAAATATCAGTAAGTCATGCTGACATCTCAAAATAACCACAACAGTTTCATGCACTTTAGAGATTGGCATACAGCTTAAGCGTACACAAACAATATTTTTGTTTGTGTAGGGAGGCATCAGGCTGCCGTGTGCGAGTTGGATGGCTTTATGTATGTAATTGGAGGAGCAGAGTCATGGAACTGTCTAAATAGTGTGGAGTGTTACAATCCAGAAAACAACACTTGGACCCTCGTTGCCCCAATGAACATAGCCCGCAGAGGAGCTGGAGTGGCTATCCATGAAGGTAAGCAGATGCAAAGAATATAGAAACGAGATGGCACAGTTCTGTTACAATTAATGGGGAAACTGCAATGCTCAATATGGCCACTTCAGTGAAGGAAGTCCTGCCTACTAGAAGAGA
The DNA here is from genome assembly GCA_036877525.1 of Chromobotia macracanthus. NCBI lineage: Eukaryota > Metazoa > Chordata > Actinopteri > Cypriniformes > Botiidae > Chromobotia > Chromobotia macracanthus. Next base: position 1,706,247 of record JAZGTH010000078.1, read on the forward strand.
TAGCCATTGCGAAGATGGCCATGAATGCAGACACTTCCCTATAGGGACTTTGGCAGAACAAAAGATATTACGATTTGTAGCATTAACGCATTATCAATAGTGGCCAATAATGTCCTTCTTTTACTCAGGCAAACTCTTTGTGGTGGGAGGCTTTGATGGCTCTCATGCACTGTGTTGTGTTGAAGCATATGACCCTGCCCGAAATGAATGGAGGATGTTGGCTAGCATGAACTCGCCACGCAGCAATGCTGGGGCAGCAGTGCTTGGTGACATCATCTATGCCATTGGTGGCTTTGATGGAAACAACTTCCTCAACTCCTTTGAGTCCTACAACCCTGAAACCGATGAGTGGAGCCCCTGTGCAGACGCCTTTATCGATTCCTAAAAGCCAGGGGTTCTGGAAACCATGCTGGCAGGAGGGGGGGGGGGACTCACTCAAACTAACAGGCTTAGCAACATAATCGTGTTTTGTGATGTTCTGTATGCATGAGGGTGGGTCGGAAAGGAAGGGGGCCTGTTAGGGGGCTTCACTGAAGTCAACCATAAGGCCAACTTTTTTTGGTTGGTGTTGGGTGGGGGAAGTCAATTTATGGGGGTTGCTGGAAGCAACATTAAGCCTTTGCATATTGCATACTTTATTTTTTGTGTTGTATATATTGTTCTGTGTTTTAATTTTTCTTTCAATTTTTTTTCCGTTTTAACAAGAATGTCAACATTTACTGCACATTTTTTTAATTATTGTACTTTTTGAATTGAGTCATTCTGAATGTTTTATTTGCGGGGATTCTCAACATTCTAGCATATTTGAGTTGAAGACAGGATTGGTTGGTTTAATCCATTAGAGAAATGATTCTGGTTGAATTAGTTTCTAGGCTTTCATAGTGATATTAGCTCATTTAATTTGAAGCTCCATGCTTACACAAAGCCTTTTTTTACTAAATGTTTTATGACATGGCTTTCCTTCGTGGTCATTAGCCATGATGCAGAATTACTGTACTAATCTTTAAAGATGGCCTTTTTTATATTTTTGATACACTGCTAAGTAACCAACAGATGGCTTAGATTGCAGACGCACAACACCTGCAAGATTATAAACTTTAATCAGTGCCAGTTTAGTTAAACTAGTATATACAGTAGACCACGCTTCAGTGCTTAGCTGTAATTAGATTTTTTGTTACCACTTTTGACAGATTCACAGAAGTGAGAAAATGCACGTTTCCTTTTTAATTTCCTCTGTTTGGGACATAACAAGAG
>JAZGTH010000078.1:1712500-1785000 GCA_036877525.1 Chromobotia macracanthus
GGGACCGTTGGGCGAAGACAGATGACGAGATGTGTAAACACAGTATGTCGTTCGACCTGCACAACACTCTGAGGAAAGAGTTCTTCGCCAGCTACCTGTACCTGCTGGAGCAGATTCCACTGGGTAAGATGTGTGTGTGTAGTATGATCTACTGAGCTTCCTGATATTCAGTACAAGTTCCAAAGTAATAAACATGCTTAAATGTATTTGTCTGCCCAATTTCACACTGTTCAATAAATATTTAGTTTGCATTCATTTATATTTGAAGACTTGGAATATTTCTAACATTTACAAATTTGTGATGATCATCAGGGCAGCTAATGTGAGTTATAAGGTAAAAAACCAAACATGTCACATATCAGATTGGCTGTTTTGAGGAAGAGACAATGCAACAGTCTTTATAAACAGTGATTTGTGTGTTTTGTGATGCTTTAACAGAAAAGCGAACATGAACTAAATGGCCTGAAAATGTGTTTTTAATTCTGTATCTTGCAGACAGGTATTTGTGAAGAGATAGAAAAGACAATCAAAATAAAGAGGGTCAAAATAAAAAGGCACAAAGAATCAGTCCTCCACTCTGAGTCTTGTCCAGGGTTACTATTTCTGTCTTTGAACACTCAACTGGTGGCTCACATGACAAATGTTGATCACAATTTCTACATCATAATTCACGCTGCTTGTCATTTTCACACCTGCCACAGCAGGAGTGTCTTCCTGTCAATCATCTGCTGATCTGAGGCCTGACTCCCGCTTTTCAAACCTGTGTTGACTTATGTCTGAATTATTCAGTTACTTTGTTCTTTTCTTGCTTTACTTAAGGAGTGTAAACCACATTCGAGGAGGCAGCTTAAAACTGAAATCTAACCCTCTTTTTGTAACTTTCGCAGCTTTTTGCAGCTTTAAAATATGAAGATGTTCCTACTGACATGCAAAAGACAAAGATTAAAATAACATGCCTTAGTTTTTTAGCTCCAGGAATCTTATTTTTAGAATCTTACTTTTGAGTAGTTCTGAATGACAGTACTGAAACTGTTGCATTAGAAGTGACTTCCTTGTCACCCCGCAGTGAAACTCTATGCTGTGACTTGTGAATACATTAAAGGGGAGAAACAGTTTTACTACAGGGCTCAGAACTTCTACAAGGACGTCCCGGCGTCAGAGGAGGGCATGATGGGAGATTTCGTGGAGCTATCTGATGTTGACCTCGAGGGCTCAAGGCAGTTCCTGAAGAAGTTTGTTGTATGACTTTTGACTTTCTTAATTAATGCATTTTCATTAATGTACCTTCTTAATGCATGTACAAGCAACATACAGAGTTATGTATAAAACATCTTTTAAACATATGCAAATTAGGACTTCATCTCGTCCAATCATTGCATTCAGTCAGAATGATAGGATGTCCTTCTTGCCTGTTAAGTTATGTAGGAGGTGTGGCTTTGGAGGGCGCTCTAAAGGGAGGGAGGGATCTTAGGCTTTCAAAGCTAGCATACTATTGCTAGTCTCTCTGAGATTGCCTACCCGACCTTTTAAGAGCTTGTGTTATGTTTTTCTCTGTATGGTTGGATGTGGTTGTGGTAGGGTCCAGGAAAGGCAGACACCAAGCGTGCATTAGACTGTGGCTGTGGAATCGGGCGAGTGTCTAAAGGTGTTCTGCTTCCTGTGTTTGAATCCATGGAGATGCTTGACATGATGGAAGATTTCATCCTCCATGCTCATGAATGTTACCTTGGAGACGATGCAGACCGGGTGGAGGCCTACTACCTTTACAATCTGCAGGAATTCATCCCCCCTCCACAAAGATATGATGTCATCTGGATGCAGTGGATTGCCTGTGAGTAATGTATTATCGCTCATTAAATACCTGCATGTAATGCTTTAACGGCAGGGAAGGTCTCTTAACATCATGATAGCAATCAAAAGTAAAGTGCTCTAAATATATTTATATAAATATATATCTTCTGTGGAAGGCACTGGACCATAAAATGTTTGTCCAATCATTGTATTTGGTGTTCATGTGTTGGAGGAGGCGTGGCTTTGGAGATCTCTGAACAAGGATGGGACCTTGTGCTTTCAAACCTAGCTTGCTATTGTTAGCCTCTCCGTACCTTTAACGCAGTAGAGTTTACGGTTACTTGCCTGCTTTTGCTTAGGTGTAGCAGGCCCAGTCTATTGAGCATTCATGAACTCATTAACTTTTTAAAATTCTCAGGTCATCTTACTGATAAAGACCTGATGGAGTTTTTAGCGCAAGCTAAAGAGAGTCTGAAACCCAATGGTGTGATCATTATTAAAGATAACATGGCCCGGCAGGGCTGCAAACTGGATCCTATTGACAGCAGCATCATCCGTCATCTGGACATCATGAAGAGCATCATTCAGAAAGCCGGTCTCACCGTACTGGATGTGGAGAAACAAGAGGGCTTTCCTGAGATCATCGTACCCGTGTGGATGATTGCCATGCGCTGACCTTAGAAATGAAAGAGGTGGTTAAAGCTTCAATCTGTAACTTTTGCCTCTCTGTTGCCATCTCTATTTAAACATAAAATTGCAGGTTACTTTACATACTTTTCCTTACGTACGTTGAAGTCAAATGAAGCCAAACTGACATGTCACAGGAAATCAGACCCGACAGCTCAAATTACAAACCATTATTATAAATATACTGTTGTGAATTGGGGTAAGATAAGGAGATTGTGTTGAACACTGATCTGTCATGTACTTGCTCAATAACTGATTTTGTTTTTTCATCTTTTTGTTCATTTTTAACCCAAAAAAGTTACGAATTGCAGCTTTAAGTAAAAAAAGTTTGATAGAGAGAGTCTTTATACTCTATGCTTTCATATGTACTTATATTTAGTATACATTCTATTTTATAAATGCATAGAATATTTAATTCCATTTAGCTTCCATTTACGAGCTAATGTATAAAAGGGTAGTAACTAGTAACTAATTTTTGGTGTATGGATCTATTTTCTTATAACTGTTCAATTTCCCCAGTAGTCTTGAGACTGTTTCTGTTATACATCACAGCTTCAAACAATAATATTTCTGTTCACCAGACAGACTTATCTCATAGATACATGAGGCTAGATTTATTTAGAATAGTGCCTTTATTTTGGCAATGACAAGAATTTGTTGCATAGATTTAAATGGAATATACATTCAATTTTTTTGAATACTCCAAAATGCATACAGGTGTATGTAATTGTATTTTCCTTTTCAGAATATTTAGTATTTTGTACATGTAGCATCAGAAAGAAAAACTATTTATTTTTTTACCAAAACAGTTATGTGTAATATGTGTCATTGTAAAGGTTATTTAAAGGGAAGGAGAAATCATTCTAATAAATAAAAAATATATCAGTGACATTTCTTGTCTTACAACAATAAATCATAACAATAAAGAAAGTTGAATCACATAAATGAACTTTTCTCAGAGACTGCTGTCATGATGTCTCACACGTGTCAGAGGCTTTTCCTTGTTTACAGTGCAGAAACACATGATCATGAGCATTTCTTAACAGCTGTGATTCTGCACTGTTTGTGCTTTTGTGTCACTCATGTTGTGTAAATGGCTCTCAGATGGAGTCTTTGTTTAAAGGAAGGGAATTATCCCTGGTTTTGACAGGCAGACTTTGAGGTTCAGTCGTGTTCTGTTTTAAAGCGACTTACACTAGATCTCCACCAAGAAAATTTCTTTCCCTCCCAAGATATTTGAAATACATTTTCTCAAAGTTCAAAACACCCTCAGACTGTCACATTTCTGTCATAAATCAGAATAAACAGCAGCCAGACATCTTTTCTCCTATTCAGAAACAGTTAGCATATCTTGACAGTTTCTGCTATCACGTTTAATCTTTCTCACTTCCCTCAAAGGCAGCCCGACAGCTCATGGTCTGTATTAACAGAAATCACATTAATAAATCTGCTCTTAATTGCTCTGACACAAATCTTTACAGCCTAAAAGAGCTGACAGGACCCAGCTCCATCAAACTTCATCTTGATTTAACAATGATAATGATCTGAATGTGCATTAGGCACATACAGATGTTTTAGACGTTTGTGCTTGGTTATAAGAGTGGTATTCAATTTTTTAAATTCTGTAGTGTTTTTAAAATATTCCACTAACAACTTAAGAATAACATTTTTGATATATATGATATGTAACGTTACAAAGGTTCCACTATTGTTATTGCAATATTTTTTTTAAAACATTGAGAACTTGTAGAGAATTATAGCCAACTTTCTGAGAACGTTCCCTGTTACCTGGGCCATTGCCAGAAGTAACAGTTCCAACCATAAATGTTCCCAGCATGCTGTCTGACACCCGCTCTTCATCTATTCCTCATTCTAGTCATCAGCTGAAAGCTCAGAGCTCAGTTACAGCTGCTGTTTATAGCTCATGCTGATATTCAGTCAGTCTTTAGTTATGTGCCCTCAGCTATCATGTACTGCTGATTACTCCTGTTTCATCTCCAAACCCTCCAAACTATGACAAATGAAGATTATGAAGTTTTCAAATGTGAAGTGGGTCATTTGATCAACATTAAAGTGTGTTCCTCTGTTTTTTCTGAGACTTTTTCTTTCGTCCTTAAGTTCTTCTGTCCTAATTTGTTTGTCTTGTTTTGACATGTTCTATTTAAATCTATCATATGAGCTGCTTAGCTCTGTATTACAGCTCATCATTAAAATGTTTTAGCAAACATTCTGAGAATGTTTCCTGTTAGCCGGGCTGTTACCCTGATTGGCCTGGTCTGATGTGGTTAATTGGTTTCTAAGGTTAGACATTTGCACTTGTGACTGGATTGCTTTTTACAGTGTGGGGATAAAATCTGACCACAGTGGAACAGACAATAAGCAGTTGTATTACAGTTTAAGTTAAGCAGTTGCATTATTATTGTATTAACAGACACAGGGCCTGTTTTCGATGCTGGCTTTCAGCCTGACTAGTAACACATGCTAGTTTAGGCACAACTAAGCCTGAATGGTGTTTGTGTGTACTGCACATACCAGCTGTTAAATGTATTGCTCTATGTCAGTGTAAACCAGAAGAAAAAATTCTGTCACTGCTTTGCAGAATTTCCACTAAATGGGATGTCAAAAAAGAAAGGAAATTATGTCTCAGCCTGTTAACTAACTCAAACTAATAAGGTACAACTTACACTTCATTTAATGACATACAAACAGTAAAGCCACACAATTAGCGTCAAAGCAGTGTAACACAAGAAAACCCCTCTCATTTGCTGGTTTTGTTGTTTGTGAAAAACATGTATAATCACCTTGTAGCCATTTTCTCTTCGAGAGAATCGCTCCTTATGCTGGTTTCTCTAACCTTTCAACTTACACCATAATCAGCCAAAATAACTCTCACATGCAATCCAAACCTGCCAGTAAATGTTTTCCACAAAAGCAGGGTAGGGTCACAATTTAATGTTGGAATTGGGGAGGGGGACAGGGAGTTGTTTTGCTGCTCATTTTGTTGTTGTGCAACATTTGTTCTGCGCTGAACTCCATTGGCTGGTGAGAGCAGAACATCATAAGAGAAAAATAAATAAGAGGGTAAAATACAGAGATGACCAAAGAGAGCCATTAAAACTAACAGGACTAAAAGCTGCAGGTATTTCCTGCCTCTTCATCTTTGAGAGCTCTGCTTGTTTTCCCCCAACGGGGGTTTAAACTCGGTTTGTATAAGTTGCGGGTTCATGCAGACACTCTATTTTTCATTTTTCTTTGAAGAGCAAAGACGAGCAGTTTTAAAACCTCCTGAAGGAGGTATTTAAACATCTTTTAATTCTGTAACATTTTTCAAACGTTCCACTAACACTAAAAAAATAATGTTTTTGATCTATATGATATATAATGTTAAAAAGTTACTACTAATGTAACTTTAAAAACTTTTTGATCACTTTCAGAGAACATTAGCCAACAATGCAAGAATGTTCCCTGTTAGCTGGGAGCGAAGACCTGTGAAAGAAAGGGCAGGCAGCTCTCTCACCAATTTCAAATATGATTAATGAACCGAGCTGAGAAATGCGATTTTAATAATGGTAACAAATGGTAATGTGGGGTTTGGAAATGACACATGGTGGTGAGACTGAAGCTATAGAGGAAAATAACCTCTGAAGTCCAATGCTTTTGGCTGTCATTCTAATGAAATGTGAAAATGCTTTACAGTGTGTCAGACTGGGGCAGCACAGAAACTGCCTCTATAAACTCCTGATTAAACCACTCTCTGTGGTCTTTACATTATGTAACTGTGTTACAGTCCCAGTGGTCATAATTGTGGGTATAGAGGATAACAGAGACATGGAGAAAACTCTGACTGATGGTAGTGAACCTCAGATATGGCCACTTCTGGTCTCGTGCAGTTACTATTTCTAAAGTTCAAAATGGACCCTGGAGTAATAAAAGCAGTCGTGCAATCAGTGTCTCTGTTATTTCTACACCAAATCTGGAACATGTGAAGGGATTAGGAAACGTTTTGGCATGAGAAAATGCACTGACAACTTTTCACAGCTTTCGTATTTTCCATCCTATGTTTTGACAGGAACAATTCTATTTAATTTCTCAAAATGTATTAAACAAATCCAAGTGATGCCAGGAAAAATATTATCCATTTCGCGCCAGTGCCTTAATGTGATCCTGGTGACTCCTACAGTTTAATTGTTGATTCTTTCAGCAATACGAACACAAAGGATCATGTTTTACGATGTCTCTTTCTGAATCTCTCTTATTAGGAAATACATCTCATGCAAACACATCTTGTGGGCAGATGTGGCATTACCACAAACACTTCAAAGTGCCTCCACTTCAGCGTTCTCCATGCACTGACGCCAGCTGTGAAGAGTGCCGGACATACAAATTGGAAAATATTAAACTTTCCAAACTTTCCAAGCATCTGAACGGCCTCCTCATCGTGGGAGAAAATATTTTTTATTACTCATCATTTAGAGCGATTGAGGGTAAATTGTGACAAAGACTTCAGTGAAACATCTGATGAGCAAACAGCTCTCAGAATTACACAGTATCACGCTGAGTTAAACTATTCATTGAGACATGTAACAAATTAAACCAGTTAAGGACGTCACAGTAAAACTGGGGTAATTAAGCATGTTTTATATATATATATATATATATATATATATAACTTACAGTAAAATAAAGACAGATGCTTTAAGTTTTCCTTCTCAAATTCAGCTGAGCTAAAACAAAACGTTTTCAGGGTCCCTCACTGGCTGTGTGTCATTTCAGCTCTCTGGTATCTAACTAGGGAAAATCGAGTTTACCTTCACAAGGTCTCATCATAATGTCATGCAGATGTATGTAATGAGAATTGTTGGAGTTTGGGTGGTGATTGACACAATTTCTCCCCACTGTGTACTGTGCGTTTATAACAACACGTCTTTCACCGTTGTCAGGGCTAAATAATTAGACTTTAGATGATAAAAACGAACAGAAAACAAACCCACAATCAACACGCTTGTCTCATGATGGACATATGTGCCGTGTTCTGACACGTCAAAGAAAGCCTGCGAGCTCTCATTAAAGCTAAAAAACTGCAGTAAACTTTCCACAAAACACAGACAACACTTCCTCCAACACAAAGTAACTGTAAATGCTGAATTACCTTCATAAAGACAGAGGCAGTAACACAGTGTGTGACTGTGAGTGTAATATAACATATGATCTTATATTAATGCTGATGGGGGCTCAGGATGGGTCAGATCCGGTTTGCTGATGGAAGAATTATGACCTAATGAGTGATTGACCTAATTATGATTATTGAGTTGTCAGGGACCAGTGGAGGACATGAGAAAGAGAGAGAGTTATAAAGACAAACAGAAGAGGAAAGTTTCAGTCTGTGTGTCTGAAGTCTGTGACTAACAGAGCTGAAGAACTGATGCCGCCTGCACCGGCCATCACTGAACAGCTTTGTCAGCTCACTGTCCAGCTGCAAAACAGCAGTCGTGTCACCCACAGAAACCCTGAGAAAACAGACACAGATAAAGTGAATCAACTGTTGTACATAGAAATACAATCTCTGGTGAGAAAGTCAATGGCTCATCGTTCATACTGAGTAAAACAAAAACAAACTACTTACTCTACTGTATATCACATTAGCATGTTGTTTATTAAACTTCTGCTTTTATCTTTTGCATAAAAGATTACATGAGATATGCACCCAAAGCCTTAATACAAACAGGCAAAATCCGAGGCCACACGCGAAGGGGGCCTTTCTGGGTCTTGAACGTGGCAGTACGTACAAACATGGCGGCTGGACGACTCTGTGAAGTTTATTTCGTGTGTTTGTGTTAAAAATAATATTTCTGTTTCAAATATTCGTACATTTGCTGAATCCGATTGGCAAGCAGCTTCACAGAGGATGGAAAATGGCTGCGTGGGCTGGATTTTCAGAGGAAGAATTGCGAAGAATGCAGCAAAACGGCGGAGACTGTAAGTGCAACTAAAACTTCTCAATCTGCAACCAAATGCTCATGTGACGACTGCTGTGTCATATATATTCAAATGCGATAAACCTAATCAATCCAGATCGCGTTTTTGGATACTGCTGGTGCTTTTGAACGATTTTTAATGACCAGAAGTGATTTGTGGGGAGATTAAACGCGTAATTGCCTTATTAACAACTCGTCAGGGATGACGGAAGTCGTGACATCTCTAACTGTTCATCCAGTAAACCAGGCCGTGGCTGTCACACTGGGTCGTGGCCGGAGACCCGCCCCGACTAACCGGAGCAGACAGCAGCTGCAGCGGGAGAGGGCTCTGCAGATGACCGCCAAGCAGAAGGAGGGCAGCGCTTCTCTGCCACCTGAGCAACAGCTTACCAAGCCCCCAGATCCGCCTGCTGTCAGTCACCCTGGTCCTTCTACATCACAAGAAGAACCAAAGTTGCTCAAGCCTGAACCGGTTAAGTGTTACCCAGAGCCAGTTGCAGAGGCACCACAACCAGGGACCCTCAAAGAGCTGGACAAACAGGAAGTGGAATTGTTAGTAAGTTTATTGCTTTTGCAAACATGGCTCAGATATTCATGTGCTGATAATGAACAAGGAGAACAATGTTTTAAAAGGGAATTGCTGCTTTGCTAACTCTCGTTTTTAATTGGTTACATTACCGTAACCTAGCTTGAATCTGTGCGGATGAACAATTGTTTAATATTGTTAATTTAATGTAACAGGCGAGAGAAAAAACGTCTGCAGCAGTTGCAGTGGGAACAACGAATAATGGAAGAGAAGAATAAAAAGAGAAAAGCTCTACTCGCAAAGACCATTGCTGAGAAGTAGGAGCAAACATCATGATTTAAACATACTGAAATCAGTCTGTCTGGAGTATAAACAACTTCTGCATGTAAGAATAGCTGTAATTACAACGTTTTTAGATGAAAGTTCTTCTTGTTTTTCAGGTCCAAACAAACACAGGCTGAAGCTGTGAAACTGAAGAAGATCCAGAAAGAACTTCAGGCTCTGGATGATTCTGTGTCCAGTGATATCGGCATTCTCCGAAAGCTGATAGAACAATCCAGCATGGACTATTCCACGGCATGGTATTAATCTCTGTTCATCTGAATCAGTTAATGATTTCAGAGCCCTGCCACATTTAGTGCAGGTGTGTTATAGTTCACCATGCAGTAATGACCTCCCAACATTTTAAATGTGTTACTTCTGAGTTACAAAATAGTACTGAAACAAAATTAATTTTTTTATTGATACTTAGCAAAACAGCAAAACATTGATACCCTTTTGAAAAAAACAATTAAGTGCATGTTTATGTTTCTGTGTGTCTAAGCCTCTGTTCTCTGCCCACGTCCTATGGTTGACAGGAAGCGCTTTGAGAAGGCAGAAGCCGAGTATGTCGCTGCCAAGCTGGACTTACACCGAAAGACGGAGGTGAAGGAGCAGCTGACGGAGCACCTGTGTGCCATCATCCAGCAGAATGAGCTACGCAAGGCCCGCAAACTGGAAGAGCTGATGCTTCAGCTGGAACTCAATGCTGAGGAAGTCCCCAACCTGGAGGAAACGGAACAAGAGAACAAAGAGAGTAAGGAGAAATCTCAGCCTGTCACTGAAAATGGTCCTACAGAAGTCATGGCGGGCTGTACAGAAGTGGATGGTTCCATCACAGAGTCAAAGATCAGCCAAGACAATCAGGAGATCAGAGCGACAGATGTTCCTACAGATGGACCAAGCTAGCCCCCAATCATCTTTATAACAGAGTCTTCATGATGGTTTACATAATTGTTACAACAAGCTTTAGTAATTTCTTCATTGTGAGAATGTTGAACAAAGTTGAAATAATTGAAATGTTGATGTTTCGTGGCAGGAAACAAAGGCAGCCTCAGTCTGGTGTTGGTATTAAATTCCCCAACACAGAGTCCTGATTCCATTATCGATAACACTAACAATTCCTTCATGTTCCAATATTCATTATGAACTGCTCTGATATGAGAAATCTGCAGTAGATACTGAAGTAGTGTCTTTTATCTATAAATGCTTTCTAGTAGAAAAACTGTATCCGAATGTTAACAAATCAGCGTTTATGTTTATATCATAAACAGTGAGCGGTTCATGAGTTAAGAACTGTGTGATGGTGAAAAATTAAAGTTCTGTGTGTGTGTTTAGAGGGTTACATGCTATTTGCATAAACTATATTTAATTGTATTTCTAAAGTACAAAGATCTTGTATGTAATTTATACTTTTTAATAAATCTCGGCTCATACAGACTTAATCACTAACTTTATAAACCTTTAAGTTTTATAGGATGTTTATGTTATGGGTTATGTCTTTTGTTTTAATCTTGCCTATTTTCTTCATTTAGTATTTTGTTCAAATATTATTGTGTGCATTACAGTGGGTATAAATGATAATGCAAATTTGAATTATTTGTTGGTTAATAAAGTGTTTTAATATTGGTAATTAATTTGTGCTGTTGTTTATTGCACACCTGATAGTTTTGCTTAAAAACTTAAAACCATTGAAACTAGCTCAGATATTTACTGATGTCCGGGCATCTCTTGAAGCCCAGAATAGATTCATTCTTTGTGAATTATTTGTTTCGACAAAACTGATAAAACATTGCCACGTTTACAACAGGTTAAATTCAATCACCTGTTCAGACCAATAACCTCATTAATTACATTACATTTACTTTCACATGATTTTAAATGCTGAATTCAAACTAAATATTTACCGGTCTATAACTAACACTGAGGTAATATTGTTATTTTGTATATTAAAAGTAATATAAATAATAATAATACAGTTATAATTGATGTGATACTTGCTTGTTTTGATGCTCAGAAACAGTCCAGATGGATCATCTGAATTTTACTAATGTGAGCAAAACAATTGTTTCACAAATTTCTAAAATGCAGTTTTAATACAACATGCCTGTTGTTTTATGTGAATTAGTGACTTTTAAACAAATGGAAATGTAATGGCCTTTCATTTGTTGTATGTGCATCTTGTAATTTAAGTTTCAAATAAATCTAATATTTGGTTAAAAGAAATAAGAAAATACATCTTTGGAAACCATTTCAGATAGGCCATATTATAGACCATATTGTTTCATTTTAACAATATACATTCATTTTAAGAATATAATATAGATTAATAATCTATTAGACGGTTCTACATTCAAGCTTTGGTTAAAAAGTCAAATTAATTTTACAGCCTCAGAGAGAAGCTGGTACAGGAGCTGAGAGCTGATCTGAGATCTCCTCCATCCCAACAGCGCCTTCAATAAAAAACATCTGCTTTCAATCCGATGGCACCATGTGTTCTCCAGATCTGGAGCCTATGGGCTCTTCTCATTGAAACACACGGACATTGGTGATGGAGGAGGAGAAGGGGCTGTTAAAAGTGAGGTGTCCTGCCTCCTCCGGAGAAGTTTCTCATGCTTTAAAAACAGACAGTCTGTGGCCATGAGTGAGCAGTTTCTCCAGACTTCGTGGTATTCACGGTTTCCATCCACAACGTTGTAGAAGCACACCTGGAGTTTTGGGAACGTTATGGGAATTTTGTGCACAGCCGTCACAGTGAACAGTGGAGATGTTGTCTGAAGAAATAAGCAAGGAGGGTCGCTTTGATTGACCTAAAACCAGCAGACTGGAGATTCCCATCACAGCCAGCCTAGAAAACCTGCAGGCCAGGAAGAACTTCTCGGTGAGCCACCTGCTGGATCTAGAGGAGGCCGGGGAAAGGGTTGAGAGTGCGGGAGACCCCGGTGGAGCGATGCCGGAGTCTCCCGGTGTAACCACGCCGCAAGAGGGTAAGTGCTGGATCTGCAGGAAACCAAGAGACCAGAGACAGACACAACGTAATAAAACGTTAGAAGAACGTTTTGAAAGCGTTACAGAACTTAAAAACATAACCAATACGATTTAATTTTGACCTACTTTACCTAACTTTTATACCTGTCTAATATTTATTGGCCTGTTGTTTCTTCTTTTCAAACAGCTGACAGTCATTGATAGTTTGGCTATATATAATTTATTTATTATCACTTGTAAAACAAAAAGATATTATAGATATATATATAGATATATATTCCTTTAGACTTCTTTTTGTTTTACAAGTGATAATAAATAAATTTAAATGCTAATCAAAGCTAACCACATTGCCAGAAAAGCTGTGGTATTTTATTTATATTTTTTAGAATCCCATCTTATCATAAACGTTCAGTTCAACATCAGAAAACATAAAAAATAACAATAATAACATACAGTAACTTAGTGAGCACTGTAAACACTCACTAATGGACAGTTTTATACTTGAATTGTTAACTAAAGGGCAGAGCTGATTCTTCAAGCTGGGACAAGCCAGTGATAAGCCTGAGTTAACTGTGTGTGTGCTTTACCAGATGAGAAGCTTAACTCAGAAGAGAAGTACAGGAGAAAACAGAGAAGGAGCAGAACCACGTTCAACAGCAGCCAGCTGCAGGCTCTGGAGCGAGTGTTTGAACGGACGCACTACCCCGATGCCTTCATCAGAGAGGACCTGGCTCACAGGGCCAACCTCACTGAGGCTCGAGTGCAGGTGAGCTCCACATCTGACAGTCAACAGACACAAACTGGAGAACATGATAACTTTGAGAAGAATCATTTAAAGCATAATAATAACTGCAGCTGTATGCATAATCCATCAGAAGCAGTAAATGTTTGGAAAATTATTTTTAGAAAGAAGGTTCAAATAAAAAGATTCAAAAAGTAGATTCAGTAGACAATGCCCATCACTGAACACCAATGTGCTGACACCATCTTCAGTGTTTAGTATGTTTTAAAACCTCAGCTGATCAGCACATGTGCTGTAGCTCACAGCCAGTCAGCACATTTTCCTGCAATGAGTATGATTTTGTAGAAAGACAAAATCTTTTGTTTATAGATCAAGAGAATGAAGAGGAAGGAGAAACAAAACAAACACATCTGTAATTAATACGTCTCAGAATGAGAGCGCTGCAGAAATGCTGGATAAAAGAGACTCATTCCTGTTTCACAGCCGGCATCATTTCTCAGAGCTTGTCCTGATGCTTCTGCAGGCAGGTGTGAAATCCGGATCAGGAGCAAAAATCTCAGGGTGTTGACTGGGTTTTGCCTAAACCACTTGTGACCTTTTCCTGATGAAAACATTTTGGAAAAAACAAAATTATTTGTTCTTACATGACCTTGTACGTTGGCTAATAAAGTGAAACTGGTTGAAAATGCAAATGAATACGAAAAAATAATCCATAAACCACCACAGGAAGTAACAATCATAAGAAGAAAATATAACCTGTATAATCAGATATGGTCATAAAATGCAGCAACAGAAACGTTTGTCTTTCATCACAGTGTGTTAAATATCTATAGTAACTAATAATGCTGTACTGTGTCATTATGGGTTCTGTTCTCATAGGTGTGGTTTCAAAACCGACGGGCAAAGTTTCGCCGTACCGAGCGGGAAATGCTGACCAGTAAGAATGCTTCACTCCTTAAATCCTACCCGGTTGATGTTACGGCCGTGGAGCAGCCCATTGTCCCCCGCCACACACCCCGTCCCAATGACTACCTTCCCTGGGGGAGTCCCACCCCGTACAGGTAACCCTTACGACCATCTAAATCCTTACATCTTTCTCGTTTCATTTCTGTATGTGTCACAGTTTTAACACGCTGTCTGGATCAGCCAGCTTCATCTCCAATCACCCATATTTTCTATATTTTCTGGTTTATTTTACAATTTCATTCCTCAGCCTTTTGCTTTCTTTAGAAATTGTTAATTTTAGTAGAGCCAGAGGGCCGGGCCCTCAAAAAAATCAAGGCTTCATATGCAATATAATCTGATGTAGCACAGGGACGCAGTAGCTAGAAGCTTTCCATTACTCACTGTGAAACGATGGTGGGTCGAGTGACAATCTGAAAACAAACCATATTAAATCTGTTCGTGGCCGTAATGACCTTTAGGTAAGGACTAGCAGGGGAAGTCTACTGGACTGTTTTTTTTGTTTCTCTAATTACACCGGTTGTGATTTACAGTAATTTTCACTCTTTAAAGGTGTATAGAATAACTAACCCTTCCAGCTTCCTCTCGGGCCACACAGCAGCTAAAATACACAACTCGACTCAGAACATTTTCTGGCTACACATTTCACTAGCTATCGTGGCAATAAAACAAGCTTACACAGTTCTTATGCACACCTGACACATCACTGTGCACATATTACGCATCTTTATATATATATATATATATATATATATATATATATATATATATATGCAGTATTTTTGGAGCATCAATAATCATTTATATATTCTTCAGCTGGTATCCAGGGCTGGAGGGAGGATCAATGCAAATGCCACAGAAAATATTGCCCACAGAAAGCAAGTGCTTTTCAAATTTATTTTATATTGTTTTGGATTCAGTTGAAGCCAACAGAAAAAATACCTGTTTTATTGCCATCTGAGCTCAGATCTGGAGCTTCTCAGCTATTTCAGCTGAATTTTTAATATGCAACGTTTT
Source organism: Chromobotia macracanthus (assembly GCA_036877525.1). NCBI lineage: Eukaryota > Metazoa > Chordata > Actinopteri > Cypriniformes > Botiidae > Chromobotia > Chromobotia macracanthus. The sequence goes on from JAZGTH010000078.1 coordinate 1,727,508, forward strand.
TTTTTAAACTTTCATTTTTTAAAGTTTAAATCAACATTTAATTAATTAAATAAACCACTTCTGCCATTCTGACTCTTTCTTCTATCGCTCTTTCAGCACCATGACAACCTTTCCACCCACTTGTGCCAGCACCACTTCCGCCCAGGGAATGAACATGGCCAACAGCATCGCCAACCTGAGACTCAAAGCCAAAGAGTACAGCCTCAGCCAGCTGCCCTCAGTCAAATGAACCTGAGGAAGAGGGTTGAGAAGAAAGACAGTGATGCAAGAGATGATGAGAACATCTCGGAGGAGCTGGATGAGATTTGTTTGGCCTTCTGCACTGTCAGCACTTAGTGGATTTGACCTTTTACCCCCTCCTACAGAATGGAATCACATTGTTGTTTCTTTCATTTGGCTTTTGTCTTCATCACAGATGAAGGTACATTTCAAAGAAACTCAATCTGATTTTGTACTGATCTGGAGGCACAAGGTCTGGAGAACAAGTCAGTGAGCAGAACTCCACTACATCAGTGTGAAGCAGTGGACAGAGCATCTGGAGACTGTAAGCTGTTTCTTGTTCTTTTTGTGGCTTAATTTTGGGTCAACTGGACAGAAAGTAAAGACACTTTCATGGCAAACAATAAAGGACCGTAGTTCACCATTGAATGGATTCAATTAAACTGTATGTCAGAGTTTTTGGCAAAATAATCACGGTAAAATTTGCTCCACTTTTACATGCTGGGAATTCAGACACATTTGTGGTCTCAATAATGATATGATATATTCCATTTTCTCATTTTGCTGAATGTGATATTTGAAAAACTGTTGCAGGCAACAGTGTAACTACATCATGACCTTAAAAAAAAATCATGTATTATGTTTATTTGAATATTGTAATATTCAAAATGTTTCTGGTTATTTACACCAGCTATTTACTTGTGACTTATACGAACCCAGCTAACAGGGAACATTCATAAAACATTGGCTAATGTTCTCTAAAAGTTTTCTCAAGAGTATCAAAAACATTCTTGCAGTAACGTTAGTAGAACTTTTTTAATCGGTACATATTTTTATAACAACTAAGTAAGTTGTTACTTAAGAATAATTTTTTATTGACCTGAAGTACTTCCAGATGTGTGTAGGCTGTGACCTGCTCGCCCCACCAACAGCCTGGGGCCCGGGGCCCTCCATCAGGCCTGACAGCATCCCTTTAGTGTGGTGTACCCACAGTACATCTGGACCTTATTACTGAAGAGACAATCAGAGTGAGACGAGGGGAAGAGCCTGAACAAGCAGGTGTGTGTGCACGAGTGACTCTAGTGTGCACAAGTGTGTCATGGTGTTTTTAAAATGTCAACCTCATGCAAACCTGCTAAAGGCAAAGACAGTAACTCTCAGTGGCAGCCATTCAAGTCTGTAGAGAGGACACAGAGAGAATGAATCAAATGAACTCAGCTCCTGTTACCCAGCTGACAGGGAACTTTCTCAGAACATTGGCTAACGTTTTTATAATGGTTTTTTGAAAGAGTTTTTTTTTTATTAAAAGTTACCAAAAACACTCTTGCAGTAATGTTAGAACTTTTTAACGTTTTATTTATATATGAAACGTTAATATATATGTATATATATTAAAATATGTTCAACCTCACAATTAATGAAACCTTTTGTCACTCAAGCAGTTTTAACAGCTGACTCCCTGGTTTTAATATCTTTTGACCAGCAGGTGGCACAATGCATCACTTGGGGCACATTAACCACATTAGTCCTGGTCTAGATTCATAATTTACATCAACTCATTGTACTGTACAGCCTCTTTATCACTTCATATCCTCAGGCAACTCTTATCAGGAAACATTCCTCTGTACTGTACTGTACTGTAATTATTTTTTACAGCTTACTGCTTAGAAAGTCTAAGTGAATTTCCACATACCTGCGTCAGAGTTGAGCTGTGTGAGATGATCAGACATCTACTGTACATCTGCAAGTCTTTAATCTTTGTGTCATTTGTGTTATGTTTGACTTTTCATTTTCACTTTCATCACACTTTTTATTATTTCATCGATCTGTTGCTCTAATGCTCAATAAAACATCACAATAAACTATTAAAATACAGCCTTTAATATAAACGAGTTTCTAAAATAACAAAACGTTCTGGATAAAAGGCAACATGTTATTTCCAATGTACAGTCAAAGGAACCCGCATGTAGAACTAAAACCAATAATAAGGCACGTACATATGATATAATATATTCAAACTGATCTGTTTTCTGAAATCACACCCATTTTCAATCTCACAGCATGAGTACAGACAGATATTGATCCTGTTTGACTGAGAATATTCAAATACTTTGTTTCAGATACTACAACAGAACAGAAATGTTCTGAAGTGATTCCAAACCAGTGAATATCCGGCACCTAAATACATCATTAAAACATCAACAGATAACACAAGAAAATCAAATAACTGGATGAAACTGATTACAGTATGATTCTAAAACAATGTAAACATAAATGAGTTTGGGGCCAGATCTCAATGCAAAACAACATTATAGTTTTTTCCCAAAGGTTAATATTTTGGACAAATACACTTTGGTTGATGAGAAAATAAGAAAGACATTTTGTCTTGTCACAGAGGGGTGTAAACACATGCAAGACTCACATACAGACCTGCCTCCTCTCACATACATCATTTTGAAATGCCTAATCCGGACTTCATGTACTCATACACCACATAACTGATGCTGACCGCCGGAATAACCTTCATGAAGTTCGGCAGGATCCCACGATACAGCCCAAAAAATCCTTCCTTCCTCATGATCTTCTGCACCAGCTTGGTCATGGACACCTGCTCCGATCCCTCCACAGATGCTGGGAGGTTTCAAACAGTCACACATTAATCAGAACATCTGGCATTTGAAAAACATGAATGTTATTAGGTGTATATTCATGTGTGTGCGCTGTGTTTACCCTGCGCCTGCATGCGTGTGCGGATCAGGGCGAGCGGGTAACTTGCCAGCTGACCACATGTGCTAGAAATGGTCCCACAGCCCAGAAGAACCAGAACTCCTGGGTTGGCAGTGTCTTTAGCATAGCGTGACAACCACATGTTCTTGAGTGTCTGTAGAGAGTAACATCATACATTTATGCATGTCTTATGTTAATGCATAAGTGTAGATATACCAGTTCAGCCTTTTTCAGAGTCAAATTCGTTCATTTATACTGTAGAATGCTAGTTTTAGCATCACTTGTTTCTTGGTTTATCTGAAAGAATAATGCATAGAAACCACTATAACAAGGGAGAGACCACCTGTCCCAGGGGGATTCTTTTGCTAGATATTTTTATAATGCAGAAATACCTGTGCTAATCATGATTTGTTTCTGCCATAATAAATCACACACTCAATATAGGATACATAATTGACTGTATACAGTAACTAGGCAAACCTCTCATATTCACAGAAAGCAGGTCACACTTAAAAAACTAAAATCACTAGGTAAATGAGCTGAAATATTCTGCGACCGGTTATATAGTCTAATAATAAAATCATTTGGCATTTCAGTTATCCACACCTGCACTCACCTCATACACTGCTAAATCTATTCCTGCATATGGAATAATTCCCAGGATATTGGGAATGTAGCCTTTATAAAAGGCCTTCACACCTTCCTTCCTCAGAATCTTCTTGGCACAGTCAAACATTCCGGAATACTGGCCGGTTTTCCTCAAAGTCAGTCGGGTCTTCAATACCTGACATTCAATAGAAAATCAATCCTTGAACTTCTCTATTTGAAAGTTGAACTATTTGAAAGTGTCATTTTTGCTACTGATATCTACAGTTGAGCTAATTTATATAAACATCTCTATATTTTATTAAAGCTGCAATCTGTAACTTTTGCCTCTCTGTCACCATCTCTGTTTGAAACATAAAATTGCAGGGGACTTTAAGTACTTTTCATTATGTATGTTGAAGTCAAATGAAGCCAAACTGACATTTCCCACAGCTCAAATTATAAATCATTATTATAAAGTTAATGTTGTGAACCTGGGTAATGATCACATTACTCAAACCACATTCAGAGGTAAATCAACTACATCCACTAAGAAGATCTTGATGATGTAAGATATTTCTGAGAACATCACAGAATGTGGCTCACCTCCATGGGGTAGATGGCTGTCTGAGCTGTTGCCCCAGCCAGAGATCCAGCTATAAACCTCTCGTGTGACTGGATTTTTCCACCCTCTTTTGTCAGCAGCTTCTTATACTGTCAGAAAGAAAACAAAACATATTATGCAAGACTCATTGAACATGTAAAGGCTCAGACAGGCAACTCTAAAAGGTTTAACAGAGATCTGTTCTGTTTCATTAGCTGGAGAAACAAAATCTCCTCCAGTGCTGATCTTCTGCGTCCTCCACAGAGGATTACCAGCTCTCCTGTGAAGTTAAAATAGCTCTGTCACACTGCTTGTGTAAGACAGTTATCACAAGAGCACCAGTGTAACAGCTAACAATTTTACAATGTGAGAATGTTTCCCTAATGTTTCCATTAAGTGAGGATTAACTACTGTATAACAGTGAATGAACAGGGAACATCAGCTGACGTGCTACTTAATTTAAAACAGGAAGTGGTTTCAGTGTTTGTGGGTTTCTTGGTAACGTGGGTGTCTAAATATATACCAATATAAGCTGAAAGGCTGAACAAGACATCTAAACCAAAAGAATTACACATTGAAGAAACAAAGTGCCACAAAGAGTTTAGTGCAGAGAGGTGTTCAGACATGACAAAAATCCATTTGTAGGCAAACCCAGAAGACACTGGAATTTCTGATAGCTTTTGATAGCTCAAAAAAATTGACTTCAAAAATTTTTCTACAACAAATAACTGACAGCCATATATAAAACATGATTGTTTAAACGTTTAAGAACACTATTGTGTTCTTTAAAAAAGGATTAAATTGGATTACATTACGTCTTCATGTATGAACATGTTAATTTTCTCCTGGGTTTATTAAATACAAACTGAACTCATCTATTTGTTTTCTCACCTGTTCATAAGCCATGAATTTAATTGCTGTTTCTGGGGCGATTTTTATCACATTGACTCCATTGCCTCTCCACAGCGAGGCTGCGCCTCCTTCTTTAATCATTTGTTTGAACCCGCCAATCAGACTGATTTGGTTAGATTTTGAGGCGTGAACCTGTGAAAGGTACATAAGTTCTAGTTTAACAGTTTTACGTTTTCTTCAGACAGCTGATTTGTAAAGCAAAACCGGTACCTGCATGAAGACTTTCATTCTATCCAGAGGGGCAGTGCCTGTTCGAGAGACCGCCCCTGCCATGGCCCCAGCAACCAGCTGTCTCCACCAGAGGCCAGTGGTCTTCTCCTCCTCAGTGAACTCATCTGGTATAGTTAAACTATCACCTATATCCAGCACCTAACACACAACAGAGGTGAGGTCAGTTCCTAACCCGCAGTAATGCTGCGTAACTTACTAAACATACTAAACAATACACTTACTAATATACTAATTAATAAATATACTTTACTAACATACTACAGCAGGAAACAATAAATGGTATTTTCAAACGCTGTACCTGATGCTTTGGAAAACAATTAATACAGCAGCTCATAAAAAGTCTTTACTGATACTGAAAATCTTATTTTCAGTTATTATCAATATTTAGTGATTGTTTACATTTTTCATCACCTAGAGAACAAATATTAGGTCATGCCTCATATGTGTCTCATATCTGTGTGTGAGCTCTGAGGAAAAAATGTCTTTATGTTAGTCTTGGGTTTAAATATGAAAATTTCATCCTATTTCTGTTTTGTGGTTGTTCATATGCAAATGATCAATGATAAATAGCATTAATTAAATTGTGTGTTATTACAACTGTGTTTCTAATCCATGTGGATGTTATATATATGTTATCAATTTAATCTGATGTAACACTGCAGTACTGTATCAGACTTACCTTGTACTGTATTTGAACACTAACTTTATTAATACTGTCTGTACAACCTTCATTTATTTTGTTAACCGTCTTAAACAGGAAATTCAGCATGAAGCGTTTCATAAATTAAACATTTCCATAGCTGAGACAGAAAACAGTACATTACAAAACTATTACATTTTTGTAATACAAAATGTAATTTTGTATTACAAAAATGTAATAACACAAAACTATTACAAACCAGTCTTTGGTTTCTGAGTTACTGAAGAGCAAAGAACCAAAACCTACCACATCTACATCCATCACACACACAGCCTCTTCATCCTCAAAATCAATGATCAGCCATTCTCTCCTGAGCTGCTCCTGCAGTAAAGCCATGCTGACTGCAGCCGGCCTGTCTGATACCAGTCTCGAGTGTTAACAGCGGCAATAAAGACCCGCTGGTTTACCTGCTCTCCACTTTCATTAATGCAGCAGTCAGATAACATGTATATCCAGGGCTAATCCCAGGACGCTCCTAAATTAGCTTTGTGGCAGTTGGCTGTGACGATGACGAATTAACCTGCAGTACTCAGAAAATCATTTACAAATTTGTACAGTAAATTTGACTATTAACTATAGAAAAAGTTACTCTTTAAATCTTTACACTTTAATTTATTTTGATTTTTTTTTGTGTAAGCAAAATTACAAGTACACTGACAGTGAAACATGATAAACTTAGTTGTGAACACAGCTGATCTTCAATATTTAAATGGCAAATTCAAACAAATTATGTTTGCTTTACATCTTGTCATGTCAACAGGTTTTTGAGAGGGTTGTATTAAAAAGTATGGTAGAGTAAATATAATTATGTTTCTATGGAAACCATTGTGTTTATGAGAGGAGCGTGTGTAAGAGAGAGAGATCAAGATGCAAAGTAACAGATACATTGTAAATGTCTTTTATATTTAGTTCTAGCACAATTTGCCTAGAGTCTAGTGTGACTTTCATTAAGAGTTTCTTATCCTCTCTGCTCTTAACGCTCATTAACACTTTCCGACTTAGTGAGAGATAGAGATGCATTGAACCGCACTGTACACAGGACAGTACGACACCCACGACTGATACCCGATTAGAACATAAGACATGAAGAGTCATGTTCATGCATGTGTATGTGTGAACTCACAGTGGAGTGTTTCCAGTAGCGTATGATCTCCTGCAGGTTATCAACTGGATTAAAGAGGAAATGTTCCCTCCACTCGTTCCAGTCCACAGACATCGTTCCATCCACATCAATGCTGGAGAACACAGGGTCAGTTCAGAGATAAACATCTGCTGGGTCTTCAGAATAATGTTGCAATGCAAAAGCAATGTAATGCTCTTAAAAAGGTCATTATTGTCTTACACAAAATATTGAATTTCTTTTTTATTTTACAGTGATATGACCCAACCATTTCGTTTGTGATATACACCATAACATAACACTCTCATGTCTTTCATTAGCCTTAAAATGTTTGTAATCCCTTTCTAATTCCTTAGCCTTACTTTCTAATCATCCCTAATCTTTTCCTGTTTGGTAGACTTGGTAGACACTGTGTTGTATATCCTGCAACTCAGAGTATCTCAAATAAAACAGTCAATAATGCAATAAAGAGTCACAAATAATCCAATAACTTATCAGAAGCTCTGTCACCTTCTGCAATATTTAACTAGATTCTAAAACCTGTTTTGAACGAAAGAGAATTGCCTGAAAGAGAAACTGAATCTGAAGTGCTTTTTGTTTTCATCTTGCTTTTAATACTTCTTATAAATTCACTTTTTTGTTTGGTTCTGTGTGTGAGTACACATTAAGACTACCTGTGCAGGATCTTCTCTGCATCTTTATCTGACAAGTTTATGCCCAGGTCCTTAAGTGACTGTTGAATCTCTTTGGCATCGATGCAACCTGCATGTGCAATTAATGTTGTTTATGTTGTGCAAAACCAAAGAAATATTTTCAGTTTGACTCTGAATAATATCTTGGTTAGTATAAATAGGGTCAGTTAATGATTACAGTTTTATTGTTGTGTATACAATCTCTTGTAGTCCTACCATCATTATTTTTATCCAGACTCTTGAAGGTCAGGTTGAGTTTTTTCTCGTGTTCTTTCAGGTACTTTGAAAATTCCTCAAAGTCCAGCGCTTCATCCTTATCCGTGTCTCCCGAGGCAAAAATTTTCTGTAAAAAACAGAAACTATCGGTATAAAAAACCCTGCTCTCCGTTTTCTTATTCAAACATCACACATTTTCATTTTCTTCCTGCATGTTGAAACACTGCCAGCCCAAGATTTCAGTAAGGCTCTTTGTTCTCAACAAAATGGTTCAGGTTCAGTGCAGAAATGTCAATAATTACGAAGACAACATAAATGTTTAAACATAATCTTTTATGGGGTAAACTTTATCAGGGTTTTGTGTGGCTTGCTCTTTGCACTTTGACACTGATATTGTCTGAACTCTACACAGGTCTCTAAGCTGCCTTCCTGGACAGCATTTAAGCAGGCTTGTGTCGCACAGACGTGCTGTCTAACAAGACAGCTCAGTAGTGTATGAGGTTTGTTTGAGCAGTACAGGAGTGTCTTAACCTCTGAAATGAAACCTCCTCTTCCGGATGAGGTGCCAGTCTCATTTTCTATAAATATGACTTTAAATAAAGAAAATAAAACTCATTAGACTCAGTGCAGTACAACAGGAAGCGTTTGGGATCATATACAGAGCAGCAATTCACACGGTTTTCTGAAAACTACGAACTTCATGACTTGACAGTCAAATGTTTAGGTTGCGGGAACGTTTCCCTAACGTTAGTAACAAACGATTGTTTCGTGGTTGTCGTTTCCAGAAGGTGGCTTTTAATTCTGTAACGTTTTTCAAGCGTTCCGCCAACAACTGAAGAACAACGTTTGTGGAGGTTTTTCTTTCATGCATCAATCACAGTCACAGTCCGTGTGAAAACCGGCGGTCGGAAATGTGAAAGCCTGCGGCCACATCAAGCGCCTGTTCTGGGTTCTGTTCTGCATATCCCGCATCATATAATAACAGAACCGGGCTCACCTGCGCTTCTCCTTTTCCCAGAGAGAAACCCATGGCGGTCAGGCCCGACCTCAGCTCGGACACGTCCACCTTCCCATCTTTATTCACGTCTAACTTCTCGAACAGCTCCGCGAAACTTCTCGTGTTTTCTCCAGCGCGACGCATCGTGAACCGCGTCGTTTATTGACGATGAGATGTTACGGGCTCACTGATGTTTGTTTTCATTGTTCATCATTTTGTTGTGCTGTTTATGATCCCCGTCCACTCAGTAGTACGCCAGTTTCACGAGTGAGAAGGGAAGGAGTTCATATTACTGGGTTATTTTCCTCCTCACTTCAGAGGACACACCCAAATGCATAAACAAGAGCTAGTTTAACTCCACTATCCCTTTACTCACTAGTAAGCATCGAGGTGACTAACCTTAACTGAGGTTACATTGAGAAACTGCTTGTTATTTGTATTGACAATTTGGACTATATGAGTTATAAAGGATTTCACATACACACGTACGCATAACCTACATGCACGTCATTTATAACGCCGCTTTGCCCTCAACAAGTGTTTTGTTGACTTTAATAGATGCATTTATCTATTGCATCTCTCATCTTTCTTATCATCACTTTCTTGATGATAAGAAAGTAAGGCTAAGGAATTAGAAAGGGATTACAAACATTTTAAGGCTAATGAAAGACATGAGAGTGTTATGTTATGGTGTATATCACAAACGAAATGGTTGGGTCATATCACCGTAAAATAAAAAAGAAATTCAATATTTTGTGTAAGACAATAATGACCTTTTTAAGAGCATTAATAAAGAATAATAAGAGCTGACTAGACGACTCGAGTTGTTTGCACGTTTGTAAACAAATACAAATAGTGTGCACAGTTACTACAGTGTGAGCATTTCTAAATCATATCAACTTCTGTGTTCCTTGTGGAGATTTGTATCATTTATTAACGCATGAGAGTCCCAACAAGCTGTTTAAATGTGTGTAAAACAAAATGTGTGTGTATGGCCCAACTGAACACCAGAGGTCCTCAAATGTGCGCTTCAGAACGGACGTATGAGCTGTACGTTTCAACTTCACGACATCTTCACTTTACGTGTGTTGCTTTACGACACGGCGTTTCGCTTTGCGGCAGAATGTTGCCCGTTGTTTACTGTTGACGTTGGTATTTGTTGGTTTAATATTTATTCATAGTGTACAGATTCTGTGTTATATGTAGATTGTTTATATTATGGGAAAGCCGAAAAAGAAGAGTGAGTATTTACTTCTTCTTTACTTCTTCTTATCTGTAAGAAACTTTCTGACAGCACGTTTACATGTGCGTCTCTTATATGTACATTAACTCATTATATACACGGTTTAACATCATAATTTGTAGAATGATTAAACCTTTATTTATAAAAAAGTTTTTTTTAAATAAAAAATATTTTTAAAAAAGTGAGTTTCTTATTTGCTCATTCGAGGACATCGTTAATGAAATGACAGTCATACAAAGTTAACAAAAGTTGTTTGAATTATTGAATAAGAATGATTTTTTTTGGATATGAATAGGTGTTTTGTATTCTGTAATGTTTTTTAAGCGTTTTGCTAACAACGTAAGAATAACGTTTTTGATGTATTTGACACATAACGTAAAAATGTCCACTAACATTACTGCAAAAATGTTTTTGACAACGTTGAGAGAACTTTTAGAGAACGTTAGCCAACGTTCTGAGAACGTTTCCTTTTCGCTGGGATGCTGTCCACTATTATGTGCATGTCTTCTAGTGAGGCTTCTCTAACTTTACCCCTGTGGTGAACTCACTGTCTGTCTCTTCATCAGGTGAGCTCAGCCGGGCAGAGCTGATGATGATGACGATCACAGATGTCATCAAGCAGCTGGTCGAAGCCCACGAGCAGGGAAAAGATATTGACCTCAACAAGTCTGTGTTCTTCATAGTCTCGTTTATACACAAATCTTAAGTGTCAAGACGTTTTACATGTCTGATGCTCTTGTATTCTAATCCACCATGACAAGTCATCCTCTTATCTAACAGTCTTTAACTCAGTCTTATGCAGAAATGTTTGCCACTTTAAAAACAAAAAACAGTTTAGTTTGATAACTATGATTGTGTCGTTTTAGAGTCAAGACGAAGACATCAGCCAGGTACGGCCTCTCCTCACAGCCGCGGCTGGTGGACATCATAGCTGCGGTGCCGCCTCACTATCGCCGTGCCCTGGTGCCCAAACTGAAAGCCAAACCCATCCGCACTGCCAGTGGGGTAAGAGTTCCAGCCACAGGTTTGGTTTGCTGTGCCCTTTCTTTTATCAGGCAGGGTTATCATAAGGCAGGACTGGAACAGCTGCACAGACTCATGTTGACTGTGTGTTTCTGCACAGATTGCAGTTGTTGCTGTGATGTGTAAACCCCATCGCTGTCCACATATCAGCTTCACCGGCAACATCTGCGTGTGAGTATATTCAGAATTCTCTGTGTATTTCTCTTGTAGTGTTAAGTGACACTGTAATGTAATTAATGTAATGTAATTAATTAACAGTAATGCCAGAATCATGGGTTTGATTTTTATGAGCATTCAATAATGACGTGACTGGTCACAGATGGACTGCAGTTTATGAGCAGTGAGAATATGTGCCCTGGGTTTCAGTTCTGATGTAGTGGTTTCTTTGTTTTTATTTTGCTCATACAGCTACTGCCCAGGAGGGCCAGACTCAGATTTCGAATATTCCACGCAGTCCTACACAGGATATGAGGTAATTATCCTCAGAAATGAGCGTTCATTCATTATTTGAGTTTATTTTTTAGTTCTGAGTTTGTCTTTTTACCTAGCCCACTTCAATGAGAGCCATCCGCGCACGGTACGACCCCTACCTCCAAACCAGACACAGGGTGGAACAGGTGAGTCAACTTCAAGTCCATGTCCGTCAGCAGCTTCATTGTTTTTTATTGTGGGAATACAGAGTGGCTGTAGGCTGTGAAATGCTTTTGGTTTTATGATCTTGTTACGTTCAGTGTTGATGGTCTTCTCAGTCATTTCCAATCATTCAGATGATGTTAATGTGATTATTGTAGCTCACACAGCTGGGGCACAGTGTGGATAAAGTGGAGTTCATTGTGATGGGAGGCACATTCATGGCTCTGCCTGAGGAATACAGAGACTACTTCATCCGTAACCTCCACGACGCGCTGTCAGGACACACGTCCAATAACATCACGGAGGCTGTCAGGTACCAGCCCTGCACGATAAGCTCCTCTGACTGATGGAATCAGGCCACAATTAATTAAAAGATCCAGGGCACAAATTGTTAGGTTTGGGAGAAGGGAAGAAACATCTCGCCAGTGGGCGCTGTGTCCTATGAAAGAAAACGTTCATTGTTTCACGAGGTGCTTGTCTTCCTACGTAATAGATGCTGTACTTTCTGTTAATCATTAAATGCTGCGGGATATTACAAGTGGGGTAGACAATTCTGGAGAGTTTAGCAACAGCAGGCTAGCTTCAAAAGCATAAGCCCTCCCAAAAACACTAAATAAAAAGCTGTGTGAGGTAGCTGTCCAAAGGAGGTTGTTGTTAGCAAAATAAGCTTCACGTAAAGTCAAGAAATTTGTTAAGAAATGTAAGAAATACATTGTGTTTAACTCATATTAACTGTTTCAAGATCAGCTGATAAGTGCAGGAATTGAAGTGAAAGAGCTAGATAAAAGCAGACGGGAGCAGAGCAGCTGTGTTGTCTTATTATGTATGTTTGAAAAAAACACTATTAAGCTCTGACCTGGTATCAGTCTGTTTTGTTCTTGAGTGATTTAAGGCTATATAAGTAAAATGAACAAAGGCAGGCCTTGGATCAGTTAAACGACATTGCCAAAACCCCCTGGTGAGTAAATGTGCTGCTGTGGCTGTGTTGGGAGGGATAGCTGGTTCTTTTGGTTTCGTCTTCCACTTAAGAGCAGCTGCACTGGCTCTGCTTTCTGCACAGTCACTGTGTCTGGATCAGCCTTTTGAGGATTTGGGCAGTTTGCTTTAATGATGGTGACATGATAAGTGTGCGTTAGTTAGATCTCCTGTTTAACCATTTAACAGTTTAACTGTAGCGCAAAAATACTTCTTTTTGCTTCGTCCATTAGTCTAACCCCATTTGAAAGTTTAAAAGTGCGGGAAAATGAAATCAAAAGAATAATTGGTTGGTCAAATAGATAGTTCCACCCTAAACTCACGCCATTGGTGGAACTTATAGTCACATGACTTAAGCATCACAGTGTTATAACTCTCAACTATCTCTACCTAACTAACACCATCTTTTTGTTTTGGCCAATCGGTGACTCCGATGATGTTGATCCTGCCAATGACATCATCTCTGAAAAGAACACAAAGTTTTTGAGTGACAGACAGAGGAGATGATTGTGGATGGATAAAACAGCACTGCAGAGCACTGCTAGTTTGTTACTGTGTGTTTTGCTGTTTATTTGCTGGATTGTGTGATTATCAGTGAGTTTGTTAACGTGATGTGATTGCCATAATTTCCATCTGCTAATCAGACAGAGATGGAGAAACAATGGTTCGATTTTACTTTTGTATTATTATCTTACCCGTATATTAATATATGATGTCTTTTTTACAGGTACTCCGAACGCAGTAACACTAAATGTGTTGGCATTACAATCGAGACAAGACCCGATTACTGTCTGAAGAGACACTTGAGTGACATGCTGTCCTATGGCTGCACCAGACTGGAGATTGGTGTACAGAGCGTTTATGAGGATGTAGCTCGTGACACCAACAGGTCAGACTTTATGATTTTGATGTGTAGGACATGGCAACTGTGAATTACTTGATCTCTGTATTTGTTTGGTTTATGTCTCTGCTTTGGTGTTTAAATTCTTAGAATTGTAGCGTGATGTTTGTTTTGCAGCTACATGTATGTGATATGCTGTTGTGTATGGTTATGTGGAATGTATATGGTGTGTTTTTGCAGGGGACACACGGTCCGGGCCGTGTGTGAGTCTTTCCATCTGGCTAAAGATGCTGGTTTCAAAGTCGTAGCTCATATGATGCCTGACCTGCCCAATGTTGGTATGGAACGAGACGTGGAGCAGTTTATAGTGAGTATATATATATATATATATATAGTATTCCACACTGTTTTCTGGTACTCACTGAAAGTAACAGGACTGAAACATAGAGCTAGTACTGGTATTAGAGCTAGTACTGAATTTAACTGGTAGGGTATGGTGCTGGCAACGCCAAGGTCATGGGTTCAATCCCCAGTGAACACACATACTCATAAAAATGTATTGCTTAAATGCAAATGCAAAAATATAAATGTAGTAAAGAAAAAAGTAAAGAAAACCACTCAGCTGTATTCCTCGTTCAACAGACTGCCCAGAGGTACTAGAACATGAAATTAGACTGGAGAAAAGCAGCTCCCTTAGAAATTGTCTAAATATAAAATGAAATAGAAAAAATTAAATTGTTTTCCATATCAGGCTGCCCTAGGTCATAAAGCAAACAGAGTCAAACAGAGGTTATACACATTAACAAAGCACAGAAACAAAAGCGCAGAGATCTAAAGCTAGCGTGGAGTTGAGAAGTTCAGTTTTTGTGGTGCAGTAGCTAATTGTTATGTAGCGGAGATGACAGCTGAATGTAAATGAAGCGGGGTGTGATGTGTCGTGGCGCGCTGCTCTTTTATGGCTGCTGTCAGTGTCCAGCTGTTATCAAGGCTTCATTATGTGAAGTGAATAGAGCATTCATTATTGTGGGCTTCATTACCAAAGCATTGAGAGACAATCAAAGTGCTTCTCTCTGTATTAAACACCAGTCGGGAGTTAACCAGGTGTCAACAGGTTTCTTTAACATCTTAACTGAACACGGTCAGGAGTTTACAGATTCTAAACAGGTGATTGTTTCCCTTTACGTCCAATAGCCATGAAGTGTGAGTGAGCGGCCACTTACCTCCACAATGCAGCAGTAAACTGACAGCTCCAAAATAGTTAGACCGTAATGTCTGTTTCTCTCTTCATTTGTACAATTTGTACGCTGGTATCAGCTTTAATCATTTCAAAAGTTCCATTACATACTACAGTTAAGTAGCGTTTATTTTTCCACAGAGTCCACTTATGATGTGAGTCAAGGTTTATGTGCAGTTATGTTGACAATTTTCTGATGAATGAAACAGGCTGTTTATATATAGAAAAAGTCAATTAGCCAATCACAACAGAGACCAAGATCATTTACATACATACATTGCATACATTTATATGTGTGTGTGTCATTCGTGTCCGTTTTCCCACTTTCTTTTGCATTTTTTGGGCCAGGTAGTGTGTCAGAGCTGTAGAGAGAGATTAATGGCTGTGGTTGGTGGTCTTTGGCCCCGCTGCTGTCACCCACCACAGTGCTTGTCTGGTTTATCTCACCGAACCTGTTTTCTCTGATGCCCACTCTCTCTCTTACTCCTCTCTCACTTCTGTGATTACTCGCTCGCTCTCAGTCACGCCCCTCCCGGCTTACGATACTAGAACCTGTCAGCACTATCTCAGAACGTTGTGTGTGGAGGGAAAGAGTGACGCTTCTGTGATAGTGGAATCCCATTACAGACCCGTTTAAGTTTCACCCCTCACTTATCAGACTGTGTGCAGGCTCCCCTCCTGAAATACAGAATAAAAGTCTCATTGCATTCAACTCATAGAATAAACTCTTGATCTACAGCTATTCGAGACTCAAGTAATCCATCCCTTCAGTTCATCTGTGAAAGGAAAACTATTTTTGTTCGCTTGTGTTATTTAGAGAAACATGCAAATTCCTTAAATCTTCTTAAATCTTTTTTATTTAGCTATAATGATTCTTGAATTGTATAAACATATGAAGGACCTAAAATGTAATATTTTGCATATAAATGACGATGTGCCTACCTGTAAAAACTGATAAATATTATTACATCATACTAAATAAGGATTAAATAAAAATTAAGCACTTGTTTTAAACTTGTCCTGAGAATTTACAGTTCACAAAATATTTGGAATATCGTGTTTGTGTTAAAACTCTGCTTTTCTGTCTTTTGTGTAGGAGTTTTTTGAGAACCCTGCGTTCAGGCCAGACGGACTGAAACTTTATCCCACATTGGTGATCAGAGGAACTGGACTATATGAGCTGTGGAAAACCGGCCGCTATAAGAGCTACTCTCCCAGCGCTCTGGTGGACCTGGTGGCTCGGATACTTGCACTAGTCCCACCATGGACACGTGTGTACCGCGTGCAGAGGTGGGCGCAGAGCTTAACCTTAATGAATGTTAATTTTTTTTTTTTAACTAGGCACCAAAGTTTACGTTTGTTTTGCATGTGTAAAATTTAGTGTGCCTTTCAGTTTTGAGACTGCTTTGAGGAAAGCTGTTGATCTGTGCTCTTTTTCAGAGATATCCCAATGCCATTGGTGAGCTCTGGGGTGGAGCACGGCAATCTACGAGAGCTGGCATTGGCCAGAATGAAAGACATGGGGACTGAGGTAACTTTAATCAGAATCAATGTTTTTATTTATTTATGAATCCATGGTCATCCACAGCTGTTAAATACAAAGAGTGTTGTTGGTTTCTGCAGTGCAGGGACGTAAGAACCAGGGAAGTGGGCATACAAGAGATCCATCACAAAGTTCGGCCATACCAGGTAATTCTTATTTTGTGTTCAAAACTCGATTCATATTCAAAGCTTGCTGCAGACTACCATTAGAGGGGAGTGGTTAACGGCTCTGGCTCCTCCCAAGCCATCAGACTGACATCATCAGAGAAGATCTGCTGTTCCAGAGGGAAAGTACATTTTCAGATTTCGATTAAAGATTACGTGGACACGTGAATTAAAAACAATGTTGTGCCAGATAATTTATAAATAACACTGCAGTTTTCTTTAATAAAATAAGAATATTATATTTGTTTTCATGGTGACTTTAAAGAATGTACAGTTATTAAGAGAAAGCTCTGGGTGCGTCACACAGGTCGAGCTGATCCGCAGAGACTATGTGGCTAATGGGGGCTGGGAGACGTTCTTGTCTTACGAGGATCCTGAGCAGGACATTCTGATTGGTCTTCTGCGTCTTCGGCGCTGCTCGCCGCAGTCTTTTCGGCCGGAGCTAAAGGGGGGCGTGTCCATTGTTCGAGAGCTTCATGTGTATGGAAGTGTGGTCCCCGTGAGCAGCCGGGACCCCAGCAAGTTTCAGCACCAGGTAAAAGACTCTTTATTTCTGCATGTAATTCGTGGAAAAGTGGCGTTAATGTTCTCTGGTGAGACGGCATAAATTTAATGTCAGAAAATGGTTTCACTTGTGTCATTTTCTCAAGTAAACTAGAGAGCTGCAAATTGCTTAATTTTGTACTATTTTAGAAACCTCAAATTTTCCTGCAATTTAAGGCCATTTTTTCCTTTTTTTTGTTTTACATTTTCTCACCCACTTGTGTTCTCTCTCGCTCTCTCTCTCGTGTGCGTCTGTAGGGTTTTGGGATGATGTTGATGGAGGAGGCGGAGAGAATAGCCCGTGATGAGCACGGCTCTGGAAAAATGGCTGTTATCTCAGGTATTATAAATATTCTCGACACTAATGGAAAACAGCTCATTCATTTTGTTTGGTTCTTTCTCACTCTCAGTGAATGAATGTCACATTCTCAAATGCACCATTCACATCTGCAGCAGGTGAAGAGAACAGAGAACATTTGAGGAATAAATTAAAATCTGCATTTATATTATTTTGCCTCCAAAGTGTGTGACACCTTTGTACTTGCAACAATGTTTTTTTTTAGTTGGAAAGATTGTTTTCTCAGTTATGTATGTTCTGAAGAAAAAACAGAATTCCAATAGTGCCTTTGCCAAAGTATTTAAGCTAAGCTAGCTTGGTAGAGCATTGTGTTAGCAGCACAAAGGTTGTGGATTCGTGGTTGTGGATTCCCAGCGAGCACATGTACTGACAAAATGTGTAATTGAATGTACTGTAAGTCACTTTGGATAAAACCGTCTGCCAAATGCAGACTTTTAAAATATAAAAGTCTACAGTATTTATAAATTGTGTCCGTTTCAGGTGTCGGAACCAGAAACTACTACAGAAAAATGGGTTATGAACTGGAAGGGCCATATATGGTGAAAAACCTTTATTGAAGGCATAATCCTGCATTTGAATTGGGGAAAAAACAAAACCAGGACATTATATTCTCTGCAGAATGTTGTCTGACATACAGGAGGCAGCTCACATAGAGCAAGCACTGACTTTAGAGGGAACTTCACACTCCATTTATAACTGGACCGAGAGGGTGAGAGTGTGTGTGTGTGTGTGTGTGTGTGTGTGTGTGTGTGTGTGTGTGTGTGTGTGTGTGTGTGTGTGTGTGTGTGTGTGTGTGTGTGTGTGTGTGTGTGGTGTGTGTGTGTGTGTGTGAGGTGTGTGTGTGTGTGTGTGTGTGTGTGAGTGTGTGTGGTGTGTGTGTGTGTGTGTGTGTGTGTGAGTTGTGAGTGTGTGTGTGTGTGTGTGTGAGTGTGTGTGTGTGTGCAAAATTACTGTTCTGTCACACAAAGAATGTATTCTGTACCTGCTTAGATATGAACACCATGTATGTATCAGTGCTTAGGAAGATGCGTTCCTCTCTCTTGTGCTGTGCTGTCATTCTTTCTCCCTGGCGTCTGTCCTTCTGTAGGATAACAGTCCTGTTCTTCACTTTTGGTTTCTACTGACAACATTGGATATAATAGGGAAAGAAATGTAACAGAAACTCTGTTATCCCCTGTTATAAAAGCACACATTTTTGTGTGCATTTACAACAGAGAATATCATGTTTTTTGGCTTTGCATGACCGTATAATTTGGTTGTATTTCATCTGTTAATAAAAGATATTTATATGTGATTTCAGTTGTTCTCACATGATTGTACATGTATATAAATCACAGGTTGGTTTAATAGGCTGGATATTTGGATGGAGTTGAATAGAAATAATACCGCCATCACTGAACATTGAAAATAATTCATGGGTAAGAAATAATCATGCCATGGTCTCCAGTCTGGCTTAAAAATGAGAAACTGCTGCCAAAATGATTGAAATGTCTTTGCTTCTATTTTGGACAGAATGAAAAGTTGCTCTTCACTTAATTTTTCACTTTAACTTTCCTGTATTTTACTGGCTGTCATCACGTCACCAGTTTCTGAGAAATGATGCCTGGTGTGGTGAGATCTCTCCACCGTGAAGAGCTCGCAATATTCCCACTGATGGGGGTTTACTGCTTCATTAGACATTGCGATACTCGATTATATCGCTATCTCTGCTTGCGAGTTCAGGTGTCAGTCAAATGATGACTGACGGCCCTTTAAAATGGAGCTCATGTGAGTGCACTCACTAGGATGCAGGAGTCCAGACCCCTTTCTACTTTAAAGTCTGTATTATTCATCTTTGGCATTATTTTCATCCATCAGCTCAACACTGCACTTAACTAATTCATCTCAGTATCTAAGAGAGAAATAGAGTTTGACTGGAGATCCTTCATTTAAGTGTTTGTAATATATTTTAAAGCTGCAATCTAATGTTTTGGTTAAAAATGAAAAACAAATCTGTGATTGAGCAAGTACATAACAGACCAGTGATTGAAACGCTCTCCTTACCTCAATTCACAATGTAAGATTACAATCTAATTTGAACTGGTCAGGTCTGGTCTGATTTCTGAAGAATGTCAGTTTGGATTTATTTGACTTTGATGTACGCAAGTTAAGCACATAAAGTAACCCACGATTTTATGTTTCAGAGAGAGATGGCAACAGAGATGCAAAAGTTATGGATTGCAGCTTTAATAAAGATTTTATTACCCACTTACTAATAGTAACTGAATAGAAATAATGTTGAAATCCTGGTGGAGAAATTTAATTCCACAGACACATTTCAAAGACTTGAAATGGCCCACCACTCATCGTGATATTGGACGTGGCCCACCAGCTGTGACACTTCAAAGGTTCCAGTGATTTTCACTTTCTATAATTAAACTGTCGCTTCAAGGTGTTGAATTGTGGTGTGACCATCCTGAATATTTAATTTCTTCTGTATTTAGTCTGACAACAATGAAAACTATGACGTCTGAAAAGGCTTAATTCTTAAATGCAGGCTGAAATTGTTTTAACATAAGTCAGGACCCCTGAAAGATGTTCTTCACACAATACTGTCTATACTGTAATTATTCTTTAATAGGCTCTTCAATAAATATGTAACATCACTGAATATATGACAAACACAGCAAAGACAAAGACTCAATTACATGGTACAATTCATTTACCATCATAGCAACAGATATACAACAAAACATCTGATAAGACAAACATAATAAATCTCCTTTTTTCCAAGTCTGTTCTATAACTCTTATGGGCTCCATCTCAAAGTAATTCTCAAAGTAAAAATTACATCCTGCTGATCTGAGGTCAATGCATCTCGGTAGCGCAGTGGACGAGCTTCTTCAGCTGCTCTGCGTTGGGCCTGATGTTGGGATCAGAATCGAGCATGTCCAGCAGCAGCGTGCACAGGGCGGGATTGGGAGGCGGGGGCAGAGGCGGAGCTCGTCGTGACCTCATGGGGATGATCAACTGTAGGTCGGGGTTGTGACACAGCGCCTCCCCTAGCGGTGCAAGCCAGCGGCCGCGCATTACATACGCTCCTGTAAAACCACAGTATACAGTAAGTTTATAAATGGAAAGCAGGCATTACACTTAATTAATTTAAGCATTTTAACAGTAAAACAGGCCCTCGTTCTTGTATGTTTTCTTTGATCCCCAAATGCTTAATTTAAATTTGTTCTATTTCTTCCAGTTTGAAACAAAGCAAAAACCTCTAGCCAATTTAAGACATCAATGTCTGAGAAATGTGCACGATTTGCATGTTATTATTCACAAAACTGCACAGCCGCCGCATGGCGAGGTTAATCAGTGGAAAGATGTTAACTGCCCTCATATTAACAGGCTGAGACATTTGACCCTTCTCTATGGCTGCTAGCAGCGCAGCAGTAGCTGCTTCCTATTAGATCCTGAGAACTGTGTGGATGGTTTATGCTCTTCATCCAGAGCTCACGTCCTCCAACCACAGCTATTACCTCTTAACTTAAAGGACTACTAAGTTAAATGCTCAATAACCAGCACTCAACACAACAAAGCTTTTTCTAGTGATCTTAAGCGCTCCAGATGAGAGAACTAGTGAGAAGAGTGTAACCAAAATAGCCGCCTCCCTGCCAATGTTAGTAAAATGAGGCTTCAAATACAGGGCGAGTTTCTGTTCCAGGGCTGTTTAATGTGGCACTCACAGTCACGTGAGTTTCTCTTCATGTTCTCTTTTGGCTTTGAGACACCCACAGTTCTCTTTAGTAACTTACAAAAGATAATATTAAAGAAATAGAAATTTTTCTGAATTTTATGAGAACTGATTATGGGAAAAACGTACACCTTGATACACACACAAGCTAGGGCTGTGCAATTAATCACAACTGATTTTCAATTCCAGTTCTAACTTCCAACCATTATGAAAACAAAATAGCTATTTTTTATTTCACTATTTTTTACAATCATTTGTTTTTCAGTTGAGGTAATATAACCTGATCTAAAGTAGTTTTTTTCTGGACTCACCCAGTTGTTCTTGATTGCTTCCATCCTCCAGAAAAGTGATTCTCTCCAGCACGGCCCAGAACAAAACACCCAGAGAGAAGATGTCAGCCTGGGCTGTATAACTGCGACCCGCCCACACTTCTGGAGCCATGTAGAAGTCTGAGCCACAGGTAGAGGACAGAGTCAGTCTGCTGCGGACACCATCTGTAGGGCTGTCCACCATCTTACTGAGGCCAAAGTCTGCCACCTGTAACACGAGAATTGAGTGATGTTAGTAACAACTGGAAAGTGATAAACAGAAACATTAAGACAACGTATAAACATTTCTTTACAACCTACACTTTATCTGTAAAAGTTATGGTTTTGAAAGAGCTGTGATATCCAGTCTGTATTGACTAAGAGAAAAAGGTCATTTTTAACTATACAAAAAAGTAATTCAGTGGACATTTGGTGGACATTCATACATCAGCACAAAACTTTGATTGATAAAACTGATCAATAACACTCAGACAATTTAAAGAACTGAACGGGAGTAATAAATGAGTCATGCAAATATATTTTAAGTTTGAAGTACTTTTGCATTGTCATTCTAACAGCTCAGCTACAATTGGAACGTTAGAAACATTTTCATGCCTCTTGACTAATAACAATGAAAGTGAAAGGAGTTAGAAACAATCAACAATGCACTCAAAAACAGTCACTGTCATTCTAATACCACATTTGTTAGTCTGTCCATTAGCAGTACATGCAGTTTGGAGGATGATGTTACATAACCATGTATAATTAGATTGCATTGCTTTTCTGATTCACCTTGATCACCGGTCCTGTTTTAGTGAGACAGACAAGCACATTATCTGGTTTTATATCACGGTGCACTATTCCACGTCCATGCAGGAACGCCATAGCACTGCTGAGCTGTCTGACCACCACATGGTTGCACTCCGCATCCGGTGGCCTGGACAGAATGTACTGGTTCAAATCTCCCCCCTCACAGTACTCCATCACCAACCAAAGAGCAAAGCAGCGCCTCGGGACGTCCTCTGTGGGCATCAGTCTCTTCTTTGACCTGGATGGATTTCTTTTCTGGCTTTTGGAGTCCTTGTCCACCACTCTCCCTTTGAGAGCGCTCTCTACCAGGTCCAAAGGCAGCCTGCCTGATCTCAGGGGCTGAAGGGTCTTGGCTCCAGTCTGTAAAAGACAGTTGTACAGGGCGATGACATTGGGGTGGTTCTGTCCAGTGATTTTCATAGCCCAGAGCTCCTGCAGGTACAGCTCGATACTCTCAGGGCTGCAGCACGGCAGACGTTTGATGGCCACCGTGTCGCCCCTGTCACCCCACCAGCCTGTTTCTATCACACGGCCCTTGAAGACCACACCGTAGCTTCCTCTTCCCACCTCCTGCTGCAAAGTGTAGATATCATCCATCTCATCAGCCTCGTCCAGCATTCAGCGCATCAAGATTCTGTGGTCTTCACAGGTGTTGGGTTTGATAGCCCTGTTGAGGGTTCACAAACATAACAATATTTAACAGGCTAGAGTGTTCAAATGTTTTAAAGACAACGTTCAAAATAACATTTGATTAAACACACCAACACCCCCTGATGAACATCTATGATGAAGGTCCATGATGAAGGTCCATGATGAACGTCTGAGAGCTGGTGTAGGCCTCATCTAAACTACTGCAACTGTTTACAGATCCTACACAACCCTTAAACTAGTTCTCTTATTATGAATATCTGTAATTTGCATAATGCATAATTCTCATATTGCTGCATTATAACAGACATCAACATTAAATTACTCTCCCAGCTGACAGGGAACGTTCCCTAACGGTTCTCTTAACGTTATCAAAACGTTCTTGCAGTAACATTAGTAGACCGTTTATAACCTTATATAGCAAGAACGTCATTCTTAAGTTGTTAGTGAAACACTTTAAAAACGTTACAGAATGATTAGAATAACGTTCTTACAACCAAGCAATAACCTTAATAGAGAGATTAAAACACTGGACGCTTAAACGTTTCTAGAACATAAAACAATATTGTAACGCTTCCGGTACTCACGGAAACGTTAAGGAAACGTTCTCATAACCTAAAAATGCAATGATTAACACAGAACTTACTGTTGAAGCGCCGGTAAACGGAGAGTCGCGTTATTAAACGCGTTTCTTTATCCAGACATGAAGCGACATGACAGCGCGACTCAAAAGTAAACACGACTTCCTCACTGCAACTTCCGCCTTTTTCAGATCTTCGCGCGTGCTGCGCCGTTCTGCGTTTCTATTGGTCGAGCGTGGTTGCGACGACAGAGTTCGTCACGGGGACACGCCCACCGCGCGTCCAAAGGGGCCAGTAACGCTGCGGCTCGTCGTCGGTGTGCGTTTGAAAATGAGAGGTACGTGCAAGTAATCATACTGTACAATATTGATTATTATTATTGCAAAATTATATTAAATAATAATAAAGACACTGAAGTTGTGTTAGTGCAATAATAAAGACACTGAAGTTGTGTTAGTGCAATAATAAAGACACTGAAGTTTTATTAGTGCAATAATAAAGACACTGAAGTTTTATTAGTGCAATAATAAAGACACTGAAGTTTTATTAGTGCAATAATAAAGACACTGAAGTTGTGTTAGTGCAATAATAAAGACACTGAAGTTTTGTTAGTGCAATAATAAAGACACTGAAGTTGTGTTAGTGCAATAATAAAGACACTGAAGTTGTGTTAGTGCAATAATAAAGACACTGAAGTTTTGTTAGTGCAATAATAAAGACACTGAAGTTGTATTAGTGCAATAATAAAGACGCTGAAGTTTTGTTAGTGCAATAATAAAGACACTGAAGTTTTATTAGTGCAATAATAAAGACGCTGAAGTTGTGTTAGTGCAATAATAAAGACGCTGAAGTTTTATTAGTGCAATAATAAAGACGCTGAAGTTTTATTAGTGCAATAATAAAGACACTGAAGTTTTGTTAGTGCAATAATAAAGACACTGAAGTTGTGTTAGTGCAATAATAAAGACACTGAAGTTTTGTTAGTGCAATAATAAAGACACTGAAGTTTTGTTAGTGCAATAATAAAGACACTGAAGTTTTGTTAGTGCAATAATAAAGACACTGAAGTTTTGTTAGTGCAATAATAAAGACACTGAAGTTTTGTTAGTGCAATAATAAAGACACTGAAGTTTTATTAGTGCAATAATAAAGACACTGAAGTTTTGTTAGTGCAATAATAAAGACACTGAAGTTTTATTAGTGCAATAATAAAGACACTGAAGTTTTATTAGTGCAATAATAAAGACACTGAAGTTTTGTTAGTGCAATAATAAAGACACTGAAGTTTTGTTAGTGCAATAATAAAGACACTGAAGTTTTGTTAGTGCAATAATAAAGACACTGAAGTTTTATTAGTGCAATAATAAAGACACTGAAGTTGTGTTAGTGCAATAATAAAGACGCTGAAGTTTTGTTAGTGCAATAATAAAGACGCTGAAGTTTTATTAGTGCAATAATAAAGACACTGAAGTTTTATTAGTGCAATAATAAAGACACTGAAGTTTTGTTAGTGCAATAATAAAGACGCTGAAGTTTTATTAGTGCAATAATAAAGACACTGAAGTTTTATTAGTGCAATAATAAAGACACTGAAGTTTTGTTAGTGCAATAATAAAGACACTGAAGTTTTATTAGTGCAATAATAAAGACGCTGAAGTTTTGTTAGTGCAATAATAAAGACACTGAAGTTTTGTTAGTGCAATAATAAAGACACTGAAGTTTTGTTAGTGCAATAATAAAGACACTGAAGTTTTTTTTCATGTTAGTGCAATAATAAAGACACTGAAGTTTTGTTAGTGCAATAATAAAGACACTGAAGTTTTGTTAGTGCAATAATAAAGACACTGAAGTTTTGTTAGTGCAATAATAAAGACACTGAAGTTTTGTTAGTGCAATAATAAAAGACACTGAAGTTTTATTAGTGCAATAATAAAAGACACTGGTTTGCATAAAAATGAAGTTTTGTTAGTGCAATAATAAAGCGCGCGTTTGAAGTTTTATTAGTGCAATAATAAAGACACTGAAGTTTTGTTAGTGCAATAATAAAGACACTGAAGTTTTGTTAGTGCAATAATAAAGACACTGAAGTTTTGTTAGTGCAATAATAAAGACACTGAAGTTTTGTTAGTGCAATAATAAAGACACTGAAGTTTTATTAGTGCAATAATAAAGACACTGAAGTTTTGTTAGTGCAATAATAAAGACGCTGAGTTTTATTAGCAATAATAAAGAACTGAAGTTTTGTTAGTGCAATAATAAAGACACTGAAGTTTTGTTAGTGCAATAATAAAGACACTGAAGTTTTGTTAGTGCAATAATAAAGACACTGAAGTTTTGTTAGTGCAATAATAAAGACACTGAAGTTTTATTAGTGCAATAATAAAGACACTGAAGTTTTGTTAGTGCAATAATAAAGACACTGAAGTTTTGTTATCAATAATAAAGACACTGAAGTTTTTTAGTGCAATAATAAAGACGCTGAAGTTTTGTTAGTGCAATAATAAAGACACTGAAGTTTTGTTAGTGCAATAATAAAGACACTGAAGTTTTGTTAGTGCAATAATAAAGACACTGAAGTTTTGTTAGTGCAATAATAAAGACACTGAAGTTTTGTTAGTGCAATAATAAAGACACTGAAGTTGTGTTAGTGCAATAATAAAGACACTGAAGTTTGTTTTATTAGTGCAATAATAAAGACACTGAAGTTTTGTTAGTGCAATAATAAAGACACTGAAGTTTTGTTAGTGCAATAATAAAGACGCTGAAGTTTTGTTAGTGCAATAATAAAGACACTGAAGTTTTATTAGTGCAATAATAAAGACACTGAAGTTTTATTAGTGCAATAATAAAGACACTGAAGTTTTGTTAGTGCAATAATAAAGACACTGAAGTTTTGTTAGTGCAATAATAAAGACACTGAAGTTTTGTTAGTGCCATAATAAAGACACTGAAGTTTTTTAGTGCAATAATAAAGACACTGAAGTTTTGTTAGTGCAATAATCCGTTTTTTAGTGCAATAATAAAGACACTGAAGTTTTGTTAGTGCAATAATAAAGACACTGAAGTTTTGTTAGTGCAATAATAAAGACACTGAAGTTTTGTTAGTGCAATAATAATAAAGTTTTGTACTGAAGTTTTGTTAGTGCAATAATAAAGACACTGAAGTTTTGTTAGTGCAATAATAAAGACACTGAAGTTTTGTTAGTGCAATAATAAAGACACTGAAGTTTTGTTAGTGCAATAATAAAGACACTGAAGTTTTGTTAGTGCAATAATAAAGACACTGAAGTTTTGTTAGTGCAATAATAAAGACACTGAAGTTTTGTTAGTGCAATAATAAAGACACTGAAGTTTTGTTAGTGCAATAATAAAGACACAATTTGCAATAATAAAGACACTGAAGTTTGTGTTAGTGCAATAATAAAGACACTGAAGTTTTGTTAGTGCAATAATAAAGACACTGAAGTTTTGTTAGTGCAATAATAAAGACACTGAAGTTTTTTGTGCAAGACACTGAAGTTTTGTTAGTGCAATAATAAAGACACTGAAGTTTTGTTAGTGCAATAATAAAGACACTGAAGTTTTATTAGTGCAATAATAAAGACACTGAAGTTTTATTAGTGCAATAATAAAGACACTGAAGTTTTATTAGTGCAATAATAAAGACACTGAAGTTTTGTGGTGTCAGACAGATGAAGCAGCACCTCCACCTGTCACATCATCACTTAACAGAAGACCAACAATGATTTCCTTCTTGTTAAACTTCCAGAGGGTCACATATTCTTCACACAGTCAGTGGGGTTAGCTAAGATATATTCACTCTTCTTCGTCCTTTCTGTCAGAAACTTTCTGATGTCTTTGTTATAATTTATTCAGATAGGAAGAACACTTTTACATTTCTCTATAGCTGTTCAGAACACACATGTCATCCGCCATCAACACTTGAGCTCTCTAGTTCACTGGCTTCATGCTTCTCGTCTTCTCTTACACATTAAATCATTTTGTTAAGATCAATTAAAAGCCTCGTCACTATAAATGATGGCCAAGATCTTCCCATAAAACAGCAGCGTCTCCCACAGAGATGTGGACCTCGATGCTCTTCATCACCTCATATAACAATAAAACTGCCCTGGTGTGATGAAGGGAATGAAGCCACATCATCCAATCATTCTGCATCATAGACACAGCTAATAATTTTAGATTGTAAGAACGTTTTCCTAACATTTCACTGAAGTAAAAAAACATTATTGTGAATGTTCTCTGAACATTACTCCAAAAAGTTTAATTCTGTAAGTTTTAAAATGTTCCACTTACAACATAAGAATGACGTTTTTGATATGATGTTAAAAAACAGTCTACTGTTGTTACTTCAGAAACATTTTTGGTAGCGTTGAGAGAACTTTAGCCAACGTTCTAAGAACGTTTCCTGTTAACTGTGGAGATGAATAAGCCCAATGCTATAATTGCATATTTGGTGAAGAACTCAGTTGTGCTGTGAGGTATCACATGCATGCAGGTGTTGAGCTGTTTCTGTGATTCAGCAGCACAGCACACTTCTGTCTGTGTGGATAATATCTAATTGAAGGAAACAGTATACAGAGTCATTGGTGATGGGCTGTTTTTTGTTGTTTATGATTTAGGAACAAGTTGTCAAAGCTTGAATATTGGGCTCATCATATTAATAATTGTGATGCTTAGACAAATGCCTATAAGGGCGTTCCTTTTTATAAAGACTGTGTGGATTTGGAGATCAATTATTAATCAGGATTTGTGTTTTATTTTTGCATCTAATCCTTGTTATTTAACAGTCTCTGCAATGATATGATTAGCAAGCTCAAAGGAGGAATTGTTGGTTAAGACCTGTTTATTAACTACTGGTCTTACCCAAAATTAGTGATTATTTCAATTGGGTTTTCTAATCCTGAGGCAGTTACATTTATTATGTAATCATTCAACAAAATTAACCGCTAGAACACAGTATTAGTATTTTGATTTTGTGTTGTGCTTTGACTTACTTAAGACAAATGCATTAAAGCTCCGTATTGTAACGTTAGCCTTCCTGACTAATCACTGTAGATTTTGTCTAGACTGTGGGAAGAGCTGTTATGCTTATACATGTTCTGTAAGACCCTAACATCTGCATATCTCAGTACACTCTTGAAAAAGTGCTTCATGATGCCATAGAAGAACCATTTTTGGCTGTATGGTTCCACAAAGAACCTTTAACATCCATAGAACCTTTCTGTTTCACAAAATGTTGTTTGTAGTGGAAAAAGGTTCTTTAGACTGTAAGTTAGAAAGACTAAAAGGTAAAAAAAAATGGTTCTGTTGGCTGAATAGTTAAGAGTGTATGAGATGGATGGTTTTTAAAAGCCTCATCTTTAAGCAGCAGAGGTCTAGGCTCACAATTTGAACACATTAAGAGGAACCAATCAGGTTTTATTTAAATTCTGCATAAATGTATTTGTGCAGTTGTGTGATATATACATATGATATGTCTTTCATATATACCAGATGACAAGTTAGTGTTCCTCTCTTATTCTTCTCTTTCACCGTCTGTGGAGACTTTGCTCCTCTGGGAGATTATGTTTTTCTCCTCTATGTGCTGCTCAACTGTAAATTGCATTTCAGTCTTAATTTGCAACTTATGCTCCCAAGCCACTGCTTTGCTTGTTAAATGCACGTTATCACAGATAAGTTTCAGGTAATCAATTAATTGACAGGAACTGTTTGGACAAATGCAGTCAATATATTATTGTGTAAAACCAACAAAATCCTTGCTCACAAATTGAATGATGCATATTTTTAGCCCAGGTAATTCTTTTGGGGTGGAGACAGAAGTGACGTTGGTTATTTCTCGTACGTCAGCATTGACAAAGGGTTGTATGGCCGCCCAGGTTGCACGTAACACCCCTGTTAGTGGAGCCCCATCCACAGACACTGAGGGGGGGATTCAGAGGAAGGGGCGTGTTGTTATAAGAGGGGAGCGCAAGAGAGCTGGCAAGCAGTTGAACAAGCCCAGAAGCTGAAGATTGGACATAACCACGACACTTCAAGAGTGAAAGTGAGAGAGACGGAGACTAAACCTCAGACTGCAGGTAAAATCAAGTGTCATGATGATTCTTCATTTTGTGTATTACATCCAATTTCAAAGTGGGATGAAGATTATGCCTGTATTATTGTGTCATACTTGTTTTTTGCCTGTTATATTTGGACATTTTAGTCAATTTTTAGTAAACCTGATGGTGTATTACCATTAAATATTTGTTTAATTTAAAATGACAGCAGTTGTAGTTTCACTTTTTATTGGTTACAACCAAATTTTTTTTTAAGGGGGAGTTTGAATTAGGATAATGATTGTGTGGTAAGGGTTTTGGTCCCAGGGTGACATTTTAATGGTTAACATAATATCAGAACCACATAAACTTAACATAAAGTAACAATGAGCTGTTTTTATTCTGTTGCTTGGAAAGTTTGGTAAAAAACGTTGTCCGATAAGACTGTATAAGCATTCAGTGTATATTCACATTCGTATGCTTGAATTTTCATTCCAATATTTTCTGTAGTTGCAGCCTAAACAGAAGAGCAACAAGTGTATTTTTCATTCATACTACAGTTTCCTGCTTCTCGAACCACACCTTATTTACAATTAAAAGAAATAATAATTCACTCAAGCAAATAAATAAATAGGGATTTATATCTAACCAGCATTAGAATGCAGGAATCTGTAGTCTTCAGGTTTTATGTATCCTGCATAGAGACATGTTGCTCCGATGTGTTCTCATTAAAACTGCAGTTCACAGTATATGACATGCCTCAAAAATGTTCGCATTCAAATCAACTTGAAGATAAAAACGTGTTCCAAACTGCATCCCATTATGAAATTTATGTAGCAATGCACAATATGCATGTAAACATGAATGCATTTGTGTTGTTTTGTGTTAATATTGAAGCTGCAGTGCATTAGAGAGAGCAGTTTTCCTCTGATTAATTACCTTTGCGTGTTAAATTGATTTGAACCCAAAATCCATTACAGCAGAAATGTTACATGCATAATCATTCACATCTATCAATTACGGTTGTACTCTCTTTAACAGAAGCGTTAATCTATTAAATCAATGTATGTTCTCAGTGGATTTCTAAACACTGAAGCTTCAGTCACTTCTTCAATATTAATTAAAATGAAAAACACAACTGTAGTCTTTCCAGGATCATTCAAACTGAACTTAACTCAACACTGTTCTCTCACATTGATTACATTGATGTATAATTGTGACACTTAACTGATTGGATTTCATCAGTGGGTTTGGTTTAGCTGGAGCTGTACAGTAGCTCTCGAAAGCAGTGCTGTAATTTCTTACTGTAATCTGAGACTACACCATGCATATAAATTTGATTCTATCACTCATTGTATGAATTATTATTTTTATTCATGTAAAGTTATTCATAACTTTCTCATATATCTAAATCATTGATTTTGCACTGAAATCTCAAAACCCTCTGAAGAAAACAGATTTTCTATGAGTCAAACCATATCTATACATTTGGTCTGTTCACCTTTGTCTTTGATTTTGAAAGGAACCGACAGTGACATCTATAGAATTTTCTTCTCACAATGGAAATATCATGGTTTCAAAAAATGTCACGCTCATTCTTGGTCATAGGGAGGATAATGCAAAGACTGATGATTTTTTTAATGTTATATACCATATATATCAAAACGTTATTCTTGAGTTGTAATGGACTGTTTTAAAAAGTTACAGAATTTAAAAAAAGTTTGAATAGTTTGTTGAAGTTTGTTCTTGTAATCAAGCAATAATGTTAATAAATTGTCTAAAAAATGTGTTTTGAACATTCCCAGAACATTCAAAATAACATTTTTAACATTTTTGTTACTTCATGGAAACATTAGAGAAATGTTCTTATAACCTAAAATTGTTAGCTGGGTAATGGCCAGAAAAAAAAAAAAAAATGAAACCAGCAGAGGTGATTTCACAGAATGTTGTTTGAGCATCTGTGTGCTTCAGTCGTGGTGTGGGGACAGAATGAGAATAAGATCTGCTGTTTACTGTGGAGGTGATATGATCAGCTGTCTGCTGGAGAAGACGAGCAGGTCTAAACGGATCAGACACATGCCCTTACATTTAACACTCCATGTGGGTAAACGCTACAGACAAATCAGGTCCTATATGGAGAAATGTATCACCACTATACTAAATAACAGAACCACAGATACCAAAATAATGATCGGTTACAGAATTTTAAAAGTTTGAATAACATTTTTATAGCCAAGCCATAACGTTAATACAATGTCAGATGTTTTGAACGTTGCTAGAACTTTCAAAATAACATTTGTAACATTTTTTGTTACTTGGAAATGTTAGGGAAATGATCTTGCAACCACAAATTGTTAGCTGAGGAGTTACAGAATTAGTATTGCACCTGGCAGATGCTGAGTTTGATTTGTTTACCTACAGCTTTATGTTTGTCACTTCCAGCTGCCTTCATGTTTTCTGTCTGACACAGTTGTAATAAGCAATACGAGCAGAGAGTAATTATAAAAAAAATCCATTACTCTCCAGTTAACTGTGTTAATTATGTTAGTGGTTTACTTGTTCAGAAAACTTTGTGTCAAGTTTTTAGTACGTTTCTTGTCCGCATCAGGGGCTGTGATTATATTTATTTATTTGTTCACAGAGCAGAGACATTACATCTCAAAATACATCTGTACTCTGGAGTTCTCAGAAAGATTTTTGTTGGCTTTCATCAAAAAAGCTTTCAGAAGTGTGTGTTTCTCGTCTATGCAGCCGTGACTAATGTGTGCTGGCGCAGCGTGAGTCAGAGACGAGAACTGCATTCGCTCTTTCTCTCCCATGCTCATTTCCTTCTCATTATGCCTCACACACACTAATTCAGACGTTAATTAGAGCCTGTGACTAGTTTCCTTAATGAACTTCAGTGTGTGTGTGAAAAAAAACAGATGGTGATTTACAAATTTTGAGGTTTCATTGGTGATGGTATTGGTGGTTGATTTACAGCATTAAACAAAATGTAATTTTTTTAAAAGATTATCTGAAAAGATTATCAGTTAATATCAATGAGGATTCCTTTAGCTGACTGGCACTGGATGGGTCAGAAAGGTGTTTCCCAGCCAACAATTTTAGGTAACATAAACAATTTAAGTAACATGAACGTTAAAAATGTTTTTTTGAAAGTTCTTGGAACATTTGAAACGACCAGGTTTTTTAGATGTTAGTAAAATGTTCTGCTAACAGCTTAAGAATAAATGTTTTGAAATGATATATATAACATTAAATAAAGTTCTGCAACATTACTGCAGGAAATTTTTTAGATAACGTTAACCAACATTATGCGAATGTTCCCTGTTAGTTGGGTTTCTGACTAGTTACATCTCATAGTGAATATAGTGAATGTTCTTGTTATAAAGGTATTACATTCATGAACCAGAGGACAAATGAGAAGAACCAGCCAATAAAACAGCAAACAAGGTCTGAAAACCAGATTGCTGTTTCATGTAATCAGATATAGCTAATTTAGAATCCCTGGTGCAGCCAAATTGCAAAGCATATTATATCAGTGCGTGATTCAGAATATATATTTAAAGTTCCTGTTGAAAAAAGAAACTGAGCTTGGAATGTTTGGAAAACCATACGAGAAAATCTCCTAGAAAATGCATGTCAAAAAATTCTTTTCTGAAAAAGTTTTCTGCTGCCTTCATTCAGAGTCCCGCTGCCTGCTGAGACTAACTCTCTGCTGTTTGTGTGTTGCAGTGTGTGTTCAGTGTAGAAGTCATGTCGTCGTTTTGGACTCTTCTGCTTTTAAGTTTGTGCAGACTGGCTCACAGTAACTGTCAAGGGGACTGTATAACCTGTGGACTCCTCCTACCTGAACAGCAAACGTTTAATACACTGGTGAGGGTCACAGCCCTATGTAGTACACATTCTGTTTAAAGCAGAGTTTACATTGACCTGACTCGTTTGAATCCAATTTCTAGCAAACTGCACATTAATCTAATTCAGTATGTGTGTACTTTTATAATTGTGTTCCAGCTTGACAAATAAATACAGTAAAGCTTGACAAATGTTATTCCAACTGTTTGTAATTCTGTAATGTTTTAGAAGCATTCCAGTAACAATGTAAGAATAACGTTTTTGATATATATGACATATGATGTTAAAAACGTTCTACAAACATTACTGCAAAAACATTTCTGATAACATGAATGCAAGAACGCATGATTGTAAAACAGCAAAAATGTCTCAAAGTTTACAACACAATCAGAATAACAATTTCATGAGGAAACTGATAGAAATCAGCTTTGTTAAAAGTGGCTGTAATCAAACTGAAATGATCAAACAGCTGTGACCGGGGTTATTGGGGTTACGTCTGCCTGTAATTGGCTGCTGTGGATGATTGACAGTTGGTTGGGGCACCAGATGGATCTTTGTGGGCGTGGTTTTCCTCTGTGACATCAGCAGACTCATTCACAGTCATGTAGTATATGAGAACACATTCATTCATACTGTCATACATAAGGTGCGTAATAAAATCTATGTTATGTATAATTGTTGTCTATAACCCCATTTTTGTATATATCTGTGATTTTGCAGGTATGTATTCTGGAATGTGAGACACAGACGTCCCCAACCTTGACCTGGGATTTGTGTAACCAAGCAGTGGCTTTGAACCAGGAGAAAGAAACATCAAAGCGGCCTGATGACGAATTAGAGCCCATGGCCACAGTGAGCATAGGAAATAACAATGGTGTAGAATATACTGAGGCTTTGGAGCAATTTCGACACGCTGTGCAAGCTCTCCGCAGCCAGCAGCCCTCAGAAGATGAGGAGGCCCTGCAGAAACTCGGACTTTCGTATGATCCAAGGATAGAGGAGGACCAGGGTGTCGATGTGGAAGAAGAGAAGGGTGGAGATGCAACCGTAAATTTATCAAAGCGATTCGGTGGCTTTATGAAAGGTCGCCACGGTTTCCGAAAGTTGGTAAGCTCCGGAAGGTCTTTGCAGAAACGCTACGGTGGTTTTATAGGGATAAGGAAATCTGCCCGGAAATGGAACAACCAGAAGCGTGTGAGTCAGTTACTGAGGCAGTACCTGAGCCTGACGGGCCGCTCGGGTCACATCAGCAGCCTCCCCGCAAGAATCTGAAGACAGAATGATGTGTAGATGACCTTTAGTACAGGCTTTCACTTACAGAACCTCCACTGCTCATCACATATCAATATCTCATGCCCCTGTAGTACCAATATCTGACTCCCCGTGAAATTGTGACTCCCCTGTTTCTCCCTACTGTGGTCAGGATTAGGATTAGGTGTAAGGGCAGGCTGTACAGATAAAGTCCAGTCAGGTGTCAGCCTCCCCAGTGTACTAATCAGAAGCAGGGGAGCTGTAACTTCCTGGGGAGTCATATTTTGGGACATGAACTAGATTATTCTGTGTTGTCTTTATTGACATTTTCATAGTGCCGCTCCTGACATCAAAAACACATCAAAAGTTGTTGTTAGGACAATGTTGCTGATGAAAACCTGTTCATTTAGGAAACAATATTATTAGAACGCAAGAATCAGTTACAAATGAGAGCAGTGGGTTCAGAGGAGTCAGGGTGCAAAAGTTTTTTCATTTTCTGATGATTCACATTCTGAAAAGCACTTTATAAATGCATTTCCCTGCACATAGCGATGTGCTAAGATTGGCTGATTTGAACACATGGACATCTGTGACGTCTTAAAAAAAGTAATCAAAAAGCTGGATGTTTTAAATGCTGTATTTCCTTCCAAATCAATGTTTAACAAAATGGGTCTACAGGAAGAAATCTGATGTTAGTAAGACGTTTGAACGTTTGTAGGCCGGTGCTGCCCCCCTGAGCTTATAACTTGAAGTGATTGTTTAAAGCTGCTTACTGGTTACTTCTTTAATCATTTGGTTCCACCTCATTGTCAGTCAAAACTGGTAATGAGATTGGCTGTTTCTGTGTTGCACTCACCCCACCTGTCTGTGTTCATGCATGTACAAATGAAGTCATCTTAGATTCTCCCTCACATTAATAGTGGCTGGTTAATGGAATTGTTTTATTATTACTATTTTTAAGCCATCAGCAGGCACAGAGAGAATGGGCAGATACTGTACAGTATTCTGGTGTAAAAGGAAGATCTGTTTCATTTCAAACACATTCTTTTTCATTTCATTTCAAACACATTCATTTTCATTTCATTTCAGTTTCATTTCAAACACATTCTGTAAAGCTTTACTGGAAAGTGAGTGTTACTTACATTCTTCTCCATTTGTACATGAAATGCACATAAAAAGCCAATAAAATAATTTTATGGTTGTTCTTGTTATTTGTCATGCACAAATGACAAGCTTCTGAAATGTGTATATTGTATCTTGTGTTTTTAAATTCATACATAAGTTTTAATATAGTGTGAGGCTTTTCCTCAGATCCAGTATTGTACACGATAAATTCCAAAGGAACCAGGCCAAACTGTTCTCAGAGCAGTCTTCAGTCAAACTCTTTTACTCGGTTTTGCAACAGAACTTTGGCATTCCAT
The DNA here is from genome assembly GCA_036877525.1 of Chromobotia macracanthus. Lineage (NCBI taxonomy): Eukaryota > Metazoa > Chordata > Actinopteri > Cypriniformes > Botiidae > Chromobotia > Chromobotia macracanthus. Next base: position 1,763,725 of record JAZGTH010000078.1, read on the forward strand.
CAAAAGGTTATAGCTGCACTTTGATCTCCATTAAACAACATCAGTCACGTCATCTTTTTATCTTCATATCCGTCAGTTTAGATTGATTAGGAAGCTCCTCGTTCAAACCCTGCAGTACGTAAAGTCGTGACTAAATTCTGTGTAAATACGTACAAAAAACAATACATGGCATTACACTGTTACACCTTCCAGGCTAACAAAACAGCAATAGAAAAACATGAAAATGTTTAAAGCAGTACATTGTCCACAGTGTACAAAAATCAACAATCACTTAAATATCTCAGATGTGGATGAAGTGCAAAGCTGGAGTGGAGTAAAACCCACTTTTTCAGATACAATTTAGTCTAACAAGAGGGCAAAATTCAACTAGCCAGTATGAACAGCTAGTAGTTAACCAGCTCAGTTTGTGGGAGATTAACGAAAACACTTTTAACTGAGAAAACAGAAAGGTAGAAAAGTGAAACACGGGTTTCTCTACAGTGCAGGAAATAAAGGAAACAAATTCTTTCTCATCTCCTGAAGTCTTTTTTAGTCTGGGAAGCGCTGACAGGCTTTTTTCCAGCGGCAGGCGGTGCACCATTGGTCCCTGCGGTCCACACCGTACACTTTTCGGCACTTTTTGGCCTCACCTCTGCCCTTTCTAAAAGCACAAAATCAAGAAATACAAGGTAAAACTGACAATCTGTTTTATCTGTTTTAAACCTTAAAAGTGACTTTGAAATCATTTGTAGCCAGACGGTTTTTATTATGTTTAATATTAAATACTATTTTTTCACTTAAAGCATTTCATTGAAAAGTCATATGAAGCCAAACTGACATTAGAAACAGAAATCAGATCCGACGGCTTAAATTATAAACCATTATTTTTAACTTATATGTAGGGAGATCGTGTTGAACACTGATCTGTTTTGTACTTGAGTAATAACTCGTTTTTGTTATTTTTTTAACCCGTAACCTGTAAAGTTATTGCAGCTTTAACTGAAGAGGACAGTTTTTATGAAGCAGTTCATTCTCGTACCTGAAGGAACAGTGCCCTCTAGACGGAGATGCGCTGATCGTCTGTGGTCTGATGGAGGTGCTACTGCGCTGTAGCCATTGTTCTCCAACACTCACTGACCTGCTGCGAGATGTTGAGATCTACAGGACAAAGATCCACTTTATAATTGACTTTATAATCACTCTCACTTATGTTTTGATAATAACTTTCATACCGCCTGTCCTGTCATAAAACTTGTTTTTAAATATTGCTCACATTTTTGCTGTTGTATATGCATTTCCGAAATTGTTCGCTTTTTTATTTCTATGTACTTTTAATAATTCATATAATAATTAATAGTTCATTGTAATATTAATACATTTCACCATTTGATATTAATAACATTTGGAGTCTTGAGTCCTGAGTCAAAACCAAGTGAAATCCTCTGATCTAGTCTTTTACATTCCACAAGAAGATACAAACAAACTAAGTCAACCCTAAACCTCAGACTCAAGATACAAACAATTCACAAAACAAAATACGACTCTGAATAAAGCGTCTAAGATGGCAGAACGTAAGAAAGAGAAGAAGATCAACCTGAGGTTTGTGCAGGACATCACCAGGCAGCATCCAGCTGCATGAGGCGGGAGATCCAGGAGAAACCTGAATGGGTGAGCAGGCCTGCAGAAAAGAACATAGCAAAACATTTACACAAAACGTAAACGTTTTAGCATGACTACAGAGTCAACTGTTCAGACTACAACAACAAAATTTTTCACTTTAATAATAACATGAAGTCTCTCACCTGATAGAGATGTTCTGTGTGAATCTGCCACACACTGCTTGGAGCTGATTGGCTGAGAAGGCTTGACTGGACCGGGGCATCTTGACATCCTGTGGCCGTTTGGCTTTGTGTGGAGCTGCAGGAAGTCCAGGTGCCACTGGAGAACGAAGGAGCAGGAGATGGAGGTGCAGTCTCCTCATCTTCAGAGGAGACCTCAGTGTAGTAGAAGTCTTCCTCTCTGTGAGACTGCTCTGAGCCTCTACTGCGTAAGAGGAAACAAGAAGAGAGAAGAATAAAAGACGTTATTCAGTGGTTATTGCAGGTCTGCTAAATGAGCTCAATTTATGTTGTTGGTTCTACACAATGTATAACATTAAGCTAAATGACAGTTGAGATTGCTTAAAGCTTCAATCCGTACCTTTTCTTGGTTAAATATCAGTTATTGTGCAAGGACATAACTGATCGGTGTTCAGAACAGTCTTACCTCGATTCACAACTGTAAGTTTATAATATTGATTTATAATTTGATCTGTCGGGTCTGATTTCCCAGGAAAATGTGAGTTTGGCTTGTAAAGTATGTAAAGTAACCTGCAATTTTCTGTTTTAAACAGACAGGCAAAAGTTACGTATTGCAGCTTTACTTTATTTAAGATGCGTTCGTGCCATCTCTGTTGTTTTTAGTGGTTGGTATGTACTCACCCCAGATGAAGAATGCGAATATGTCGTTTCATTCCAACACGTGATGTCAGGACTTTCTCACAGCCGGGCCACAGACACCTGTATGCCGCCCTGCTCAAGCTCTGTAAGAAAGACAGAGACTCAGACATACACATATTTTAAAAATATCAGCTTCCAAACTTTTCCTACACACCCTCAGGTTCAGAAACAGTTCTGTCATTCTCACCTTGCACCTCCTGGCCTCCAGCTCCTCACATGTGGTTTGGTCCAGTTCCATGTGCAGTCCCTCGTCTGCCAGTTGGCTTGGGCTTCTGTCCGTCTCAGTGACGAACGGGGAGGGGGCAGGGCTTCTACTGCCATGGTCCCAGCTCCAGTAACCACTGCTGCCACTGTCAGACAGCTCGCCTCCGCAACACTCCATGTCCCCTACAGTCACAAACACAAAATACAGGACGTGTGAATAATACAGCCAAAAGCACAGAACTACTTGATAAACATCTGTTTGTGTTTTACAAATATTCTAAATAGCAAAAAGAATAACACATGCCAAAATTAAACGTGAATATAACATGAGAAAAAAGTTGGAAAAACTGTAATATATAAGAACATATTTGAAATAAAAAAAATTAAGCAGGTTTTGACTGTAAATGTTTCTGTAGCTCAACTGGTAGAGAATCGCGTTAGCAGAGCAAAGGTTGGGGGTTCGTATTCAAGGGAACACACATACTGATAAACTGCATACATCTCGAATTCACTGTAAGTTGCTTTAAATGAAAGCATCTGCCAAATGCATAAATGTAAAAAAATGTCATTTGATTGGAACTAGTTTTTGAAAGAAGCCAACTCACCCAGGAGCAGATCTCTCTGTGGGGAGGTCTGTACCACTGGACTGCAGGACAGACTAGTGAGAACCATTGCAGCCATGATCTCATCCATCTCCACTGACTCTGGACTCCTGACATATGACAGTAAGTGAAGATGCTTTTATAAATACTTCATGCTTACTTGTGCAGTCATGACAGATTCCTATAGAGTTACCCCATAAGAAAGGACAAAGCACAAATGAGATCCTTCTTTTGTTTATCTACTGAGATTAAACTGGTTGCAGAATGGAGACATCAGCTAAAATCCACTTTAGTAAAGTATGTCTTATAACAGGACATTCAAAAATGACACTTGTAGCAAATGGATCATGGTCCGATTTGCCAGGGAGGTTTCTGTAGGTCACCTGTAAGTGTACGGGTCTGCACCAGAAGACCGTGGGAAGGTGCGGTTTGTATTCTGTGTGTCGACATCAGCAGACCGCTCGATCTCCTGCCCTGTATTCATCATCTTCTGTGTGCTCACCTCCTCTGTCTGCCCGCAGCACTGCATGTAGATCTGTGAGGACTGGCAGCAGTGATACAGGCTTGAAATACTCGACCATTCTCTGTCACCAGGTGATGCACACATCACTGATGCTTACCGATCCGTCCTGTCTTTCTGTGGCGGTCCGGTCCAGTCCGTCTCCGGCTCTGACCGCAGTCATTCTGCACAGCTGATCCAGCTCTGGCTCTCCACACAAAAAGCTGAAAACATGCCATTGCCTGTTGAGCCATACCCAGCTAACAATTTCAGGTTGTAAGAACGTTTTCCTAACGTTTTCATTAAGTACCAAAAAGGTTAAAAACGCTATTCTGAATGTTTTATGAAAGTCCAAAACGTTCAGTGTTTCAGACTTTGTATTAACGTTGTCGTTTGGTTAAGACAACGTTACACAAGCGTGTTTTCCTTCTGCTACGTTTTCAAAACGTGTTACAACGTAACAACAACGTTTCAATGAATGAAACAAAGTAACGTGACTGCGAAAACGTTTAGATAACTTTGACGAACTTTAGGAGAACGTTCGGTGTGCGCTGGGATAATGTGTGACGTCACACGGGCCTGCGGCAGCACGAGCTCGTGACGTCCGGCAAAATAAACACACAAACTCACAAAGCAGCCACTGTTCACAGATCAGATGCGGGCGGCTTTATATAAACACCGACACTGTTGTGTTAAAGACAAATACCTTAAAGACGGACGACAGACTCCCGGCGCGGTCTGATGCTTCACTTCGCTGTTTTGGGCCAACACGCCCCCATCATCAGACTTTATTATCGGACTCAGATACTGTAACTCCGGGTTTGAGACGCGAAATCATGGTGAGATCAAACCCGGCACTGGAGCTCGGAGTGCGTTACGCTTTTGTCCATGTAATGCATCGTTTGATAAAGACTGAATCGTACGCCTGTCTGAAACTTTCAACATTGTGCTTGCGTTCATTTGCGGGGACGTGTGTTTTCGTCCCGTGTGTGTCCCCTAACAAATCTGAATCCATCCGCGCCAGCAATCCAGATCCGCGTTTTGAAGGTGACGCTGTAACGGGCGGCTACAGCCAGCAAAACAAGCCCCGCCCCGCGGGCGGGATCCGCGCTCTGATTGGCTACACGGGAGGCTCGATGGACACGCCCTCTCCGAGCACCGTGTTCGGGCACGAGTTTACCGGGCTGACGCGCCGTTAACGATCACCGACCGGCCGACCGGTTACAACGAAATAAAACACGTTTGTGCCAATGATCCTCGAATATAAGGACCTGAAACGCATACAGATGAAGTGCATTTGTAAGCGCCCCGTTAAAACCATCCATTTAATATCTATAAACAATAATAACTACAATCGCGGTAGGATTGCAATGTTAACCGTGCAAACGTTTACGTTATTCGGGCTGTTGGATGATGTTACCCGTGATGTGACGCTACACAAAGATGATCTTGTTATTGTGCATCAGACATTTGTTAAACTGTGAGCTTATTGCATTGTGCTGGTTTTGGAGGGCTGTTTCTATAAGTGCAACATGCATCTGTATAACTAATATAACACGTAAGATATTGATTGTTTTAAACGTTGTTTTCTCAAACAGACGTGAAAATGATCATTTATAAGATTTCTTCTTGTGACGTGTGGGTTTGTCGACGCGCCGTGTCACGTGACTCGCGTTGACCTGCAATAACCCGTCAACAGCATGTTAGATCTGACAGATTTATTATAACTGGCGGAACATTACATTTATATATATATATATATATATATATATATATATATATATATATATATATATATATATATATATATAAATATATATTATAACAAACATGTCTATAAACTGGACATTTTGAACGTTCCTAAAACTTTCAAAATAACTTTCTCGGCATTTTAATTACCTAATGGAAACGTTACGGAAACATTTCTACTATCTAAAATTGTTAGCTGGAAGGTTCCCATAAAAACTGCAGGAATCTGAGAAGTTACGTATTGAATATTTCAATATCTGAAACGAATAAAGTTTTGTAATGTAACTTTGCTGCCTCCTCGTGTTGAATGAAGGTATAACACAACGAGATCCAAAAATAGGCAAAGGCTTCTGAATTTGATTTACTACCATTTATATATATTGAACCGAAATAAAAAATTGACATTAATTTCAGAATTTTCTCATTAGACATCATGAAGTCCAGCCAATGCTGTTCATCTCAATGCAGTAAGATAAGTTACAACTGTGTTTTAGAAACTGTCCCTCACAAATGATGTCAATGTTGTCTATATATGAGCAATGTCTTACATGCAATATAAGAAGAAATAAAACTCATGAAACCTGTACAGTAACACTTTTCTTATTAGCCACATTTTATTTTAAACACATTTTAAATACAAAGGTATCTTAAAGCACTTTTTTGTTTGGGCGAAGTGATTTCAACGTATTTCTACACCACTGAGGTAGAAATGATTTGATGTAGGGACATAAAAAACAAATAAAAAGCAGCAGCATACACAAACATTTCAGACCTTCATTTGTGCAAGAGAACTACAGTAGAAGCAAAGTGTTTATACCGGACAGTTTTAGACCTTCTGTTAGTACTTCTGTTATATGAAGAGAGCAGAGAAAGATCCTGAGCAAATTAGACTCATGTGTTCCTGTACAACAACAATAATTACTAGCAAACAAGCCAAGCAAATCTGCTGGCATTAGAGCTGGACTTTACTGAGGTCAAAATAAAAGTAACGTCTTTGTTCCCCTCATCACCCCTCCACCTCAACCCTCTGAAAACCCAGTTTGGGTCAAATCCATCTTTACTTCTTAATTTGAATGTTTTTGACATACTGTCCCAGAGTCCAGAGAGTTTTCAAGTAAACAGACCAGTTATGCAAACGAATACAATGTTGAATACAGTATTGAATCTTAGAGGAATGTTGGCAAAGTGGCAGATTGTCCTGAGCAGTGGAAAACCCACTTAGTGTTTGTACTCGGCATGATCTGGAAAATATTTGATGTTTAGTAAGTCAAATATCTTCCTAAAGCATGAGATCTGATACATAGCTTAAAAGTAACTAAATAAACATAGAAAAGAAAAAAATGACATATGACACATCAAAGTTTTGATAACCACACTGTACTGACCACTGAAATAAATTATCTGTTCAGATTAGTCACCATAATCTGTTCATCTGGTTCTGATTATGTGTAAATACAGTTTATGATTCGTGTAATAATAAATACCTGTGGTTGATACTGTAAAACTAAGTAAACCTGTCTCTTAAATCTGTTTAAGATTCATTCAGTCAGACACTTTTTTCTTCAGCTGCCTTTGCACCGCTGCTCTCATGAGAACTGCAGTCAGAACACTGCACAGCACCAGGACAAAGAAAGACCCTGCGGCCAAAACGATGAAGAGTTCCCCATGCACCTCCACTACAGACTGCTGCTGCAGCGTGAAGTCTTTCACCAGTGCCTGCAGCTGACATAGAGTGCACATGGCCAGGAAGATATGGAAGATCTGATGACCATGGCCAACGATGTCACAGGTTCCTGGAAAGAAACGCTCAGGAACAGGGCAGGAGAAGAACACACCTGCTAACAGAAAGAACACCACCTGCAGAGCGTGGAACCTCAGCACTGGCTCATCCCAAGATCTGGTGGCCAGACGATGAGCTACGGGGCTGATGTCCAGCACATACGCCAGGCTGGTGGGAATGATCTGACAGATCTTCCTGCAGAGGGGGTATGGACGTCGGTAACGGAATTTAGCGAAGCAGCAGCTGGCGCAGGACAGCCAGGCGAGTGCCGCAGCCCCAGGCAGAAACACGGCGCCCACTGGGCTCTGTCTCCACTCGGGCTCGGAACAATAAAAATAGTGGCCTAATGCACAGCCATATTGGTAAATGGCGACTCCAACATAGTCCAGGAAGAAGAGGGAGTAGTGAGCCAGCTCACAGTGAGACTGCAGCAGGTGGGCGGCCACGCTGCAGCTGAGGTAAGTGAGTGAGGACATCACATATAAAAACAGAGGCAGAGAGGCCACATTCAGAGTCAGCCCCCATGTCCCTGCAAAGAATGAAAAGAGGAGTACAACCGCAGGGATCGCCAGCAGGTGTGTCCACACATTGAGCAGCTCATTGTGGCTTTGGAAGAGGCTACAGAAGTAGTTTCGCCAGTCCTGGTGGATAGGACGGTAACCAGACAGGATGTAGGGCTCACGAAACAGGCTGGGCACATCAGAGGCAAGCACGGTGGCCTGGGGGCAAGGAAGAGAGGGTAACCAGTTTGACAGGCGTGGCAAATTACCCAGCTGAGGTAAACTCAAGGTAAGCTCAATCAGACGGCCCAAAACTCCGCCTGACATGGTAAAACTTTGAATTACAATGGCGAAACGTGAGCTGGCACAGGCTTCGAGGAGAGCTGCAAAGAGAAGCAGAATGAAATATGAGGGTGAATTATATTTACAAAACAGCCAGGCATGATTCATACTGTTGGACAGAGCCAGTTCTTGTTAAACTAACCCTCTTACAGCTGATAAGTTAATACCCAGCCTTTGTTCATTGTGTTTACCAAGCACTCACATTGTTCTGCTGTATATCACTCCATAGCTGAAGGACCAAACCTACAATGTCATTCTCCAACAATACTCTCAAAACCTGCCTGCATAGACAGCATTGTTGGGTACAGACTACAGGTAATTAAAAGGTTATACATAATGTTCAGAAATGCTGCATTCTCCCAATATTCACTTTGACATAACCTTTATCTGACATGTTATGTACCACAGCTTAACCAGCAGTATCACTAAATATTTATATAAACGTCAAACAAATCAGATTTTTCTTTTCTAACAACTTCTGCGTTATTTTATATGTTGCAAGGGTGCACAATAGCACCACAAAGTAAAATTTCAACCAATGTAATAACAAGAAGCAAGAACATCAGATGTTTCAGACACGTCTCAGTCCAAACTCTTGTTTTTAAGCAAATAAATAAAAATGTGTACAAGTCAGAAGTGTTTACCTGTTCAGTGTGTCTATAGGAGTGAGAATAAAAGCTGCGTCTATCGGACGCGTTTGCAGTCTCAATTGCGCGACCTGTTGCGCCGGTCTGCGTGGGTGCGGGCGGGGCTGCAGCCTCACTTCAGATGACTCAAAGATGTCGAGAAAAGCTCTTTAAACTCTTTAAATGACCTTTAAACAGCGACCTGTATTGTATTTTATTTTTTCATTGACTTGCTTATTATTATTATTATTATTATTAACACGTCAAAATGCGCCCGGACCAATTTTGCTCTACACTTAAATCAAGGTCAGGGGAAGCAAATGATAAGGTTTATAACAGTAAAATAACAGTACAGAATGGCATAATATATCACATAAAATAGCATAATGACACGACAGAAATGTTTGTAGTATTTCTGCAGTGACGGTAAAAGTTCATGTTTGTGCAGACACGTGACGTAACGCGACCGCCGTGCGCGCATGCGCCACAGCGCCACGATTTTCGCGCGAAATACTAAAGTGGGCTGGGTCACGTCATCGCCGTGTGGGTTCCGATTGGATGCCGGCGAGTCACGGGCGTGTTGGCCAATCAGCGCTCAGATTCCACTGTGAGGGAACGCCGAGTGGCGCGAAACAGACTCACAACGGCGCTGCGCGTCGACGCGAGCGGATCTGCTTGTTTTCTTCACATCTTTAAAGAAAGATTTAATCAAACATGGCGGCTGAAGCTGTAGACGATCAAGAGATGCGGGAGGCTCAGAGGGATTACCTCGATTTTCTTGACGATGATGTAGGAGTAACGCAGTGATTACAGCATTGATAACTGTTGCGTGCATTTGATCGCGTTTGCTGACAGCTTCTGCTTTTTATTTCTATTGTTTTTATTGCAGCGAGATCAGGGCATCTATCAAAGCAAAGTCCGCCAGATGATCGGCGAAAACAAATCCAGACTCACGGTGAACGTCAACGACCTGCGCCGGCGCAGCGAAACGCGAGCGGCAAAGTACGTGTTCACTGTTTAAAGTGGCCACCCTTCAGTGTTTCCCAAAGTCAGTCCTGCTTCAGTATATGAACGCGTATGTAGTTGGACAGGCAGGCAGGACATCCAATCGTTGCGTTCGGACCGAATGCAACGATTGGACGAACCTTTAATGGTCCAGACCAGTGATTGCTTTCAGAATGTAAAGAGATGTTAAACCTGTATTAAACGTTTTGCCTTTATATGTTATATTATATATAAATATGACATATTTAACAAACTGATAACATCATGTTATAAATATGAGTTGAAACGAGTCCTCCTCCACCTACATCCACCAATATTAACAATCGGTGTGATACGAGTCAAGCAGGTTATGATACCTTTATTTATTTATATATATATATATATATACAATTACAGACGTGATTGTTTGAACTAAATTATATCATAGGCTGCTGAATAATGCATTTGAGGAGCTTCTGGCTTTCCAGCGTGCCCTGAAAGATCTCGTGGCCTCAATCGACGGCACCTATGCCAAGCAGCACGAGGAGTTTTTCATCGGTCTGGAGGGAAGCTTCGGCAGTAAGCACGTCTCCCCTCGAACCCTGACCTCTCGTCTGCTGGGTAGCATGGTGTGCTTGGAGGGCATTGTCACTAAATGTACGTCCAGGTGTGTGTGTGTGTGTGTGTGTGTGTGTGTGTGTGTGTGTGTGTGTGTGTGTGTGTGTGTGTGTGTGTGTGTGTGTGTGTGTGTGTATATATATATATATATATGCATCTCATGCATCTTGTTTGTTCTGTAGTATTACTGGCTGCATTATACATTTTCTGTCTGTGTTCACAGGCTCTTTGGTGCGTCCCAAGGTAGTGCGCAGTGTGCACTACTGCCCAGCCACTAAGAAGACTATGGAGCGCAAATACACCGATCTGACCTCTCTGGATGCCTTTCCTTCTAGTGCCATCTACCCTACAAAGGTATCATAACCTGCTTGACTCATACACACCGATTGTTAATATTGGTGGATGTAGGTGGAGGAGGACTCGTTTCAACTCATATTTATAACATGATGTTATCAGTTTGGGGTTTGTTTTTTTCATTATTTGTTATATTCAGGATGAAGAGAACAATCCCCTGGAGACTGAGTTCGGTCTGTCCGTCTATAAAGACCACCAGACCATCACGGTGCAGGAGATGCCTGAAAAAGCCCCAGCCGGTCAGCTGCCCCGCTCGGTGGATGTCATCCTGGACAATGACCTGGTGGATGCTGTTAAACCAGGTGACCGGGTCCAGTTGATTGGCACTTACCGCTGCCTGCCCGGCAAGAAGAGCGGGTTCACATCGGGCACCTTCAGGTAGAGCTTCAGGTTTTATTTAAAAAAAAAAAAATCATACTCCTGCCAGCATCATATGTGCTGTTAATGTCTCTTCCACACATGCTTGTTTAGGACGATTATGATTGCCTGCCACGTCAAGCAGATGAGCAAAGAAGTCTCACCCTACTTCTCTGCAGATGATGTGGCCAAGATCAAGAGCTTCTGCAGAACCCGTTCAAAGGTTTTTCCGTCTTTCAACAATTCAGATTTAAACCAAATCAGAACCTTCAACAGATGTATTACTGCAGTTTAAAGCCACTTTGAGTTTACTTCAACTTAAGTTGCTCCCTCAAATTGTTCTCTGTTTAGAGAGCTGAAATTTACAGTATATAACTGTAATATGTATATACAGTATAAAACTATGTAATGGAAAGTAATTCTGATTACGTTTCCCTAATATAAACATTTGTATTTTTCGTCTCTTAGAATTTATTTGACCAGTTAGCTCGTTCCCTGGCACCCAGTATTCATGGTCACGAGTACATAAAGAAGGCGATCCTGTGCATGCTTCTGGGGGGAGTGGAGAAGGTTTTGGAGAACGGCTCGCGCATTAGAGGAGATATAAACGTGCTTCTGATAGGTATGCATGAGAGGCGTATAAACAAATTACTGTATCGTATGCCCTACTCTTAAATATTTAAATATATGCTGAATGTATTTTGTCAGTCTAATGAAAGTTCTTATTGTTTCTCTCAGGTGACCCCTCGGTGGCAAAGTCTCAGCTGCTCCGGTATGTTCTGCACACGGCTCCTCGTGCTATTCCCACCACTGGCCGAGGCTCGTCCGGTGTGGGTCTGACTGCAGCCGTCACTACTGACCAGGAGACAGGTACTGACTTAAAGAAACACACACCATTGACCAGACAATAACCCTAAACACATGCATCTCTGGATGGTTTTAGGTTTAGTCTTTATATTTACATTTATGCTTCTCTGGAGGAGGTGTGGCTTCGTTGAGGACATGAAGAGAGGGTGGGATCTTATATATTTTGAGCTAGCTTGCTATTGCTAGCCTATCTGACATTGCCTACCCTACATTTAATGTGAGTGTGTGTGTCTCAGGTGAGCGTCGTCTGGAGGCCGGTGCTATGGTGTTGGGGGACAGAGGTGTGGTCTGCATTGATGAGTTTGATAAGATGTCAGATGTGGATCGCACGGCCATTCACGAGGTCATGGAACAGGGCCGCGTCACCATCGCTAAAGCTGGAATTCATGCCCAGCTAAATGCCCGCTGCAGCGTCCTGGCGGCTGCCAACCCTGTCTATGGCCGGGTAAGAGCTTCATTCCTCACAACAACTTCTCAGAGTCTTAATTATACAATCATGATTCTTAAAGGGACAGCGCACCAATATTGGACAATTACTTATCCTAGTGCTGTTCCAAATTCACATAATTGACTTATGTGAAATACCCTTGATTTTAAAATTCAGTTTTATATCATGTATTTAATACTAATAAATCAAGATTCTTTTTGGTTTAATTGATCACATTTTGTGTATTTGCAAAGTGCTGTTAAGTTGCACTTCAGAATAATTTTATTCTGATATGAACTCAAGCAGTTTCTAGTCATTGCTTGTGTTTTCCTCTCCTGTCTTACTGTCTGTGAGGTTATTTTGTTTCTCTGCGACTGCAGTATGATCAGTACAAGACCCCCATGGATAACATCGGCCTGCAAGACTCTCTGCTGTCTCGGTTTGATTTGCTCTTCATCATGCTGGATCAGATGGACCCCGAGCAGGACCGTGAGATCTCCGACCACGTGCTGCGCATGCACCGCTACAGAGATCCCCGCGAGCAGGAGGGAGCGGGTACGAGCTAATCCATAGAAACAGGATATGAATATCCAACAGTTAATTACTACATTATGTATTTAAGCTGTTTTTGTGTCACCAAAGGGAATTGCAGAAATTATTATTTTCAAACATATTTCCTAAACATTCCCTTGTCTTTGTCATTGATAAAGTGAGGAGATAGCCCCTCCCCCAAGCTGTCACTATTGGTTGAGCCAACGTTTGTGGGGCAGGTCGTGTTAATTAAACAGTTTAGATGTTACTGTGTGGAAATGAGAGTTCTGCATATTAAGTTTGCTGTTGCAGACTGTATTGTAACATGTTCAATTTCAGCCTTTAGTCTGAAAATCTTGTATACCAAGAATTAGTCATTAGCTGTTCAGTTTGTTGTGGCCTCACATGCGCATGTATGTCGCAGCTCTGGCTCTGGGTGGCGCAGTGGATGCGTTGGCCACCGAAGACCCTGACACAGCTCAGGAGGAAGAGGAGGAGCTACAGGTATATGAGAAACACAATCCACTGCTTCATGGCAGCAAGAGAGTCAGGTATGGAGAAGTGCACACCTGCTTTTATTACACACTTAACACCTGCTGTCTCTTCAGAAAGCTTTAAATTCAGACCAGATTATTGCCATTTTAAACCAAGCCTCTTTTTTTTATTATTGTTTGTTTGTCCTTATAGGGACCGAGTGGTGAGTAAAGAGTTCATGAGGAAGTATATCCACGTTGCAAAGGCGATTTCTCCTGTGCTGACGCAAGAGGCAGCCAATCACATTGCAGAGGAATACTCGAGACTGCGCAATCAGGACCAGATTGGTTCTGACATTGCCCGGGTAAATGCTGATAAAACTCATACAGATTTGAGTTGATGAGGAAGTGATAGATCTGAACCTGACAGATCTGAAATGTTTTGTCCTCAGACGTCACCGGTCACCGCGAGGACCCTGGAAACCCTGATCCGTCTGTCTACAGCTCATGCCAAAGCTCGCATGAGCAAAGCTGTGGAGCTGCTGGACACGGAGGTTGCCATGGAGCTCGTGCAGTTTGCTTATTTCAAGAAGGTCTGTTTGCCTAACCTGCCAGTTTAAGTAGTTCTGCCAAAAATAAATGTTCTCTCAGTTTCCTCATCCAGAGGCCATCCTTGTGTATGACTTTCTCCTTTCAGCCAAACAGAGTTATATTAAATAATATTCTGGCTCTTCCCAAGCTTTATAATGGCAGTGAATGGTGCCTGAGATTGAAGCTTCTAAAAGGATGAGGTTTAGTAAATTATCTTAGTTGGTTTCAGGATATTGAGGCTTTAATTTGTTTTGATGTTTATTTTAAGTGTTAGTTTGTAGGTAGCTATGGTTTACGTCTTTTGTTTTAATAAGTGATTCCAAGATCCAGTAGCTTCCTCATAATAAAAATTTGTCTCCAGGTTCTAGAAAAAGAGCGCAAGCGATCTAGAAATGAAGAGGAGGATGAAGAGGAAGATGAAGCGCCAGAAACACCCCAACAAAGAAAAAGGTCCAGTATTAAACCACACAACTAAACTAGTCATCACAAATACTTGCATCTCCCAAAAACATCATCTGGTTTGATGTCATGATTCAAATGTTTGTTAGTTTATAGCGGTTCAGATGTGTCTGATGTAATATTGTCCTCAGTTTGTTTTATATAAACATCTCTGTTTGTTATGAAAAGTTCTTCTCAAATGAATATTTGTAAATGGTATATGGTGCCTGTTAATGAGAGCTGTCTAGAGCCCCCTAGCATCCAGTGAATGAAATTGTCTGATGAAAGTTTTAACCTGTAGGAGGCGCCATACTGAGCGCCGCCCGTCTCAGGACAGTGACACGTACGACCCTTATGACTTCAGTACAGAGGCTGATATACCGGAAAGTAAGCAGAACTCTCCCGTGCATCATCATTAAAAAGAAAAGATTTCAAATGTACTTTAATAATAATGTTTGTATTTTCAGTTAATTCTCCAGCGAGGCAGAGCGAGTCAGTTGACACAGCTGATCAGAACGGACACACTGTGTGTTCTGCTGACAGGTGAGTCTGAGCTCCTGACACCTCTTAGATTTTTAGGCCAAAACGTTATTTTAAATAACGTTCTGGAATCAGGAGAATTGGTGTTTGTTCAGGCTGCAGGTGTTTAAAACGGCACTGGCTGAGGTGTTCCACACGGCTCACGTTCAGTCCATGGGTTTGACGGCTCTGATGGACGGCATCAACAGGAGCGGCACGCCACCGTTCAGCGTAGCGGAAGTGCGCGGAGCGCTAAACAGCATGCAGGACGACAACCAGGTGATGGTGGCCGATGACATCATCTTCCTTATATAAATGTATGTACGATTGTTTGTTTTGTTATTATATTGTATTGTATTGTTATTGTTTATTTTTGAGAAGAAGAGGAACTTGAAAGTTCAGGTTGAAGTTTTGTGAAATGTTTCTTTTTGTATGTTTGTACATGCAAACACCTGCATGTATTTTATTCTCGCACATTTGAAATTCTTACAGTAATCTGTATTTGATTTTTGAATTTATAGCTCAGATCAGTTTCTTCTGAAACAAACATTGTGTTCTTCGACTGCAGTTTAATTTTCTACAAAAATGTAGAAAATCTTTCTGGTTTTATTTTCATCTTAATTGGTTGGATGAAAATTTTCTTTTATGTTGTAAATGGTTTATTGTTCAAGCCTTGACTTGCTTTAGATGGTCAGGAAGTGTAAAATGTAAAGAGAAAATGGTGTCAATCTTCAGAAGTGCAGTTTTAGTAGAGATGTTCTGTGGAGCAGTGCTGCTCAATCAGGAGAAGCAGGTTTGATTCCAGCCTGTGCCTCGTCTCAAACCCATACCCTTCCCTGCCCTAAAATATCTTGTTGTTTTGCTGTGTTTTAGTTTAAAGGCGGTTTATTGGCATGACAAATAAATGTGCGTTCACATTGTTTTTACATTTAAGCTGCATTAAAAAAAGAACATTTGTACATAATTAATGTCTGTCAATAAAATGTGGCAAAAATACACTTGGAAAAAGAATGTTTGTTTTTCTTTTTTATATTTTTATTCATTGCATTATTCTGAATTAATAAAAAAAATGGACTAAAGCTCAGTGTGAGATGTTATCGAGATCTCTTCTGAAACTCAAGCAGGGCCGTATGAAATTTTTGCATCTTTTTTCAGAAAAATGTGGGAAATGCACTAAGTCACTTTGGATTAAAAGCACCTGCCAGATGTGTAAATATTAAATAAAGTTACAAATGCAATAAAGGCAGGTAAGAACTGCACAGATTCTAAACAGCTCTCAGCTCTTCAGTGATTGAGACTCAGTAATCAGATTACATTCTCTGAAATTCATATTACAGAGGGTTCTGCTCGGATTGATTTGTGTCTGTGCATCATATGGGTCACTTTGAAAGCAGACAAGCACTTCAAATTTGTTGAACATTTCCTGTACATGCTGTTGGTTCGCATGCTGTGCGTTTCTATATACCACTGGAGTAAAGAGAACTTACACACAGGTGTGAATCAGACAAATAATAAATCATCTGTCACAGAAGCATTTATTTGACTCTTAAACCAGACAATTAAGTCATGTGGGCATCACAAACAGAAAACCCAGGTTTGATTTCCTCACATGATCTGGTCAGTATCTCAAGACAATCTCCTACTGAACAACAAATACGAAGACCACTGACTATCATAAAACTCAATGACATGCAGAGTTCACCCTTCATATCAGATGATAAAACCTGTCAGAATCTCATTACTTAAGTCATTCTCTCAAACCCGAGTACTTTAATTTCTCATTTCAAAGATGCAAATGTATCTTACATAAGAAATCATAATGAGTTGTGCTTAAAGTGTCTGATTCATGAGAGAGAGATGAATTCAGATTTATATGCATCTAGAATGTTCTAGTATAATGTTTATATTAGTCATTTTGTCACAGCAAGAAATGTAATATTGCATTTAATTCTAAACAGCCCTAGATAACCGATCCATAGACATGACCATATATTGAAGCGAATGAAATGGTGTAAAACATATGAATTTTAATATCAGTAATAAGTACAGCCACAGCCTCAGTCCATGGAGCATATTTGAAAAAAGCTGTTTTTGTGAAGCTATACTGCAGTAAATGAAGGATGGGCTGGTAAAATGTAGTTTATGATTGTTTCAGGTTAACATTTATCTGTGCTGATTATGGATTTTATAAAAAGCATCTCTAGCATCTGTTTGCGCATGTTTATTTCACCGTCATTTCAAAAGATCTGTATGGTGGACACCATTCATTCCTCGCAATTAAACTTGGTCCTTCAAGAAACTCACTCTTAGTGCACCTTGCATTGCCATCCACGTGTTTTTTTTTTATATTTTCTTAATTGGTTATTTTCTCTTAATTTTTTAACATTAAATACTTTTTAAAGCCCACAAACAATTAGTGTTGCAAATGATTAATGTTCAATACGTCACTTGTATTGAGAATCATTGGTTACCATCTGCTTGTTGATCTCTTCAGCAGTTTGGCTCCGTAACTCCTCCGGAACGTCCTCGACTATCCAAGGCAGTTTCTCTCCTGCTCCTCTACCGACAGGCCTCCTCTTTCAGTTCTTTGTTCTTCCTCACCTCCTCTGCATGTTTGTCCTAAACAGACAGTAACAACACAACTGCACATCCGCACACAGCTCCATCTCATCTGTACTTCTATTGTCATGTGCTGTCTACCTTTTCCTGCAGCCTCTCCAGCATGGCTGCAAGCAGAGCTTCACGGTTCTCTTTGTTGGCCTCCATCTTCTGCTCCAGCTTCTCTTTAGCGTTCTTGATGAATTTGTTGTTCTCCTCGAAGGCCTTCTGGATGACCTCTCTCTCGTGCTCCCTCTTCTCGGCGAGATGCTTCAGCATCTCGGCTTCTTGGCACTGTGAAGAATTGAGGCAGCAGGGTGGTAAGAATATTTCCATTAGTTTCCATTAAGTTACAAAAACTTTAAAAATGTTATTTTTAATGTTCTTGGAATGTTCAAAATGTCCAGTATTTGGGATGTTTGTATTGCTTGGTTATAACATTATTCACCTTATTAATATGGCAACATTTTTTAAAAATCCACTAACTTCTTAAGAATTATGGTTTTGATGTATATGTTACAAGCATTCTACTAACGTTCCTGCAAGAACATTTTTGTAATTTTAAGAGAACATTAGCCAGCGTTCTAAAGCGTGTAAATTTGAACCTTCCGTCTCTCCTCTGCTGCTTCCAGCTTCTTCTGGATCTCCTCCAGAGAGGGGTCTTTACGCTGAGGCAGGGATGTGTTCAGCTCTGGCACACCATCAAAAGATGGAGGTTTCAGGATCACCTCAAACGCTTGACCTGAAGCCCGCTTGTTCAGCTCAATCACCTCCATATCTTTGATCACACACCAGTTGAGATCCACAGCATCTTTAAAAATGATCACCAAAATGGGTTTTTCCCTAACATTTCCATTAGTTACCAAAAATGTTATTTGCAAAGTTCTGGGAATGTTCAAAATATCTTTTAGACGCTGCATTGCTCGGTCAAAACATTCAACTAACAAGAAAGATATAGTTTAAAAAATGTTTCTGATTACTTTGAGAGAACTCTTGGAGAATGTTTCCTGTTTAGCTGGGTATTTACAATGTATATTGGTGCATTGGACAAACTGTGAGCAAGATCTACCATTGCACTGTAGGGGTAAGTAGAACTGAGAGACAGAGAGCAGAGAGCTATAAAGTGACGACATACAGAGCAATGCGCTGTTATTTACCTTCAGCCTTATATGTGGGGTTTTCTGCAGGTTGTGAGTTGAAGCAGGAACACAGAAGTGACACTAAAGGAAGCTCCTTCACTTTATTTCTATACGCTGCGTGGAGAGACGAGATCTCAGACATCACTCCAAAACTGCTTCTTTAAACGCACACACTGCGCATCTTACAGTAATGCAATCATTACTGTGATATATATGACACAGTAAATATTACACTTAAATTACCCTGTGCTTACAACAGAGTTAAGCCTGAGTCACTTGTATCTTACCTGCCAGGGTCATATTTATATTCCACTGTGTGTCCTCTACAACCATCTGCTGTCCTGACCAGGAGAGAGAGAGAGAGAGAGAGAGAGAGATTAGGAGAGTGTGTGTGTGTGTTTAGATTCACATGTGCTATTTATTTTGATGATTAAAAGTTATTCTTCCTAATACTCATTACATTAGTAATATTTAAAACAAATAAGAATAAAATATATGGTTTTAAAAAATGAAATCTAATGCTTTAGTCCAAGCAAATGCATTCATGAGACTTCTCACTTTCTTCATTTGTTGTAAATGAGACGTGTGTGAGAGGGCCTGGCTGTGTTTTGATGCTTCCGGACACTTCTGTGAGAAAGCAGCATGAATTCAGATGAGAGCAGCAGGGAGTGCCACTCAATATCTGTACTGTTACTCTTCCATCAGAGTGCATGAAAGTTGCCTCTCATCACCATTCAACAAGCAAAACAAACACCACAAAAATAAACTGAATCCACCTGTAAAATGAAAGGAGACTAGATGTTTAATAACCTTCCTCAGATGACATTTTAAGAGAAGAGACGTGTGCAGGGAGCAGCAGAGTTGGCTGAGACATGGATATCTGTGCAGCCACCTGGTGTATCTCACTGCATAACCATGAGTAACACTCCAGAGGGAGAGAGTCACTGCCCTGCCCTGTACACACACACACACTAATTCTGTTACACACACACACACACACACACACACACTAATTCTGTTCATCACACACACACACACTAATTCTGTTCATACACACACACACACACACACACACTAATTCTGTTCATACACACACACACACACACACACACTAATTCTGTTCATACACACACACACACACACACACACTAATTCTGTTCATACACACACACACACACACACACTAATTCTGTTCATACACACACACACACACACACACACACTAATTCTGTTCATACACACACACACACACACTAATTCTGTTCATACACACACACACACACACACTTATTCTGTTCATACACACACACACACACACACACACTAATTCTGTTCATAACACACACACACACACACACACACACTAATTCTGTTCATACACACACACACACACACACTAATTCTGTTCATACACACACACACACACACACACACACTAATTCTGTTCATACACACACACACACACACACACACTAATTCTGTTAATACACACACACACACACACACACACACACTAATTCTGTTCATACACACACACATTAATTCAGTTCATACACACACTCTAGCATTTGGATCAATAACCCAGCTAACATGTTATGTTTTAGGAACGTTTCCCTAACATTTCTGTTAAGTAACAACAACATTAAAAATGGAACATTCAAAGTTCAGTTTTTTAGACGTTGTATTAATGTTATTGCTTGGCTATAAGAACATATTCAAACCTTTTTTAGTTCTGTAATATTTTTTAAATGTTCCACTAACAATGTAAGAATAATGTTTTTGATACATAGGGTATAAAATGTTAAATAAATTCTACTAAGGTTACTGCAAGAAAGTTTTATGCTAACTTTAAGAGAACTTTTAGGGAACTTGAGCCAATGTTACAAGAACGTCCTGATAGCCAGGAACCCTTCCTGCATGCATAATTGTTTATTTACCGACTGACAGAAAAAGACAGATGGAGGTTAATAGTGCAACATCACTCATGTTGTTAATATATAATCATATTTGGTCATTATAATCTCTCAGCAACATCGATTTATTCTGATGTGACCTCATTACCTCAATAAACTTATACCAAACACCAGCAGCTGCCCTTAAATGAAACTCAGAATACAAACCAATACAATAGCACAGCAGGCCAGTGTGTGTGTGTGTGTGTGTGTGTGTGTGCTTGTTTACTTTCTGATGCATTTCTGAATTTTGTCATTTATTGAACTGTACAAACACATATTAGACACTTGTGTCAAAACGTTCCCGTTTGCATGCATACACAAGTTGCGCTGCATGCATTATTAATGGCAGAAACAGCATGACATGAGAACACTGAGTGGCAATTAGACGTTTAATCTGTTACATTTAATCTGGAAGCCAAAGGTATCCATGTTTATTTATAGTAATCAATACAAATATCAGAGCATAGTTACCTTTTCTTCTCGATGAGATGTTGTCCCTTTTCCCTCTCTCTCTCTCTCTCTCTCTTTCTCTCTGTCTCTCTCTCTTTCCTCCTCTTTTTTGTCTCTCTCTCTTTTGCAGCTCTGTCTGCTGTTCCTCGGATACAAGAGCTCGGCAGCATCAGCAGCTCTGCCCCTCCCACTGCCA